>VXBT01006750.1:592701-911263 GCA_013400235.1 Oriolus oriolus
TTCGTCTGCACTTCCAGTTATTGCTATTACCTGTAGGACTTTCAATCCTATTTCACCCTTGCCACCCTTTCCCCAAGCAGTTTTAAGGTATCTATTTCTGTGGAAGTCATTTTTCTCATTGAATGATCAGAAACAAAGATAAATTCTAACCTTTAACGGCTCATTCCGACTCATTGCTTACAGTAGATCTAAGCTCTTTTTTCTGCTTATTCGACTCCTTCCAGCTTCCCATCACATCTGTAACAAACTTTTAAAATTATATTGCCACACCACCATGCACAAGCCTACCTGCACAGTAGAAATAGATTATTCCATCACATTCAGATGGTTAACAGAGGTTAGCACGTCCTGTATTTATATATATATTTATATCGCTTTCTAAGAAAGTGCATATTAATGTTTACTTTAAAGAATGTGTAAATGGTGCTATCAAGAAATCTGATCAATTTTATCCCAGTCTTTTTGTGTACCACTTCGAATGTATGAGATTTATTTTTCTATTGGAAAAAAAAATAAACAGTCTGAAAGCATTAAAATTGGTAGATTTTAGTAATTTTACAGTGAATTGAATCCCTATGTCATAGTATCATTAAAAAATTTAAGGATGGGTCATGCAAAGTACTATATGCTTATTGATAATGCTCACACATTTCTATCTGGACACTCTTTAGTCCATCTGCTGACTCCTAAATGTCTGTTTCACTTGAGACAAGATGTCTATATACTCCAAATTTTAAATGCTTTGATATGGATTTTGGGTGGATTGAGGGCTACTGTTTACCACGGATTCACAAACCGAGACTGGTTTATTCTATAAGTGATAGAGATTCAAATGGTATTTTTTAAATGCAAGAATAACATGGCTTAGCGTGTCCCTATCTGGTGCAATGCAGTCCCTGTACATATACTATGCTGCATCTCTAATAAAAATGGTTGAAAAATCTTTAATGAAAAGAGAACAATATACTCTATTATAGTTCTATAAATATGTTTGCTTCCAGAAGTTTTGCATCTTTGTTTTTTCCTCAAAAGTTTAATAGTCTATAATAATTTCTTGCAATTATGTCGATTCCTTTTGTTCAAAGGGTAAGTACTGTGCTGCTTTAACTGGTTCTTGGCAGGCAACTTTACACACAGCACATTCTGCTTGTAGCTGTATTCATATATTTTTCTCTTAAAATTGTACTTCCCTATTGTAGAATAATTAATTTAGAATTTATTATTATTTTAAAAGTAGAATATTTTTTCTATATAGATTAATACAATAACCTCTATATTATATAAGCAAAAAGATACGCAGAAATGTTTACATGACGTATAAACATATATACTGCTATTTTTAAATCAAAGGTTTTTTGTGATTAAATTAAAAAGTAGTATAATTTCAGGTTTGTAATGCAAATATTGTTTAAACTTAAGACATTCAGTATTTTGCTTACAATATATTTTTAGGGATAATTTAAAATGTGTAGCTTTAAAGAAAAAAAGTTTTACAGAATTATAGTGGGTAAGCAGCTGTTTCCACATTGTTAGGGCACAGAAGTTCCAATTGCCACATTAATCAAAGTATTGAGACTACAAAATCCATTTCATTTAATCTCATTATTGAATAAACAGCTCTGTAGTGATGCCTATTTGTACTTGTTTCTCTAATAAAAATGCAACTGTAGCTCTCAACACAAATTAGTTTTAATTATTTAAATGATATGAATTTGTCAAACATAAATAATCTAACACCTGGTTTGCCTTTTCATTTTCTGAAAAACTGTTTCATGAAAACTAGTAGAGAATGATAATGGGGAATAACAAAGGTAGGTCTATGTATTTATTCCAATTCTATTCAGTTTAAAAAAGGGGAAATGTGAGTTGATTACTGTCTAGCAGGGTGAAAAAGTAGTCTGTTTTATTGCTATGCAACGACACAACAGAATACAGCAAAGCAGAAGGATGTCTCACATACACTGGTCCTATGCAACTCACTTGTCCTATGCTCATGTCTGAAAATTGGTGACAATGATTTACAGTTTAGCAATTTTTCTTCTGAATACAAGGATAACATTACCAAGAAATAAGTGGTGTAGGTTTTAAGACACTTAATCAAGATGCCAAAATCTGCCATAACAGTCACCATTATAAGTGAAACAAACCTTCTCAGGCAAAAGAAAAGGCTGAATTTCCCTGTTTTGTCTTTGTTTTAGTAACTTCATTTCAGGAGACCTGCCTGACCATACAAGAGGAGTACCCTAAGTGTCAGAAGGGTATAATATAATAAATAAGCCAATTGGTAGCTAACTCTGAAAATGGAGATCCATTTGTTTTCTCCGCAGGATAGTATAATTATGTTTTCTGTTTCTGTTTCATGCTACATATTGTTTTAAAATATTTGCTATTTAAAATCTGGATATCCTAAAATACTACCCTGAAATCATTTATCATTTGGTTGAGGAAATATATAATCCAGTTGTGGTTGTTGGTGGTGGCCTCATATGGCACTTCAAGCAGTGATAATTTGTATGACTTTCTGTATATTAAACCATTCTTTAATATTGATTCTGTTTGTGGTGTATTAACTGTTATCCTTTCTTGGTAAAGGAAGTGTGCTAAGCAGATAGTTACTGTCTTAAATCAACAAGGCAATTTTAGAGTCACATGAAGCTGTTGAAACCTACTACTCAGTAGTTTGTCTGCCAGATTAATCATCTTTATTGTTCCTTCTGGAGATGTGTCTCTTCCTTTGTGCAAAATATTTCCAGCAGGCAGGCTTATAGTGAGAACTTATGACACTCCCAGGGTATGATTATGTGACCATCACAGTTATTACTGTTGCCCTACATATTAGTAACATAGTCCAGGGTTTCAGAACTATTTAAAAAAATGCAAATTACAGAAGTTTTTTTCTTAAGCATTTTATATTTCATAGTGCATTTTCTCTCAAAATGTTCCTATAATTATTTTGTGTTTGTAGTCCCTTCTCAGTGCTGTTAATTTAAAATTCTTAAACTCAATTTCTGCATATAAGCTTTGCTTTTTAGACCGTTTGCAATATTTAATTATTGCTGAATAATCAGTAAATATACTACAGGAAAGGTACTGTGGGACTACTGAGTTTATTTTGATGTCATTGGAATTCAATTAAATGTCGGTAGTAAGAATAAAATCGCAGAACTACAGTATTCAACTACTCAACAAGAATAAGAATTTTATTTAGTTCTTGTTATTTTTATAATAATTTTATAAATTTTTAACTTGAAACTATATAACGATAAACTAAGAAAAAGCATACACAAGAAAGCAGGATGTTTTCAAAGCTCTTGCAGTACATCAGAGACCTTATTTTATAAGCTAGATACATAAATTAATATAAGTAAAATTATAGTATTATCTTTGCTGATGTTGCCTTCAATGGTGGAAATTATCTTAAGGAATCTTCGTGTTACTGAAGATATTATGATGATAAAAACACCTTTAAGCAAAAATATCAGGATAATCATATTTCATATTTGTATCTTTGAAACAATATGAAGTTGTATCTCAGTTTTTCAATATATTTCCCTAAATAAGTCGAGTTCTTTGTTATTGAATATGAGCTCTCAATAAAATATGTGTGTGGAGGGGGGGGAATTAACACTAGTATTTTTACTCTAATCCATTGATACAAAGTAAGCATCACTTTAAAATCAGTTGCTTGTTTTCTCTTCTAAAAGCTCACTTGGCAATGTGTCACATTCCAGACTTTTTGAAAACCAGTGAAATTTTATAACAGCCTTACCTGGCAGCAGCTACTCTTGGCACAATATATTGTTCCTCTTTCAGTACCTGGAGGATGTAACACACATCATTGAAATATTTCAATTTCTACTGTGCATGCTAATTTTAATTTCAGATTGGAGCTCTGAGAATTTTGACTTTGAGAACATAAAATGTAAACAGAAGAGGGCCATAGCTGAGAACCTCTTTTGACATGACAGTTGATGGAAACATCAGCGATATTGTTGCTAGCCTTCGTGTCTGTTTATGTGAACATTTTAATTGTACACATATCTGTAAGCCACTATAGCTAGAAGTACTAAATAATTTGCATCGAATTTCTATAAAATGATCTAATTTGCAATTTTCCTTCATCTGAGTTAAAAGAGTTGATGTCCTGATATATTGTCTTCAAACTTTATATTATCACACAAACACATCTAAGCATGAGCACTTGCAGACTCTGAGATGTGGAGGATAAGATTGAAGAAGTAGTAATAGTGTGATTTTACAAAAGTCACAGGACTCCAAAAGTATATCATACAGATAGGTTTACAAAAAGAAAGAAATATTTTACTTTTGATTATAATGCTTCAAAGAACAGGTGTATTTTCACTGAATTCTTATTCATACCCTGTCAATAAACTCAAATCTCATAGAAATTTATTCTGGTTAAAAAAAAAATTGTTTTCAGATGTCTTGTTATAATCAATTTGCCCTCTGAAATTCAGTTCATTTTTTCCTACCAATCACATGACACCACTTGCTGTACAGGGGAAAAAAAGGGGAAATTTTGAAACAAAGGCTGTTCCTAATCAGGCTGCATTACTTACTGGGAGCCAATTTGATTGCATGTGACTAATGCATTAATTTTATCATTATTGTAGGTCATCAAGGCAAGTAATGGAGTTTCATCACTAAGTATAATTTTAAGTGAGAAATTGGATTATTTTTTGCTCCCAGCATCAGTGGGCATAGTAGAGTTCCTGGCATGCATGGGTTTATATGTCTACCCTTTTGCTATATGCATTTGTCTACATTATGTTCAAACAGAACTCCTGATGAAAAACACTAATTCCAATTTTAACAGAACATGCACATTTCTATATACAAATATAGACAATTTAAGTCGTTAATTCATGTGTTGAAGCACAGCTCAAGTGGGTATAAAAAAGGACACGTCAGTGAATGAGCTGTCCAAATTTGCACCCGTGTAGGCAAGTATAACACTTTTATCTGCAGATTTGTATGTCAGTCAATAATATTACTCACAGGCTAACCATAAAGTTCACAGAAGCTTGTTGTGGTTTGGTGGAAAATCTGCTTTGAAGGTTCTAAACTGCTCTGTAGTGGTGACCAAAATTGTTGTAGAAACCAGTAACAATTGAAGTAATGAATTCCAGCCTAAGAGAGCAACTCTATAAATATAATAACTAAAAGACATATTTATGGTGTTCCTTTTTTCCCAGACTGAAGACTTAGAGGAGAAAAATCTATTACAGAAAACTTGTCAAAGGGAGCTAAGGGTCTCTAAAGTTTCCAGCTTTGGCTTTATTTGAATTCCAGTGAGATCAATGGAGATTTTTGTTCAAGTGAAAGCCCTGGCAAGAAAGCTATGACTTCTAGGAACAGTGGGGTTATTCTGTAAAATTGAAATGGTATGGTTGAAGTTCAGTCTACTTTCATCAATACTTAAAGTGCGGGGTACTAATTTGGAATTAATCACTAATTGGAATTATTCACTGTGTCAACCAATCCTGCTCAAAATTCAATGTTAATAGATGGACATTCCTCACTAGGGTGAACTTTAGATAGAGATACCAAGGATAAGACTTGAAAAGAATTGACTTTGTTTATATAGGAGGGCATGATCCAGAAAAGAAACATTTTCCAGAATCACACAGAACTGTAAGAAATTAACAATATGATTACTAGTGTTTTTGTTAAAAACAATTAAGTACTGCCATTTCAGTTTAGACATGTTTATCCTAAGTGCTGTACATACAAAAATCACTGAGCAAACCCTGATGATTGTTCTTTGATAAAACTCCACTTCCAGCTCTTGCAAAGATAGTCATTAAGTATTCAACAGCAATGAAGGATACTTGAAGTCATGTTTTTAATATGTATTCACCTACTAAGCATTTTTCCAATACTGTATTTAATATTTTCTTCCATCAAAATAAAGAAAAATTAATGTGGGAGTGCCCTAAAAATGCTTCTATAATTTTTGTTAAAGCATTGAATGCATACAGCATATATGGTCCTAATATGGCATTGTTCTTGAAAGACATCATCCCCAATTCTCTTGCCTGTAACATAAACTGATTGATCTAATTTTGTTTTCCACTTCCAGTATCAGTAACAGAAAAAAAGGAAGTACTTTAACACAAAGAAGGTGAGTTTGCAAAGTTGCATATCTTACAAGAATGTTTTGTAGGACAGGAAATTACCTGGTTGGCTAATACTTACCTTTTTAATTGAAGAAATAAAGCTGTATCTTCAAACTGCCTGTCTGTTTCCACACACTCCCGAAATACATCTGCTTGATTTCAAAGTGGGTATAAAGGGATAAAGTAAACAAAAAATCAAATATGTCCTCTGTTACTAAATTTTGATAGGTTTATCTATCTTATCTGAGAGAGAGAGCAAGCACCTAGCACAGGAAAATGCCACACAGGTTTGTGAGCTGTAGAGTAGGCAAAAAAAGGCAGTATATGCTTCCAGTGTGTATATGTATTTGTATATGTTTGTTTTTGCAGAGAACACTTTCTTGGACTGCATATCATTATATCAAAACCAAAATGTTTTGTTCCCCCTGCACAAATATTTCAAACTTAATGAATTGTAATTTTGACACAGTTTTGTTTAATCAGATTTTTTTTCTAGCTCACTTGAAATAAGAATGCAATTTCTACGAAAGTATTCAGAAAACTGGAACTGTCTTAGGAGGGTAAGTTAACACCTCCCATATCTTCCCTCAAGGAAGCAGCAAAGAGAGAATTTTGGCTACACAGACTCTGTTTTTTGTTTAGAAATATAAGACCAACAGTAAATAATTTTAATAGCAATATTTCCAAAAATAATTGAATAATACTTCATTTGAAAGATTCATTACCACCCAAGAAGTCTTTTTCAAAGTTGCAATGTGTTGTAATCACTGATTTTTACAAACAATCCTGACTCCTGAACCACTTGCTGCAGTGTACTGCAGTGTCATAGCTCTGCTATTTAGGGTAGGGACAGGCAAGGTCAAGCAAGACAGCCTAAGCCCATTGTGTCTGAGAATTCAGTCTACCTAAAACAAAACAAAACAAAACAAAGCCTCATGTCACTGACACAAGTCCAGCAATTTATTCCTCCTTGGAGTCTTCCTCATCATTTCTTTCCAGCTGGATTAAAAGACAAGTTTCCTCAGCGCAAGGTCCAAGTGGGAGGCTATGACTACACGGTGTAGGGCATACATGTTTTGAAAGTTTATTTTTCAATACTTGAAACTAATGCCTACTTTGGCATATGTCTCTTAGCAAGCAAGCATAAACCTCAGAAGCACAGTGTTAGTATACTGTCAGCTTAAGTTTTACAGTTGTTTTCTCTTGACCTGGTTGAAGGGAGAGCACATGCACAACAGCTTTCTCCTACATTACCAGAGATTAGTCAGAACTCTGGCATTCATTGTGGAAAAACTTGAACTGTTTAGGACAAAATTCTTGTTATATCACAGTCTACATAAACCTAATAATAATATCAGGTATTAGGCATGAAGTTGAAATAGTGCTGGAAAGGTTAAGAAAGATGAGGAGATTTGAAAATACAAGTTCTGTATGAAGGAAGGTGTAAGTCAATTCATCGCTAATAAAATGTTGGACAATGCCATCCTGGTTACACAGCAGCTCTTCATTATAACAGAGCATTTGAAGCAATGAAGCAATTGGTAACCACTCTCTTTGTAAATGGTGTGGCTTAGGAGGAAAAAATTTTCTGAAGAAAATAAAGTATCTCCATGTAGAAGTCCGTCCTTGAAGCATACGAAGCTATGCTCACTGTTCAAGCCAATCTCTTTTTTTCAAGTAATTTTATTATTATAGACTCTAATGAAATTAATATTAATGGATTGAAAGGCCCTGATAAGTTATTCAGTGTAAAAAAAAATCTATTTTTTGGTTTTGTGAGCATTGTAAATCTCAAAAAACACTGTTCTCCATGCATCCATCAGTGCTACTGAGGTGTAAGAATCAGTGTAATTTGGTCCTACATAAGGAAAACATAAAACTGGAAGTGTTATCACTTTGATTACTGGTTTTGCAGTAGTGCCCATGTTGTATAATGTGTTCTACCCACAGATAAAGCATTGTAGGCTGGCACTTGTCTCAGTAAGGTGAGTGGAATTTGCAATTCAGTGAGACTATTTTAGAGATCAAAGCAAAGGACGAAGGCATGTGTAAAGAGACATATGAAAGAAAATATCACTGAGTGCTACATTATTCCTTCTAGGCCCTATTCCATAATCAATTTGAATAAATTAATTGATGTAGATACAGTTCAGCCTGGCAGAGATGATAATATTAATTAGGAAGAATGGTCACACTGCAGGGATATAGACAGCAACTGGAGGTGCACTTGAAATAAAGATCTGATGTTATCAGTTGCGGAAATTGTTTCTAGCTCCTGCATATAAGGCTCATTTATCAAAATCCCAAATGTTCTGACAGTTTGCATTGTACAAGTCACCTTTAAGCCAATACTCTGATGCCTTATTAAGGAAATATTGTTATTCCTGCCTGTATGATTTCCTATATGGAAAAGTCTAGAACCCAACCCTCATACCTACCCCAAGGCTTGAGTACGTAAGATGTCTTTATCAAATGTAGCTAACATGAAATAGAGGTATATCCCTTTTATTTAGGCATCATCAGGTAGTTTTGTATGACAGCCTATGACTGTTTTTTGGAGATACTAAATTTCTTTCTGAGCTTCATTAGTACTCCTTCATTTTCACTATGTAGCAGTGGAAATAACTCTCTGATAATGTTGTTCTGATAAACTCACCTTTGTCATCAGGACAGTTCCTTTCTACTCACCACATTTTTACAATAGATCTGTACAACCAAAATATTACAAAGTTTTAATGATTATAGGCTCAAAAATGTATCAATAGGCATCATTTGTGTGATACAACACCACTGAAAAAATTTTAAAAGACCTTACAATTTGAGCACCTGCAATAAAGCCAGAGACTGGAAATTACACTACTTGGCCTTTATGTAATTCTGTGTTTTACTTTAGAAGTTCACATATATTACCACTACCACTGTGGTGGTGAAGTATGAGCACTTTACCATTTCAGATGGATTCATAGTCATGTTGCTAAAATTCTGCTTTTAGCCAATTCCACCAAATGAAAAAATTAAAAAATCTACTAACAAGGTGGTCCTATCTAGATCTGTGAACGAGGCAGTTAGAACATTGCCACCAGAAAGTAATCACACCAGATGCAGAAAAATCAAGGAGCAAGTACAAAAACAGAGTGAGAAACGTTATGGTTTGCCGTACTCTTGGCAGTAAGCGCTGAGAGCATGGTAATACACGAAATAGCATTGGCATAGCCTAAGTAATGGGTGAAATCCAACTGTTTGTAGTTCTAGCAGAATTATTTAAAATTAATTGAAAAAATAAGCATACAGCCACTTCAATCTGAAAAAAAAAAAAAGGAAGCAAAATCACATTAATTTTTCTTCCAACTAGTATTTCTAAAATGCATTAAAAATTTTTGCACTATAACACCAGCCATCAAATTTTAAATGCTCAATAGAATAATAATTTCTTGGAAGAGAAGTCTGATGCATATTGGAGTGCAATTATGTGAGAAAATAACTTGTCTTGTTTTAGAAGAGTTAAGTCAGTTTTCACTTCCACTTCGCATTCAGTAATATTATATATAATGCGGCACAGTTGCTAAGATAAATATCTTACTCCCTGGACCTTTTATGCTGTTGTTTTTATCCACCTTATAGATAGCGTTCTATTCAAGAACTGCCTCTGATGATTTGGCTTTAGTAGACTAACTTGCAGGTAACTAAAAGCTTGGATTTCGGAACATGGAAAGGAGATTTCTGTTTCTTTGTTCTTGAACCTTAGGAATTATCAAACACATCTATGTTTGAACTGTATAGTTAAATTAGTAACTGTCTGTTGTGCTATTCAGTATTGCATTACTTTAGGTTATGTCAATTTCAGTTAAAATAAATTATAAGCATTCAAATTCATGAGGACTGTGAGGTATATAAAGATATAAAGAAGTATGCTAAAAGGCAAAATAAAATGGTTTATTCTTTGCTCTCTTGAGAGAAAAAGATTTGATTTCAAAATTCAAAATATTTTTCAAAAATTACCTAGTATTTGAGGTCTTTTGGACTTCTAACTAACTCTTTTAATGACAGAAAAATTTAAACCTTTTCTTGGGTTCTATTTAAAATAAAGTATATTGAGAGACAAGTTTTGGAATAGGCTGTGACAAAAGAGCTTAGACAAGCTCAAGAGTGGGACATTGCATATGTCTTGGTTTAAGTGTAATGGGTGTGACAATCTTTAAGAAAAATAGAGCTTTATAAGCTTTCATAACAAAACGAAATAAAAGCTCCTGGGGTTTTGTAAAGACCTAGAATCCAGTTGTCTTTGGGTGCTGCCCTGCTTTCTTTTGAACCACATCAGCCCACAGCTGTTGCTAAGTTTTCCCAGTCTGAACATCTTAGAAATTCCTGCTACAGCCACTTGTATAGTGTGAAGAGGAGATATTTTTCCTGTTCTAAATAGTGACTAGCAACTGATGTATTTGTCTGGAAAGTTGAAGGGATTCACTGTTTTTCCCCTCATCCTTGAGGAGGCTGAATGTATATCAAACTACAAGAATCATCAGACCATCACCAGGAGATTGCACTGAAGGCATGCCACACCAGTAATGGAGTTAATGCTGCCACATTCAAGAAATACCATTATTTGAAAAGCTAAAACTCTGCTACTTTCCGTCTTCAGAACCACTAGTCAACAAAATTCTTTCATCTCCCTCATCCTTGCCATGATCACAAAATTTTTAAATTTGTACTTTTAAAAACTATTTTCCCACTCAGAGCAAGTCTGAGTGATTAACGTATTCTAGAAAACATGGATTTAAACTCTTAGTTTTACTACTATTAAAGCAGTCCACTTGTCCAATTTTTTTGTATAAAAGATGGCTATCAACCTTACTACCCCATTACATTCTCTAATTAAGTCTCTTGGTGCATGAGCTTGCTAACCCTGAGGCTCTATGGTCAGGAGCATGCTTCAAGGCAACAGTAGTGCCCCACTGTAAATCTGGGAGCCTGCTTAAGTTCTCTGCTGCATTCCCTAATGCACACTTGCTGATAACTAATTTTTTTCCACTGAATTTTCCACATCTCTAGATTCACACCCCTCATGACTTCCTCTGGGAGGTTTTCCCTCCAGTCTTTTAGTCAGTCATTTTTCATGGTACCTGATCTAAATTTTCCTTGTCATTTTCATTTACCTCCTTCATATTTTATAGCTTTTTCTCTCATTGACTACTTGATAACATGAAAGAAATTGAACAGATTCTCTCACTAAACAAAAGTGAATGCAGGTTCAATGATGGAAGAAAAGAAGAAATTATCTCTTTTCTTCTTCACATGAATGAATAATTAAACGGAACAAACTTCCATTAAGTCATATACGTGAACTGATTACAACTTGGTCTCAGGCAAATAGCAGAAAATCCTTCAGAGGTACACACTTGCATTTGATAAAATAAGAATTCAAACTTAATCCAAAAAGTACAAAGCCTGTCTTCTCAGAATATTTTTCATTGTGCAAGTCCCTGAGATTTGCTTGTGATTGAAAGGGTCTAAGCATCTCCAAAACCACCTATAGCCTTATAGTCTCTCCCACGTGTAAAGGATCAGCTAGGATAGATACCAGTCACTACTTTCAGAGTTAATGGAGGGAAACATCTTTGCTGGTTCACATTTATACCCAATAATGCACTGACTTAATCAAATTATGTGTTTTACAAGGCAGTTCAGTTGAACTAGTGAAAACTTATCTGGAAGAGGGCATGACAAATTTTCAGTAATTCTTTTCTAATTCAGAACAGGATTTAAGAGCATCCACAAAAGAGAACATACAAAAATATATTTGATAATAATTTGATGTAAACCAAACTAAAAATCATGTTTCTGTTTTTTCCATCCAAGGTCAACAATTCATCTCAAGGCACAAGAGATTTCAGACCTAGAGTGTAAGACTCAGCAATAATCTGACTTGGGAATAAGATGTGCTGCTTGTTTTGTGAGCCACTTTTCACAGTCTTAAGGTCTAGTTTGAAAGATACCTAGGCAATTACAGACTGAAACAGGCCCTTCACTTTTGGAAACACTCCTTAAACTCATGTCTGATGCTTTTGAGATCACACTAGGCATCCATCTACACCTTTGGACACCTAAACACTTTATACAAATCCAGCCTTTAGTCTAGGCTTTCACTACTCTCTCTGGTTTTGAAGAAAAAGCTAAATTAGAATCCCACTCCCTCGGGCACCTTGTCCTCCCTCTTCTCAGCCGCAGTTTATAGCCTTTCCAGTCTTATGGTAAAGCTAAGACTTTGGAGGCATCATTTCCAAAATTAAATTAAAAAATTACTAACAAATATTCCAAATACAGTAAATAAGAAGAGCAGTATTTTGACACAGGTTGTTTCAATGCACATTTTACCCTCAGACAGCTTCATCACAAGTGAGGTAACAAGTTACAGCACACGTGGCAGGAGTATTTCTTGAGGCCAGATTGATAATTCACTGCTTATTCCTTGGTCTTCTTTTTGTAAAAGATCCATCCAGTAGAAGTTCCATAACTAGTCTGTAATTACCTGATTCCTGATAATGTTATTTCTTTATTTATTTTGTCAAAAAAAAGTTCTATGAGGTAGATATTTTCTGTCTATAGTATTTTTGAAATATTTCCTTATTTGTGCATTTTATACACTCTCTGTTTTTTTATTCAAAAGGGGCGTGATCCAAGCTAATAGATGTGAAGGAAATTACTCTGATGAGCTTTGGAATATCACCTTAGAAATTACATAGCAGAATTTTCTTGAGCTATAATTAGTCAGTCGTCCTTTCTAGCGAGCTGTTTCAAAGTCTTTTACAGTTGATTTTTTACAGCCCTTGTCAAAGATTGTTAACCTATGATATGATCTCTTCTAAATACAGGATAGTACGTAGCCCTCAGAGGCATTTACTCATTGCATGCCTCTAGGGGTTAGACACTTAATGATATCCTATCAACATCAGTGAAAATAAATGCAGAATGTACCTCATCAAGTACTAAATCACAAAATCACATACTTTTGAGGTTGGAAGGGTACTCTTGAAACTATGTAGTGCAATCCCACTGTTTGAGCAAGGTCAACCAAACCTTTTGCTGAACATCAACAGATTCCTATCTGCTAAGTTCTCCAGCCTGATTATGTCACTCTGAATGGTAGCACACCTATCTAGTATATTGTAGCCATTTCTCAATGTTGAGAAAATTATCAAAAGTTATCAAAACTTATCGGAATAAGCCCTTCCGCATCACCCAGGTCATTAATGAAGATGTTAAATAGTATTGATGACAGTATTTGATCCCTGGAGTGCGCTCTTAGTGACTGACCTCCAACTGGTCCCCTCTCTAAGCCTTCTCCAGGCTAAACAGTCCCAGCTCTCTCAGTCTGTCTTCATATGAAAGGTCCTCCAGTCCCTTAATTACCTCTGATTGGAGATTAACTATTCACTTGGGCCTCTCCAGTAGCTCCGTTTCTGTCTGGTACTGAGGAGCCCAGCACTGGACACAGATGAATATCGGGGAAGCATCACCTCTCTCCACTTGCTGGCAGCACTCCTAATTACAGCCAAGGATTCCTTTGCCTGCTTTGTCATGAGTTTTGGCTCCTACTTGTTTTCCACCAGATTCTCCAGGTCTTTTTCCACAAAACTGTGTTCCAGCCAGTTGGCCCCAAAAGGCAATGTTGCATGAGGTTATTCCTCCCGAGGTGCGGAACTTCACATTTGTCTCTCTTGATTAAAGGAAACAGGCCAAAATCTGTGCTGCTGATGACCAGGTGGTGATTCTGCTTTTTGCCCTAGTCCAGCCTCTTAGGATCCTGATTTCCACTATCCATGGTTACTGTAGTCAGAGGATGTCTCTGAATTCCACATCCTTGACCACTTCTTCCCTGTTTGTAAGTATCAAGTGCACCACTCCTTATTAATTCCTGGATCACCTGTGTCAGAAAGCTGTTGTCAGTGCAGTACAGAAACCTCCTTATTAGCTTTTGCCTTGCTATGTTGGCTTTCTAGCAGATGTCAGAGTGACATGTCAGGCATAAGAACCAGCGACTGGGAATATGAGACTTCTCATTGTCTGACAAAGATCTCAACTACGCCTTTCCTGTTAGGAGCTACTCATGTTGATCTGCCCACCAGTTCCCCACACAGCAGCTCTCAGCTCATCACTCATCACAAGGTGGAGCTCCATGCATTCCAGCTTGTTTCTCACACATAGGAGAGCTCCCTCTTGCATTCCCAACCTGTGGTTCTTAAGAGGCCTGTTTTTGTGTTTTACAGCACTCTGTTGTGTGATCTATCCCACCATGCCTCCATTGTTTTAATGAGGTCATAATCCTGTAACCGCACACAGATGTCTAATTCTTTCTGTTTGTTTCCCAGACTGTGTGCATTACCGTACACGCATTTCAGAGGGCACTCAAGTGTGCTGACACCCCCCATAAAGAGAATAAGAGATTGCCTCACAAGTCTGTGGCACAAGCACTTCTTTATTTACATCCCTGTGCTTCAGGTGATCCCACTTCAACCTTATATCTTGATTGCTACGTCCCTTCTGTTCACAGCACCTCAGATCCTTTGCCTGCCTACCCTCTCCTCCACTTGGAGGAGAAGGAAAGGATGAAAGATCCTTTCCATGAAGGAAAGGATCAGCAAAAAATTGCCATGCTTTTTTTCCAGATAAATTTTAGCTAGTTTAAATTCCTGTGAAAATCAGCAGAAAGTACAATTTCTAATAAAGAGGTTTGCTTTTTTTAATATATAAATTTGGCACACTAAAAACATTACTTCATTGCTCTTCTATGGCAGAAAGATTCACGGACTTGAGTTGTTAAGTCTTGTTAAAGTTGTTAGTCTTCTTCTCAAATAAATCTTTTAGGAAAACCAAGATTTTGCTCAAAATATAATGCAGTATTTGATTCACCAATATATTTTCAGTCTATTTTCAGACTTGTGTTGGATTCACACATTTATGGGGCAAATCTGATTGGTGTAGTTTCTAATTAATAAATTACAAACTTTCATTCTGTATTATTGCTTGAGTTATAGCCCTCCCAAATGCCACTGTGGTCTTTTCTTCAGTTACATGTTGAGATAAAACTTTTAATGATGCAGTTTTCCTCCTTAGTGCTATTTCACCTCTTAGTGTTGTAGTTCATTATCTCTGCAACTATATTTTCTTTTTCTTCATACATTTTGAAATATCTAAATTTGGTGAGCTGAAGGCATTTAATTCTAATCATTCTAGTGTTAGTAATTAAAATTCAGTAGCAAAACCAGAATTTGAAATGTAAAACAAAAAATCCGTTTAAAATTACACTTAATATTGGATTTACATGTTTCTTGTTGTTTTGTTATAAGCAAAATTTTAAAAAGTTGACTTTGTCAATGTATGACAAAAACAGATTTACAAGGAAATTAGAATATTCTTGATAATAAATTGCAGTAATAATAATAAATTAGCATCTTCTCTAGATTAGATGTTCATTATCTTAGCAATAATTACTGTAGAGGTGTTTAGCAGTTTTGCACACAGAAAAGATGTGTTTGTCGTAGTCCACATTGGACTTCATATTTGTAAAATATTAGCTCAGTATTTTGTGGATTTTTTTTGTTTGGTTCGTTTTTTTTTAAATTTATTTTTTCCTTTCAATAAGAAACATAAGCTTAATTTAATCTTAACCAATTTAGAGGCAGCATTCTAGTATATAGGTGGCCAGCATTTACTGAAGAAGAAGCTGGAAAGAGCAACTAACTAAATACAACTCAAATATCTTTAGAAGCTTGCACTGAAGTCCTTTGTGTGACATACAAATTGCCTGCATAATTCAAGATATACCATACATAGGAAGGAGTCCTCTGACACTTTAGTTGTCCTCTACACAATAATAAAGCTGTCTTAGTGACTTTGACAGCCTGAAGTTAACTATCTAGTTTCTTTTTACAGTGCAGATTTAGCTGTTTTAGAAAGAAATCTGCACAAACCAGCATAAAGATCATGAGCATGTTTAGGCTAGCCAGAAAGAGAGCCCAAATGGAAGAGCATATTTTCAATTTCCTCACTTTAGGTCTGAATGGTTACATGTGTCGCAATTTCAACTACTTCCAGAAGCTATTCATGTGTCATAATCTTGTCTCATAGAACTCTCAAGAAATATATCACCTACTTTCTGATACTCACAGTTTCACAGCAGTAACATAGGCATTAAAACACCTCTTTCAGCGCCTGCTGAAATTTGAAAGTTCATCCACATTCTGAGCAAATATCACTAACCCAACAATGAGCGTTCTAGGATAGGAACTGCCCTGCTGTATTTAGTATTAAAAGTTATTATGTAAGGTGTTCAGTTCTTACGTCTCTCCCTAGTGGTTGCTTTACTTACTCTATTTTTTCCCTTTGACCCAGCAAGCATTTAATTATACTGTGCAAAATAGAGCAACTTCAAAAGAAATTAAAAATACCTTTCACTAGTACCTTTTGCTATCATTTAATGACTAACAGTCACTTAAAAAAAATTTAAAAGCAGAGGATGACACAAAAACTAGATTTTTACAACTTGGCTGAGTCCCTTAACAGTTGAGTTAATTTATAAAATAAAGAATAAATTTAATCTCACTTCCTGTTCTTTTTTAGGCAGAAATAGTTGTGTGTTCACAATGCAATTTTCAAATGAGTTCCATATATGAGATAAGGGAGTATGCAACTCAGATGATAGGGGCCACACATCAGAGAGAAAGCCACCTTCTGGGGTGTACACCTAGAAGCAAACAATATGGGCACGTGAGCAACACTTGACCAAAATCTAGATGTTTACAGAGCCTAAAAATTAAAAGAAGCAAAACACAGGCATCTTCAGAAATTGCCAATGTTCTGGTCTCAGAAGGAAGTAAAAAAGCATTTTCAGAATTTTAACAGGTTCAGTACTAATTATCTATAAAGCACCTGTTTAAGTGGTTAGATATTTGCATGGGTTTGAGCCAACTACTGAAACACAAAGTACATGTAAAATAATGTTTAAAGTAAAGACATGAAAGACTCCAGTCCACATGTATTAGCACTCACTGTTCTGCAAGTAGAAGTCCTAATTCTGATCTAAAGTTCCACAGCATTATGATTTAATTTTTCACTTGGTTGTAAAATGGTACTCCACACTGAGATTAGACGTCCTTTCTGAACATTGGTACAAATGCAGTTAGGCTGAGTTGCCACTATAAAAATTGTATAGGCTTGGTGGATGGGAAACATATCTCAGTTGGGGGGAATCGTGGGAGCAGATTTACTCAGGGCAGCACAAAAAGAGAGTTGTTATGGTGACGCATTATCTGTGGGTAGAAAAAATTTGACTAGAGACAATTTGCTCAGCATGCACAGGAACAGCTTAAGGAAGAACAGCAGAATGAAAACAACTTCTTTTGAAAAACACGTAAGATCAGTTTCGGGTATTTGTGGTATCAGAGTATTGTTTGTCCTCAGTGGACTAATAATTTTGTCAGATTTTTATTTAATTTTGGAAAAATACAGTTATATAATTTATAGGTAAAACCACGGAGTTTGGGTTATCCTTCTGTTCCAAATCCTAGCTAAAATGATAAACTAAACAAGCAAAACATTGAAAGAGTACACTTAGATACAATGATTACTTGCCATTATTAGCTGTACTTAATTTTTTTTTTCAAATTTCCTCAAACCTTTAGTATTCAAGCATTATAAATAAAGCCTAAGAACAATAAGATGTGGTTTTAAAACCTAATTTGTGGAGTGGTTTTTTGGTTTTGATTACTTTTATATGTTCCTTCCCCACAAATATAAGGAGTAATGAAAGTTGAATAATGTGGTTCTGGAAAATACATACTTCTGGGAGCAGACAATAAAATGGAGATGCATTAATAAATAGAATGAATGGTTAGATTAAGCAGAAAAGATACTTTTGCATGCAATTTTTGTGATGGCACATGAGACAGACTGTCAAAAACCACTGGAGTGAAAATACTAGCTTTCTTGAAACCTAAGGATGTCTAAGGTCAACCACACAAACCAGAGCTTCAAGGTAACCATCCCCTTTTGAAAACATTTCTTTGTACATAATATGCAGCTGCTTCTTGTGTGGATAGTAAGAAGCTGGAAAGAAGTATGGGGGTTGAGAGAAATTGGTCTCCAGAAGGAATGAAGAACCAGACATTTTACCCAAATTTATGAAAGCAAAAGAAAGTGATCATTTTTCAAGCACATGCTCCTTTCTATTATTTTTATTTTTAAATTTTCTTTTTTAATTTTATCTGAGATGAAGAAAAGATTGTAGTTTACATTAATACTTTTAGTCTTATGGTTTTCTTTTTGGGAATAACAAGACTGAGTTTGCAAGGGTTTATACTTTTCTTTGTCTTAGAATTACATCTCAGAAAGATCTCAGATATGTTTTCATGATTCAGAATGTCTCAGAATCTGACTCAGGGATATATATGCCACTACTATCCAGTAAAATTTTTTTTTTGAAGAGGAACAAGTATGTTTTAGTGCCACAATAAAAAGTGATGCTAATAACCATAGTCACAGAAAAGTTATTTAAATCACCACCACTCTTTAAAGGTTTTAAAATACAATAAACCCAGAATATTTTTCTCATCATAAACTGGAATTCAAAGCTGAGACTAACCACCACGCCACTAATGACCCTTTTCCTCAATATTATGGCTATAGGCAGTGAGCATTAAAATATCTCAAGGTTGACATATCAGATGTCTTCTTGTTTTGTTGAAACAATTTGTGTAAAAGTGTTTATTTAGAATAAGGCAGATGTACTCTGCATAGTTTAAACTTAATACTCTGTTCTTATTCTGAGGGGATTTTGCATGTGGTTGGACAATATTTTTAAAAATATTTCTTTTGTCATGTATATTCCTATCATAAGCAAATATCTGTTGTTCACAGTACAGTACAATTATCAAACTGAAAGATTATCCAAATAGTTAAAGTCAGCAAATGTAAAGTCTCTAGGAATAAAACTGCTAAGTTTAATGCAAAAGAATCTAAATTTAAAAAATAGGGAGTGAGAAGAGAGTGGGAAGCTTATAAGAAGAAGGCCCTTGGGAACAGAATATAAGAGAGATGAGTTAGGCTTATGATTTTCATTAAAAGATAAATCTGATGCAGGTCTAGAAACAAAAAGATGTCATCAGAACTGCAAAAGAGACTGATAAATCCTTGCCCCAGTCTGCTTCCTGAAAACATGCAAGAAATGAATGGCTATAGGAGGGGAGTAATGGAAATAAGATTAAATATGACAGTACAGTATCCTCAACGGTACACAGTTAAGAGTTAAACCAAGAATTTGTCATAAACTGGAAGATCATCAGCCAGAAGTGGATGAAAAAGAAGTTAGCCTTCTAAGTGGATCAGAAGATGTCACAAAGAGAAACCAGCTGAGAGAAAGGTAAGTGTGATTCTAGAATTTGCAGCGAGATATGTGTCCAGTACAAAACGTGAAATGTTACTATCACTCTGCACATCACTTCTCTGAAATACGGTAAACTACTCTGATCTCTCATACTAAAAGGAAAAAACTTCAATCTGCGTGGGTAAAGGTGAGTGCTACTGGGATAACCAAAGGAATAGAAAGTCTTAAGAGAAGAATATTATTTGTAAATACAAAAGTGAGTTAAACAGAATGGGGGAGAGATATAGAATATTAAACTAAAGAATAAAGGATTTAAAACTGCTCATGAATACACTGAGTCCTACCACTGAAATTCTTTCAACTGTCAGTGTGGTATTTGAATGGCTTCTCATTGCAGCTAGCAGAAACAAAGCCCAGCTATAAGATGGCAGCTATTTCAGTCAAGACCAGTAAAAGTGGTTGGAGAGATTCAGTCCTATCCAAAGTAGTCCATTCCTTTGGCCTTAAGACAAAATAGGGATCTAATCCAGTTTTCAATAGATTTCTCTCTCATCTCTCTTAGCAAAGTCAAAGATCCTGATCTCCACACATCCTTCATTTCTTTGAACACCTCTTTTCAGAAAATCTATTTTTTTAGGCCAGAGAATTTACACACTCCATGATAAGCTTTTCTTGAAATGAATTCCAGAATCTTATTTCAGTAGCTTAATGTGCTGAGATAATAAACTTGGGTCAGCATGATGTTCTGCACATCAAGTGCATTTATGATGCTGGGGAACATCATTGATCAAGTGAGGTAAATGAAAAGACATGATGGGACAGTGGACATTTTGCAGGTTCCTATGAAACTGGGAGACCTGAGTATTCAGCTAGCAAAATAAACATCCAGATTTATACTATCATGATTACAACTGGCTAGCAGAAGTGCAGAATTTATAGCAAGCATCCAGTAGTAGCAGAATTTCTAAGCAAAAAATATCACAGATTAAAAAGCTCTAGAAATCTATAAGGTCATCTCTTTCGTAAAAATAGCATTTGACCATGCAGGTAATAAAAAATCAAACACAGAGTAATGTATTTCTATTAATTTCACTTTTGAATTATGCATTTCTGACTTTTTAGCACCTCATTTAAGAAGCACATTTATAATTGATAGGAAAAGTTTGATTATTTTCCTGTGCTATCATATACTTTAAAATAATTGAGCCTAGAGGTGCAGAAGGAAGCTGCATTCTTCCTAATTGGGTTCATCTCTACTTTTTACTATCTACTCTGAGAAAATTTAATTGATAATTAACAGCACTTCAGTTCGTCTACTTGTGAGACTTTAAAAATACATGAAAAGCTGACAACTCATTGACTGAATGAAAAACAGTGTACACAATTAAACATAAAGAAAATCTTGATTGCCTAAATCAAAGCTTACTGTGTTAGGCAGATGAACGAAATCTGTTACATGAAGATTTCTTTTAATGTCCAAATTGGTTTTTAAACAGCAAATATATTAACTATCAAAATATTCAGTGCCCCACCACGTCTCCCTCCCAGAGACCAAAGGGGAGCCGGCCATCCATTACAGGAGGTCAGAGGAGTTTTCTTCTGTGAATCACAGCTTTCAACTGCTGACTTCTGGGACTAGGAAGTAATAAATGTTGTAACACTTAACTACACTAAGTCCAAGCAGAGATTCTTCAAGAAATGTGGCCCTTCTTACTAGATCCACTGAATTGGAGATATTCCAGTATACTTTGCATCTAAGAAGCTAGTGGATTTATTCCAATGTTGATAATAATGCATGCATCTCTTGCCTATCTCCTGAAGATAACAAGTCTCCGTATAGCCCCAAGAGGCAACTTTAACTTTAATTTCATCTCTATTTTCTGTCTAGATAATCTGAGGTACAAGAAAACTGCAACAGACTTGCTGCAGTCAATATCTGAACTGGAACCAGCAATAAATTGATGTTTATTTTTAAGTTAAATTTTAGCCTCAAGACCATGTGTTTTCTTTATGCACAAAAAGGAAAGAGGCACACAATAGCATTGCACACATAAGAGAAATGCAATATTTATAGGTGTGTATATATATAAAGGTTTGAAATTCAGCTAAATATATGTGCTCTACAGGTTCATCTACAGGGAAGATGACGATAATTTTATATAACCATGCCCCACTCTTATGAGGTTTTTTCAAGACATTTACTTTTCTCTCATCATAATAAATAAACTCAAAATCTGGGAGGATATTAGGAAGAGACAGTAGCTGTCCCTTCCCAATATCCTCCAAATACTGGAGGAGGAAAATGGGATGAAAATCCCAACCAGCCATGGATGGGATAAAATAATCAACACAGGTATATGCTTGACAGTTTAAAAATTTTTACTTCAATAGGAAAAGGTGTTGAACCTTTGAATACTATTAGGCAATCATACAAGCAAGGAAGCCATAAATCCTGAGGTGAAGAGACAGGAAAGTTCCCATATTTCTGAGTAAATATTAAATCCTGAACAAGAAAGTAAACTTGCTCATTCCAGTGGGGTTGCCAATTCATCTCCAACTCATTCTGCAACTCTAGGTTTTTGGAAATTGAGGCAGAGCATTTGGGAGAGCCACAAGTTTGGCAGGATTATCAGCCTCTCAATAAATATAACTTTGTGCGGTTGATCCCTGTTGCAATTCTCCAGAACAAGTCAAATTGCACAAACAAACAATGCCACTGTCGTGAATAGCTTAAGCAGGTAATGAACAGGCAAAGAAACCAGAAAATTTCTTCTCCTTTCTTCCTTTCTTAGTATAATTCCACTGTATATATTTTAAACTTAGGAAAATGCAAATCAGTTATAAGTGCAAATAATTTATAAAACATTATAAATTATAACAGGAAAACATTACATATATCATGCTTAAAAAGGCTAATTCCCATTTTTTCCCTGGAAGCCAATTACAGAAAAACATAACAGCTGCTAATGGAGAAAAAACCAATAAAACTTCACCTGACTTACACAAGGACTTTGAGGCCACTCCTACACATGAATCTCACAAGCAGCACACTGTGACTTCTAAGGATATCTGGCATGAAGATCAAATGTGGGCAGCTCCTTTACTGTGAGACCCTAGTCCCAAGTCTTAAGTCAATATGGAAATATTTGGCCTGAATAATCAGGGCTTGTGACTACAAATGCCTCCTGTGTCCCAAAAGAACAAAACAATATGCTGAGGACTATAAAAGGATGCAAGAGACTCAGAACAGACTCTAGATTCGTTCCGTATTTTCATCAGAGCTAGTGAGCTGTGGGTCAGATCTTTACTAAAGGAGAAGGTTGAATATAACTTTAAAGGAAGGCTTAGAAACACTGATAGTCCTGAAACAAACAATGGACTATTGAGGAACGATGACACAAGATACAAGTATTCTTGTGAGCTGTTTGCAGACCAATTTCAGTCTCTGGCTATTGCTAGTAATTATTTTTACTGGGATTGGCGAAAAAAAAAAATAAAATGTAAGGGATTAAGTACATGAAGATTAATTCCAGTAATGCTTTTGGTTCTTATTTTCAAGTTTCGTGCCTCTGTCAGAGTGTGGAAACAAGGAAAATATGCTTCTGCTATTACTCATTCAAACTCTCTTTAGAACAGGAACACTTGTTTTTGTTTGCGGTGTTTTTTTCCCTTACTTCAGGGAGATGATTTGGGTGAGAAAAAGATTAATTAGATTCCTTTTGCTGTTTATTTAACTTATTGATGTTCCAGAGAAACCAAAGCTACTTCAGGTACCTAGAGGAAAATCAGAGATTTTTAGGAGACGCAAGGCAAATTATTTATTCATCTTAACCGAGTTTCAGTGATATCTTTGTAGTGAAGAGATTTTTCTGTCTCAAGATCTCTTAGAGAATTTTGTGCATATGCATGTGTCTCTCTGTTATGGATACAAACAATAGAAAATTAGAGCTATTTAAAATCGGGATTAAGGACAAAAGCATTCTCTGCATCTCTCAACAAACCAATTAGATTGCAGCTCTTTAGCAGAATAACACAATGTTTGAAATGAACAGCTCTTTCTAAAGAAGTTCAAATATTATTCTCTCTGATTACAGACATTGTAGCTGAGTAGGGATAAGAGATGTTGTAAATCCATTAGTGAAGCGCTGCTTGCCTTCATTTCAGTTTAATATTTCTTAAAGCTATAAAATTGTATTATGTTAATGTAATGTACAGTCCAAGTGATAAAGGCAGCTAATGTGATTACCACTCACTGTGCCATAAACCTTTCAGCAAAGCTGCAGATAAATTGGTATTCAACTGTTTCTCATGATGACAGTGTTATACAGAGCAGATCACATGTTGAAAGCATCATCTGGTTGTTAAGAGGTTTTTACGTGCTAGAATGTTTATGCAGATACTAGAACTGACCTTCAAAGCAGTACGTCACTTGTTTGGTGGTAAGCAAGGTCTAGCAGACCAGAGGTCCTTATTTAAACTATGTATGCAAAGGACAAACTTAGTGTGATGCTGCTATTGTGATTATTCACATGCAGAAAAATTTCACACATCAGATTACAGACATTTCAGTTTTGCTGGTATTAATGCTCTCCTCTTCATCTTGCTTTCAAAATAAGCAGCAGTTTACTGAAAATGATGAAGAATCTTCCTCAGTTTTCTTATGATCATGTAACAGCTATTCTTTTCAGTTATTCCACATTCTGAAGGCACAATTTTACCTCACTGTGTAAGTTTACATTATAATTCTATTAGGCTATTCGCAATAAAATTCTGGTTCCTGAGCAGAAGTATTAAGTTGAGAACAGTTAGAACAAGAATCTGAATCTGGTGTCAGGGCATTAACTATTTCACTGAAGTTTGGAATTCAAAGATGGATCTTTTCTGGTAGGACAGATTTGTACATTTCCTTCCAGGATATTGGAACTAGATAAGAAGTGACAGAAAGATTACTTTCAAAAGACAAATAGCCAAATAGTCCACTAAAGGATACAGTAAGACTTCCATCTGACATGGCCTTTCCCTGTCATGCATCTGTTGCAATATTTACTGCAGCCACTGGCCACATGTGCCTACCAATGGCTATTATTTCTTCATTCAAGTACTTCTGAAAGAAGAAACAGTCTTTTTGTATTCAAAAATGTGGTACTGAAAAAGCACTGACTTCTCTTTTGCTTGCTTGTAAATGTCTGTACTTTGATGTTTAGAAGTAGCTCATTCTGCATGAGAATATAAGCAGAACAGGACTAGGAAAATTACTGCATATGTTTACACCTCACCACACAATGTTTTGCATTCATCCAGTTTTCCTGAACCCAGTAAGCTTAATGGCCAAAAGCAGTAACTGAGGGAGGGTAAACTGGTCAAAGCATGATGATAAAGTAGACAGGAATTAGGTGTGCTCAGCCCAGAGAAGGGAAGGTGCCAGGTGGCACATAACAGTGTGGTGATACCTGTGAGGAGGTTATCAGAAAACCTGAGTCACTCTCGTCACACTGGTTTATGGCAGGAGTACAACTGGATGTGAGGGAAACATTTCTTCATCAGGACTGTCAAGCAGTGTAGCAGATTGCCCACAGCACTCATGAAGTGTCTGGTCTTGAAGGTTTTTCAGGACCTGATGTATGAAGTGCTGAGGAACTTTGTCTGACCTTGTGACTGCTCTAACTTCGGCAAGACCTACTTAAGGTCCCTCCCAGGCTGATTTATCCTGCGTTATTGTGATTCTATCTTCTCAATAGTTCACAATATTATCTGGTACTACAATGTCAGAGAATAGCAGGGGGATGGCAGTGATAAAAATTTAGAGGGAAATATATAGAGAACTATGTGCACTTTATTGTGAAACCAATTCTCCAGACATTTAAATTGATAGAAACTTATCTTTTACTATCCCCTGATAGGCAAAGGTACCGTGGCTAAGAATTTAGCAAACATTAATTTGAACTGATAACTGGAAAGAAAACCTGTGAAGACACTTTATGAAATAATCCTGAAAAAATTCTGTATTTTACTTATGGAAGAAGCACATATTATTCACATCTCTCTCCATCCTCAAGTCTTGCCCACTGTATCCCTTTATTTGTACCAGAGTGCATGCGTCCAAACAAGCTTACGCAGATATAACTTCTTTCTGGCCTCTGACTCAGGAGAGTGGCTAAAAGCTATGAGAAAACATACCAATTAAAAACATTAAGAACTCAAAAGAGCATGAATAATAAGTATCACTTTCAAAGAGAGATGAGAGCAAAATTCCCCAGTCTAGTTACAGATATAGACACCTCCCAATAGTTCCCAAATCCTTCCATCTAGGGGCTTAACTATGGGTTCATGTCTAATGTCATACAACCTAGCAGTATATTAAAGCTTAAAGGGTAAAGCATTTCAGTATTTTTTAAATGATGAATAATTCCTTTTGTGTTCATTTGAGTAACATTAAACAGAATGAATTAATTTAGGATGAATGTGGATAGACATTTAATTTCTGCTGCATTTTCAGGAGAAACTATTTAAATGAATAATTGTACAAAAATTAATAGCAGAGAGAGAGGAACTGAAAGTTGCCATGCCAGATATAAATTTTACAATAAATAACATAAATCCATAAGTATTTATTTGTTCAACTTTAATAAGTGTCATATTCACTTTATGTGCATATGGTATAGGATATAAATAATCCTGTGCCATGGGAAAGATACAACATAAAGTTAGTTTATATCTTGACACCTGCTGTTGTACTATTTCATGAGTGACAATCAACAAGAACTTCAGAGAAACATCTTAAAAAAGCCTATCAGATCAGCCACTTTTGCTTTAAATTGAGGAGTTACCCTTTTTCCACAATCACGCAGCAACTGTTACGTAAGAAAATCTCAGTATTTTATAGCCTTCCATGACAGAGTTCTTCAGAGAATGTTTTTCTAACTATCCAAATTTTAGAAATTGCTGCCTTCTTTCCTTTGCCTGTACTTTTTTCCCCTCAGACTTTGTGAGATCACCTAAGGCTGACCAACATCTGAGATTCTGTAGCAGTTTACTTCCAAGAAAAAGTATCTTATTTTTAAAGTAGACCCCCCTGAGGTAATTTGGACTACTTTTCAAACTGTTAGCTGGAGCTGCAAAGTTATGAGACTCAAACCTTTACAAACCACATCACTACGTGGATGTTTAGTACTACCTGGAACTCAATGACTCAGCCATAGATTAACCAGCTCCCTAAAGTTTCAAACTACAGCTCCA
This sequence comes from Oriolus oriolus, assembly GCA_013400235.1. Lineage (NCBI taxonomy): Eukaryota > Metazoa > Chordata > Aves > Passeriformes > Corvidae > Oriolus > Oriolus oriolus. Next base: position 619,456 of record VXBT01006750.1, read on the forward strand.
GAAAGTTTATGCCAAAAGCCAAGCATCCAGATTTTACCAAGTGTTGAGTTCTCCATTTGTGGATTTGTCTATGAGGTGAACTTGATTGTGCAGAAGCAGACTCATAACTGCAATGTGAATAAATTATTAGGAAATCTGGTCCCTAAAAATAATGACAATGAATAAAACGTATTTTGGTATGGAATTTATTACATTGCAAAAAAATATAAAGCGGGTGGCTTTACCTCACCTAGCTACAACTGACTAATGACCAAATTCCTCATCTTCCCCTAGAAATGATAAGCAACAGATATCATGTAGAATATGTTCTACCCTCTACTGACAAAAAGGCAAAATGCTTTCATGTGTGTTAACTTTTTAACTTCACCTTGAAACGTTATTCAATAATTTCAGCCATGTTAGGGATTTCCAAATTTTCATCCTAATCATATTTTATGATTTATTTTCTTAGAACTGAAGCTGCATCCATTTTTTTTTTTATCTTCAGCTGTGGAAGACCCATATATCATCCATATTCTAGATCATGTAAATTCTTTCAGTAAATTCAGGGCTGAGAAAACAGCAGTCAGATTAAGACTTTTCTTAAGGCATACATTGTATCTGTGTTTCTGTAGATTTTAACATAAGAAAGTTTAAAAAACTCAAATATTGTGACAACCTTCCGGATTTAGAAAGAAGTTTTGTAATTCATGACAGCTTCTAACAAGCCACTCCAAATCTCTCCAGATTTGGAAGTGTAACATTTACATTGTTGAGCTCTTCAGCATACTGCATGTATCAATTTCTCAGACTTGGTTTCCAGTGTGATGGATTGCAAACATAAAGATGTCATTAGTTCAGTTTGATATGCTTTTAGAAAAAAAAAAAAAAAAGTGGATTTGTAAGAAAATTAAATATCACTTTGAACTTAAGGAATCAATAGCTCACATTTCAGTGAAAAAAATTGGGAAAATTTTTTTTAATGAACTGTGAACAGAAAGCTTGACCTTCTTCATGAAACACAGCATAGGAGAGAGAAAAGCTACTTAATACAATGCATTTTATTGCATGTGGTTTGCAATGCTGATGACTTACTGCAACTCAAACATATTTTTTTAATATTCAGAATACTGAATAGTAAAGAAAAAATCCTAATGCACTTTATTTCCTGTTCTTGCTGGTAACACAAGGATGTGTTTAACACCCTGTGGAAAGAGAATACAAACAGCAGCTGATTTAGTTAGGTAAAAAGCTTAGTGTGCAGGTAAATCCTTGAAGCATATACTACCCTCAAATGATAACTATGTTCACTACTATGTATCCAACTCATTATCAGCACACCTTGTAGTTTACTCTCTCATGCAGTTTACAAATCTTTAATAATCTGACAAGGGCTGATTTCAGATGTGGTTACCATAGTTTTGTAAATAATCTTAGTGTGGTGTGAGGGGGAAGGAGAGGGAAATTAAGACTCTGAAGGGCAGCTTCTCAGATGGCAGCTTGCAATGACAGTTTGACAGATTTTCTGGTGCTGTGGAAGAATTATATGCAATAACTATATGAATCGCTCACTTTCCTCCAAGGATTACATATTTTTTAAAGTGTCACAAATGCAAAGATGTGGGAAGCATTGCTAGGTAGAAAAATAGAAAATTCTATTTTATTTCCCTTGCAACTCATCTGCATAATGTAATCTGGCGGGTTATGTTTGCCAGTGGTGGGAAGACAGTTTAAACAAGTGTTCAACATATGTATACCATCAGCAGCAAAAGGTCATGGTCTTAGCAGGCAGCTAAAAAAGTAAACAAAGGCCAGCATGTCTGCATTCTCCCTGCATCATATTGACAGCAAATAATAGCTCCCTAACAGAATATCTGTCAACTTGGAAACATTTACTGAGAATTTTGTTCTGGCTGATATAGACTGTTCAAGTAAGTCATTATACTGGGAGGCAGCTACTGCCATTTCAGAAAGTATCTTGAGACTACAGCAATTTCATATCACTGTAATTCAACAGCAACTGACTACTAACTAGCTAAGTGCCACAGACTCCATCCAGTATGACTGTTTCCATGGCAATTGGATACCCGGGTATTTTATTGAAACCTGCTTGCCAGACATGGTTAAGGACTAGGAAGGAAATCCTCCTTAGGAAGGACTTTTCCTTCCTATGGACTGACTGGTAGGCACACTGAATAATTAATTTTCATGATTTTCAGTTTCATAGTATACAACTCTGACTATTCACATCACAAAAGTGCATTGATGACTTGTGTTCTGACTCCCTTTGTTCCTTTCATCCAGTGTCTACTGAAACATTCTAAGCTAAACCCCTCACCTCCTTACACTGACCTACACCGCTAAAAACACCTGTTTGACTCAAATCAAGCACGGTCACATACAGGGAGTTATTCCACCTCTAATAGTGTCCAATGCACATATTGTAGAATTTAATGAAGAATTTCAAATCCCGTGTCTTCCCACAAAAACGCTTATTAAAAATCTGTGTTATCTTTTGTCAACTCACCCTGATTTCTGGGTGTAAAACAACTTTCATCTATGAGAACAGTTACAAAATGAGCTATAGGCATATTGAGGATGAAACTGGGAACAGGACAAGGGAAAGAAGAAATGAACTGTCCACTGTCTGATAAACTGATAGCAAGTGTTAGGACAATTATTTTCTGTGACTGTTCTTACCCAGTCTTTCTTCTAAATGATCTGCTTATGTGCCAGTAAGCAAAAAACAGGTCCTGTTTTTAATCTCATATTCCATCTGCTTCTGGAATTACTGCTAAGGGCAGGTGGCAAATGAGTTCTTTCTAATTTTCCAATCTTCTCTATGGGACGAATTCTGCCTCCTTGTTCAGGCTGAGTAGTTCTCTACCAGCCCTTGGGATAGAGTAAGGAATAGCTCAAGCTGAGTACATGTGACAGAACCTGACTCACTATGGAATGAGGGCACATACGGTTTAATGTTACATGTGTGATATGCTCCATTTATTATGAGACAATGATTTCTGATTTGGAAGGTTTCAGTACAATAAACCAGGGTATGACATAAAGGCATTTGCTTTATGAGCAGTCTTTTTAGTGGCATGTTTACATAGAGTAGTTTCTGCACCTGTTAATATAACTGTGTTTTGCTGAATATAATGCTTTGAAAGAATTTCAAGAAAGAATTATTTCTTCTATCACAGTGTCATGTTCTAACCAAGGAAAGAAGGGACCAGTAACCATATAAAAAAGTGACAAGTCAAGGCCTATATCCATTAACCTGTGAATGCCAGGATTTTTACTGTCATTTTCAAAGAAAATCAAAATTAGGTGTATATCTGATTAATTCTTAGATCCTCAGATACATATTAATACATATACATTGGTATATATACTCATACATATATATATATATATTCATGCATATAAGCATGATGTAAGTGCATATAAATTCTCTGACAAAGAGAAGACAAGTGATTTTTCAAGAGACTTATTTGACATAATAATAATAATTCATTGATCTCTCTGCCTTATTGGGGGCTGATAATAGAATAGCCCAAGGGGAAGAATCCATGCCAGAATCCTGGATCAAAGGATTTACCTCTTTGCTCACATAGGTGCTGAATCCATGGCTTATTTCCAAGTAAAAGTGCCTGCAGCAACATTTGCTAATTACAGGTTGTGTTCTACTGTTTCCAAACAGGGTGAAAGTGACAGAAGTTTAACTGTAAATAATTACACACTTGAGTAAGTATGTGATTAGCCCTATTTGTTGTGGTTGGGACTAGAGTGACAGGACAAGAATGAAGTGATTGCATTATTTACAGCTTAATTGTAGACAAGTAATTACTTACGTAAGCTGGTGCCGTGGGGTCAGGGAATACATGCCTGAGAACATCTAGGGTTTGAATGGAAACTTCAGAAAGTGGGTTTCCAAATGATGTAGCAAAAGTCCAAATCTTATGCATTTATCTAATTATAGAGGGAGGTCCTTGAATTAAATGCCTTCGAATGTTAAATGCCTTGTTCTCTTGAAACCAAGTATTAGATGTACTATTTAAACTAGTGCTTCCAGCCTAATAAATCACAAATGCCACCTAGTGGCTTTTGCTATCTAGTGAATCATTGCATACTCAAAAAAAAAAAAAAAAAAAGTGGTAAAAAGCCCCCTAAACCCCATGTTATTTCCACGAATGTGCATATAGTTGATGAGATTATCTGTGAACACATTTTTCCACCTACTTCCCAGCCGCATTTTATTTGCATTGGATCACTTTGTGAAAATGTTGGCGTATTGGCAAGTAGCAGTGAATAATCCCATTAAAATGTAGTTAAACTCCCTGCTTTGGAACTGTACTTTAACTATGTGCTCTACTGGCCAAGTAAAAGAAGGCTCTGATTTACAAAAGATGTTAAATCAGTAATAAGGTTAGCTAAGTTAGTTAAATTAACTAAACATGCCAGTAAATTACCGTGTCTGTCCATCCAATTAAATAAATGCTTCATTGTTTACTTGTGTGCTCCTTTTCCAAAATGACAAAGTATTCCAAAATCAGAATCAAGGTCAAGAAAGAAAAAGAAAAGAAAGAAAAAGGACCAAGCTGATTATTTTGAAGGAGAATAATTGTAGTATAGTGAACTTCTTACTTGAGCTATCTATATGTTGTTAGATACATTTGAAAATCATGAAAGGAAACTTACAGGATCAGGACAAAAAATTTATTATTAATAATTATGGTACCCTGTGCTAAGACTCTATGTTTCCATATTTTTGCAAACAACTGCATATGTTGAGGTTATGATGAATATCCACATGTGAAAATTATTTTGGAAGTGTTAACTTTTTTCTAAGACAGCAAGGGCTTGAAAATCCCAGAAGCACTAGAAATTGAGTCTTGTGATGAGTGCAAAAAAATATTTTTAAAAAGTCTGTCATTTATAGCCCGATTCAGCAAAAAACTTTAAACTGAAACACCAAAGTTTTGAAATTTGGCATGGTTATTTTGGCATAGCATCAAAAAAAAAAAAAAAAGCTAGTTACTTTCAAAAACTTTTGAATAGTCAATCTGCTTTGACAAAATGTGATTAAAGTGCAATTGTCAAAAATTGTCAAAGCCTGGGTAAGAGTGTAGAATCAACCAGGCTTTTTTTTTTTTTTCTCTCCTTGGAGATATGTACACTCCCTTGATTTCAGAACATGAAAATGACATCAGCGATAAATTGCAATTAAGTGATATAGGTATGCATAGGCAGATACGTGAATGTTTTATGTTGTAAAACATTCAAGGATATATATTTAGGTAATTATTTCTAGGGAAGCTTAGAGTTATGCGTGTTGCATATGAAAGTTTAGTGGTGCCTAACTGCTCAAGGTGCTTTGCCTCCCAAAATTGAGCTGAAGATGCTCAGAGCTGTTCCCTCTGAAACTTTAATTTATGATGGATGGCAAATTAGTTTTTACTTCAGACTGATTATTATTAACATCTATTTGTAAAAATATTCTATGGAACATTCTACATTTCTTTATGGCATGACCCTACAACTTTCATATGCCTCAATCTTCATATGCTTTTAATGTATGTTTCTCTTCAGGCAAGAGAATAATTTCATTAAATTAACTTCATGGGATTAAGGGCAGTTGTTACAGAGATTTTAACATGACTAGAATTATATTTTTCAGTGTGATGGAAAGTAAGCAGAGGTTCAAGAAAGTTAAGTATCTTCCTCTCCAAAGGTCATATAACAACAAATAATTAACAGCATGCAAAATGTCACCTCTATTCTTGATTATTTTCTTTTTGAATGCTACAGTGGGGTTTTTTAAAAGAAGAATGCCTATAGTTATTGAATGGAATCATGTATATGCTAGTAAAGGTGTTTACCTTCTTAAATACTCAAAGCTAAAAATACATTCAAATGTCTCAGTTCTATCTCTACTTTTATTGTGACATGAAAAAAACACCCACAAAGTATTCCAAAGCCTTTCTTAGCTCATAAATCTTTTTAAAATTAAGAGATGTAACTTTTTGGATCTAAATAGTTCCTCATTGGTATATTTGCTTTTATGTTTCTTTAATTTTGCTGTTCTTGGGGAAACTACCAATCAGAAAAAGTGCTACATTGCTACCAAGTGTTATAGCACAGCCTGTGCTTTAATCATGTTCTTTGAAGTTCCTTCAAATAACATATTATATAAGAAACCCCTTATTGTTCTTTAAAATTGAATCTGAGGTAATATAATACAATTTTAAAAGTGTAAATTGTTTTACAGATTGGCTATATATCTTTGCAGAAAGAAAACAATAGGTAACAAAATTTTGAAAAAAAATCAGTTTTTCTGGGTGGACACAATTACTTGTCACGGGACACAGGAACACATTAAGATTCCGTGGCTGCAGTGGGTTATTAATGATACTACTAATAACAATAATTGGAATCTTTGTCATTTTTCTTGGCCTACTCTTGCTTACTCATGCTTTTTCTTTCTTCCCCCTCTTGTTTTTCCTCATATATGCTAATTTGTTATGGAAAGCAAAATGAACAAAGATCTGATAATAGATCTTTCATTATATTAATTTTGTTTCTCACATATTTCTTCCTTTCTACTTTATCATCTGGACTTTTTAAGAAATATATATACCTGTTAATATACCTGATATATGTATATACGCACCTGTGGGAGCCAGTGAGCATGTTCCGTTCCCCGGATTGATTCCTGACTATGGTCCAGAAAACTCCTCCCTCCCCTTTGTCCCTGCCTCAGTTTCCCGATTGGTTCCCTTATCCCAGCCCCGCCTATGTACTACCCCTGTGCCTGCAGACCATTGGTCCCTGATGTTCTCCCCGCCCTCATATAAAACCCAGACACTTATTTGCTCAGAGGTCTTTTGGTTCTGGCTCCCCTTCGCTGGAGTGGGTGGAATAAAATCTTCCCTGTGGAATCCCATGCAAAGACCCTTCCCATCTCTTTGTCATCAGTGTGTCCTAATAGCTAGCCGGGGTGTGAGCAACCCCGGCCACTGGCTAATGACACACACCTAATATATACACTAATATACTCTAAATATCTATATATATGTGTGTGTGTGTGTGTGTGTGTGTGTGTAGGACTAAGAGATTTAAGAAGTTTAGTAATATCTCATCTAATAGTGGGTTCTCATGTTGGATTTTTCTTGTAATCCAATGCAACCTTAGTGAAAGTCAGCAGAATGGGTCCTGTGGTCATTCACTCACACTGAGCATATGGTCCAGGATCCCAGTCCATAGTAGTCACCTGTCTAGAGCACGCTGTATTTTCCAGCTATCCAGGAAGTTTAAATTTTCACATCATGAGAAGGAATGCATGACTGCATTTCTCTTTAAAATGGCACATTAGAGAATGCATAACAATTCTCCTTCAGACCTGGTAACAGGGCATAGGCCTCTAAGAAAGGGATGAGAATTAGGCTTTGAGACCTCTTAAGCCCTAAGCTACTTAATGCTTATGCCACAGCTCTTGAATCCCTATTACTTTGTTCATATTGTGTTTCCTTAATGTCCAGTAGTCTTCAGGGAGTCTGCTTTGTTTCCACTCACACACAGTAGAGAGAAGAAATAGGCCATGAGAGTGTTGAAAATCTCTCAAAACAGGAAGATACTGTGGAAGTGGTGGACTGGAAGACTGACAGCAGTGACTGAATGACTTCTAAAGGCGCTGCAAGAAGACACAGGATAGGGCCAATCTCTAATCCAGATGCTGAACACAGCTTCTATCTTTGGGTGGAACAGTTGCCTGAAACCAGCAAGAGTTTCTAAGGCAAGTGGTTGGTATGTTGTTTGATGAGGGATAATTTTGTTAAGCATACTCCTGTATGTTGTAATACAACTCTAATCTTACTTTTAATGGACATATGGGTTCTAAAAATGTTTATAATGTTCCTGAAAGCATGCAGTGAAAGAAAGCAATCAATAGCTGAGAAAATCTCCAATGCTTAATAATTCTTCACTTATTTATTTTTCTTTAATTTGAAAACAGAGTTAATCACTGGTTTAATCAGTTAATGACATTAAAAGAATTTGAATTCTATGACCAATAAAAACACAAATTTCCCAAATACGTGTTCTATGAAGGACTTTGGCCTCAAATTGTAACAATTTCTTTAATCTAATAAGTAAATTCTATAAGAAAAATATTACTGCCTCTTAATTTCTTAATTTGATCTGCTTCTTTTATCAGTTCCCTTTCCTTAATTCAAAGCACCATAGACTCACAGAATATCTCTTGGTGGAAGGGACCATATGACTAAAGGCATCATCTAGATGCTCCTTGAACTCTTACAAGATTTGTGCCATGACCCCTCCCTTGGGGAGCTTGTTCCTTGTGGAGCCAGTGACTGACCATCCTCTCAGTGATGAACCTTTTTCTAATATTTAATCTGAACTTCTACTGACACAACTTCATTCTATTCTTTGCATCCTATTGTTGATCTCCAGAGAGAGGAGATAAACACCTCCTCCTCTTCCCCCTCCTCTGCTGCCCACCTTGAGGAACTGTAGACTGTGATGAGATCATCCCTCAGCCTTCACTTCTCCAAGATGAACAAACCAAGTGACTTCAGCCACCCCCTTAAAGTCTTGCCTTTGAGGCCTTTCACCATCTTTGTTGCCCTCTTCTGGACACACTCTAATAGTTTGATTTTCTTCTTAAATTGAAGCCCCCCAAATGGCACATTGTAATTGAGGTGGTGCCACATCAGTGCAGAGCAGAGGAGAGCACTCCCCTCCCTTGTCTAGCTGGTGATGCTGTGCCTGGTGCATCCCAGGACACGGTTGGCCATCCTGGCTGCCAGGGCACCACTGACTCATATTAAATTTATCATCAACATAAACCCATAGATCAGTTTCTGCAGGACTGCTCTCCAGCCTTTATCGCTCAGTTTGTGTGTAAAACTTGGTTTACCCCTTCCCATGATGCCTGTTCATGCTAAATTTCATATTGTTGATGATATCGAGGTCTCTCTTCAAGGCCCCTCTGCTCTCAAGGGTGTCCACAGCTTCTCCTAATTTAGTGTCATTGGCAAACTCATTTAATGTCCATTCAAGTTATTTCAACCAGAAAAAAAAAATTTTCGTACATGAGTAACGAAAATTTAGTGAGTAATCAAGAAACAGTAATGAAGTCTGCTTAAATACATATGATACCTGTTATTATTAATTATGTTGATTATTGCTATGGCTAGGAATAAGAGGAAACTCCAGGTTTGCCGGCCAAATGTGGAGTAGTGGTAACTTGAAAAGCATGCAGCATAAACATGCAGATGAAGTGTTTGCAAGAGTACAGACAATCAAGTCAACTGAACTGTGCTATCAGCAAATGTCTTTCCAGGTCTTTAGTGGAGGTAGAAGCCCAGGTAGGGGGCAAATGGGTTAATTAACTAGAAAGAAATGAAAGTTCTGTGTCAGCAGCAGAGAGAGAAAGGGAAATAAAGAGATAAAGTGAGAGAGAGACTCAAAGTGCGCTCTAGGCTCTTCCTTTCATTAGGTCAGACATTTCTCTCTGATGGATATTATGCAGATCATAATTAATTCATGACACAATTGAAGCTGTCTTGCTGGCTTAAGTTTACAATTTAGAGCTATTCACTACTTAAAAAACACAGAATAGAGTAAATACTACTTAATAGCTCCTGCAATTAATTAGTCCACTTATCATTCAGCCAGTGATGACAGTTTTCACTTCCTATCAAAAAAGAATAAAACACCCTCAAACAGTCAGAAACTGATTAGCCATTACTTTTAGGTGGTATCCCATACCACCATGTATTTTGGCATTCTTGTGAGAAATGCTCTTAAAACCGTCCACTTACAAGTACCTCTTTTACCACGTGAGAATATCAGTAATTGAAAATGGTAATTAATGCGTATTTTTATATTTAAAAATTATATTTGCTTCTTCCTAATTTGTGGCACAACCTATTATTTTTGAAATAATATACCCTCTATATTCTGTGAATCTATTTGAGCTGAAGTCTTGGTATCATTTTTTCTGTTTTTTCTCTCTTTCTTTTTTTTTTTTTTTGTCTCTTGACACAAATATGTATATAATTCTCTTTAATATTCAACTATATACTATGGTACTATACACATTCAATTCAAATATGAAATTCAAAGCTTTTTCTACTGGTCTAGAGACATGGTACCTCTCCACAAGTGCAATTGTAAGACAATAATGCATATAGGCCAGGCGCAGACTGAAATAATTTGGAAGAGAAGTGACAGTTGTCAATATACTCATCAATACTATCAGATGAGAAGGAATCAAAATGCAGTCATAGAGAAGGATCTACTTTAGGGTAGGCAAATTTCTGCTTCTTTTGCATGCTATAATGGAAACAGAACTGTAGGGGTCATATCAGGGACTTCATTCTAAAAATAAACCACTTTAATTATGGAATATTCACAAGTATCTTAGCATAAGCTTCACCCATCTGCAATCAGATTTAACCTCTTCTAAAAAGGAGTTGTCAAAGTATACAGCTAATATCTATTTTATATACTACTTCTTTAGTAAATCCATTAATTTTATTTAACTGGAGGGAGAAATTTTACGCTTAAGAGCTAATTACAGATACCAAAGAATGACATCTAATTTTTTTTGGTGGGTTTTCTCAGAAAAGTAGCTTATAATGTAAGAGGCATCAGACTGGAAATTAGTTTTTTTGCTGGTTGCCTAATGCCATTCCCAGGGTGACATCCTTCTGATGCTTGTGGGAGTGGTTGTATTTCACTCCTTGTTGCTTTTCAGTGCTAACAGTGAATAAATGAAAATGGTTTTTCCCTGGTCATTCCCCTAAATGTGCTCATGGCCTTTGATTATCTAGCACGTATAGGCAAGCTGACACTTTTCGCAGCATAAAGAGCAAAGAAGTGCTGGCAGCTATAGAGCTCTGGCACAAACATCCGAGCTGATTCTCACAAATGGACACACAAGTGCTTAGGTCTCTGTTAGGGATTCTAAATCCCACAAAGTATGCCAAGCAGCTGCTCTGCTATTGTCCCAACTTTGCCTTCACTGGGTAATAAAATGAGTATTATTTGCCTTTTGTAATCACTATTTATTTCTGCTTTGCAGTTGATACAAACATTGAAAATAGTTGGTCACAAAAGACTTCGTGATCCAGCTGCCAAGTAACCACATGGATAAATCTGTGGCACCTTGCAGATTAAAGCACCAGGCACAATAAAGACACATATGGTACACAGGAACGGGACCTGGACTGTACGTGACAGTTAATTAAATGAAGATTGCAAATCTGGCCTTGGGATGGCATTCAAAATGTATGGAAATATCCAGTCAAACTCAGTGAAATCTCCACAGCTGATGATGACTCAATGTGTTCTACGCACTGGCCTTAGAAATAAAAACCCAGCAAAACTTGTAGAAGTCATGATCCTTTCTGTCTCTTCCTGCTGGCTCTGGGAAGCACATTACAAGTTATGCTTACTTTACATGTTTAGCATTTTCAGATATCTCTCTCCCCGGTATTAGGAGAGGTACTTGTTGAGCCTGAGTGAAGGGTAAGAAAGTTCTAACTAGGTTATTTACTGGACTGTTATGATAGCTACCTTTTTTTTTTTGACAGCATAAACTTGCACAAACATATTATGGGCTTAGTAACTATATTTTCCCTGCTAAACATTTCTCTGTTCAACTATTAAATACTCCTCTGGTAATTTTTCAGATTTTGCTATTTAGGGGTAATTCAAGTAATCTACTTTTTCAGAGATGTGTCTTGACAGGATTTTGCAAAATATAACCATGTTCTTTATTTTAACCTTCCTTCTTTCTACTCTGGTCATTGTTTTTTATATCTGATTTGTGGTCCTTTGCTTTCTTTTTGATTGAACACGTATCTCATTTCAGGTTGTTCTGTTTATTGTTCTCTCAGGCTGTTGCCAAAATATTTTTATACAATAGTTAGAAAATTCTGTATAATGCAAAACTAGTAAAGAGCCACATGGCAAAATATTAATCCAAGATTCTTAAAAGTCAGATTCTATTAACTCTTAGTTATAAACTTTTTTATATGACCTTATCTTACCCTGAGATTAGCTCAGGTGTTTAGATCATGGTGCTAATACCACCAAAGCTCTGAGTTCAGTTCCTCTAAGAGTTGGACTTGATGATCCTTGTGGTTCACTTCCAACCCAGAATATTCTGTGATTCTGTAATCTGCAGCAATAAAAAGGAAAAAAAAGAGCAAATACAGAACGTTTTCTATGTTATGTGGGCACCCCTTTTACTAAACTAGGATGATCCTGACATCTTCATAGTCAAGTTGTGTCTGAGTCTGCTGGCTGTGCAAGCTTACCTGGGCCCCAGGGTTCATACCTTGAGACTGTATGTGAGACTTGCCAGTTGCCCAAGGAGATCATCAGAAGTGATGTTCTTGGAGCTCCTACACCAGGATAACCTGATCCTGGACCTTAAAGGAGCACTCAGAGATAGGGGACAAATATGTGGCAGAGGCGAAGCCAGTGTGTAATCCTCATTACAGCCTGTCAGTTTTACTTTTAGTGATATTAGAAATCTGCTTTTAAATCCCTGGTCAGTTTTAAGTAGGTCAGCTGGACAGCTTTCCTTCATCTCCCTTTTTTATCTTATTGTCACTGTATCTAAATGTGATACAAACTGGAAGTTTTCTGTCCTACTGCATAATTGCTTACTCAATTCTGCAAGAACTGCAAAAATCCAGTTTTCCTAGAAACAGAGGCTTTGGGGGATTTTTCATAATTGAGGACATTTGATCTACGATTTTTTTTCATGACCCTTAAATAAAGTAAGTACAATGCAGGTAATAGGGGGCACAGGTGGGTTGTTTTGTTTTTTTTTTCCCCCAAAGGAAATTAATTATTCCAACTCTTATTTTCATCCTGAATTAGAATGACATGGCAAAGCATCAAGTTATTCGTGTACAGGAAGCTTAAAAAGCTTTTCTTTAAGCAGCATTCTAATTTTAGTTTTTTTAATTATACCTGCTAACATATTTCAATTAAAAAACAGTGGGCCAATTATCTGGGATACCCTGGACAGAAGGATGCTGCATGCACATACTCTGAGGTGCACAGGACTTTCCACTGCTTGTCCAGGATATCCAGCTCTCCGGCAGCTCAGTCTTAGTTACTATCACTGTTCCATCTGGGATCAGATTAGGAGTGGTGGGGTGGGAAGGAGGATTCATGTATATGACTATTGCTCTTACAGTGTTTTCTTTTAATTCATCAGACTAGTGTTGGATACTTGCTTTATTCTCAGTTTGATACAAACCTGAATACCACAGCGATTTATTGTAATTCTTTATGCACTGTGAACTCCAAACGTGGGGTAAGCTAAATCATAGTATAATCTGCCCTAGGAGCTTTAGTCACGCATTCAGAAGGGAAACTGAATTATTTTATGGGAGATATAATTAAATCAGTGATTCCTCTCTGTAGAAAAGCTCTATGAGCCATCCTAACAAATGCTGTTACATGCTTCCTTAGGGACTAACATAGGGGCAAACAAATATTGAAAGAGTTTTTTGATTTTATTTTGGAAATGAAAATGTCAAGAATCAGATCTACTTGACCCCAAAAAAATATTATATTTAAAATTACCTAAAAAAAAAATTGAATATTGTGGTAAAATTGAAATTTTAACTCAGAAAACTTTTCATTATAAAAATTTTGAACCAGAAATTGTTCAAAAATTCCACAATTTTGTTTTGACATTTCAAATCGCCGTAAGCTATCAATGCTTTTAGTGAATTACTCTGGTAGTAGCAACGTCAAAAAGAGTATATTAACACATAAATTACTCTTAGGTCTCATTCTGTTCTTCATGAGATTAATAAAGGGTTACTAATGATTTTAGCCAGCTTTTACAATTAACACTGCTCCTCAAATTGGCTCAGCTTAGAGAAAGTAAAGACAATTCTCATATTGTATCTCCTTGGTGATATTAACTGGCAGAAGAAATAGCAGCATGACTTAAACATGTTGCTGTTAAATACCCAAATCTTTAGCTGCAGATTAATCAGAGTTGATATGAACATCATGAAATCACTTGTCAATTCCAGTGCATTATGTTGTGGTAAGAAATTTGCATGTGGATACTGTGAGTAAGGAATGGTTCCTTACTCACACCATGCCATGATAATCCTATTATTTCTCTGAAATTATATCCATACAGTCACTATTGCCATTGCTATTCTGCAACTGCTATATTATACTTTTACAGTATAAAAGTAGTAATTGCTGAAAAGTAACATAATTGTGCTTGAAATTCAAGAGGGACTGCATTATGAGAATAGATGGAAAAGTAGTACAAATGAAAATGGTGGTAAAATGTGTTAACAATTAATGGACACAGTGAAAGTGGAATCTATGCATATGCAACAACATACAAATCTGTCCCCGCAGTGTCTCCAAACATTCAGTCAGGTAATAGAGTTGGAAGAAGGGAACTGAGTTGGAAAGCAAAGGGGGAAAGAAGAGGGAGGTATGACTGTTGAAATAGGTGAGACCTCTGTTAGAAGAAGAAAGTAAGCAGTGGATTTTGAAGTAAGCAGTAGGTTTTTCATTGAGGAAGAATTAGTTAATGAAGAGGAGATGGCTGCAGAAGACAGAATCATTGAATTACTTACAATTCAAGAATATTTAGTGTTCCAAACTTTATTGCTTTCCTGATTTTTAAAATCCTGTACCTGCTTTCAATTCGTTTCATAATGCCGCTCATATTTTAAATAACAAGGCATTTTTATTCTTTCAAAAAGCATCAGACTCTACTGTTTGTTGCACAGTTCATAAGATATCATTGTGTCAGGATTATGATAAAGGGCTGTCTTGATTTATGTAAAAATAATGTGGATGTTTTTTTACCCCAAGAAAGCTCTTGAGAGAAAGATAAAGATGAGAACCCAGACTTAGCAAGATAAGGAACTATTTTCTAGAAGTCTTTTTCAGTTTGAGGTACACACTACAGAAATGATTTTTCTTGCAGAACTCTTTAAAACTCTTGTACATTGTACCATCTGCCCCAGAGTTCTATTTCTAGATCACGTTTTGATCTTTACAAAACATCTGCTAGTATCACTGTATTTTTGCAAATAGTTTTATTTTTATTCGGACTTTTTCAACAGAGATCTTGTTACAAGGATATGTATACTTACATATAAGCATGGATATCTCTGTCCTTAGCTTTACTTCCAAACTAATTAATACCAAGTTCAACAAAATTAAACTGCAGGACATGATGGTTCTTTGCTTTCTAACTTATTGAATGATGGCCTTCAAGATTTTTATAAGTTTCTCAGCAAAATAAGTAAGGGAGAAGCATTTTGTTTGTCCGTGCGTTACTCTGCGATTGCTGTGTGATGGAAGCCAGATGAGAGCTGCATATGATTACTCAGTGTTTCTTGCTGAGCACGCTAAGAGCATTGGACAAAATCATCAGGCACCAGCCCAGGACAAATGAAAGGTACATTTCACACAATGCTTAACTAAACCATAGAAATTGTAAGTACAGAGTGTTGTAAATGACGTATCATGAGGATTCAAAAGTGATTAAATGTTCCAGTAGAAGCTGGCGTACACAAAGTCCTGGGTATTCTGCAGAAAAAAACTTGCCCTTGATAAACATCCTCCACCAAATGTCTATTAACCATTTTGGAGTCAGGAGAGAGGCCTAACAGCATTTTTTACATCCTCATAGGCATTCCTATGGCATGTTCCATGCTCACAAAATGGTGTACAGAATAAATTCTTCCACTTTCTAATGTGTGTGATCTCTTGATGACGATGCCAAGCAGAATGGATTTTGGTGCAGTTTATAAATCATTTGAGTAATCCTAGCATTCTCAGGTTGCATTATCACTTCATTTACTCATATTACTGTATATTAAAATATGCATTCTACTAAAGTTTCAGGCACAATTGTTTTTCATATGGAGTATTTTGACCTTTTTTCTTTTGAAAAGCCAGCTGTCTATCAATTTCAGATAACCCCTTTAAGTATAACACGGATATTGTAGGACTTTGAAGACTTGAAAGAACTGCTTGTTGCTGTCCTATAAAAACCTGATCATTTCAGTACACTGACACAGCACTTTTTTACCACACATAGTGTTGCACTTAATATTTGCATCATTAAATCTTAACATTCATTCAAATATATAATTTAATACAGGTTTTTTCACATGTGTAGTGTTTCTATTTGATTCAAAAAAATTTTAGACTTCAGAAGCAGAGTGAACATAACTCCTTGGTGGTTCAGACCCAGTGAAACTTGATGTAATTGTTTAATTTCAATCAAATTGCACATTCTTATGTCAGGTCTGTCATTAATCTGTACATGCTCTTAAAAAAAAAAAAAGGACCATATTCCCTGTGTTCACAGAATCACAGAATGAGGTTGAAAGGGCCCTCTTATTGAATTTCAAAGGCTCCTCTCAACTCATTTTTAACAGCATGTGAAAGTCCTTTTGGATGGCAGCATGACCATCTGAGGTCTCAGCCACTCCTCCTTGTTTTGTGTCATTGGTGAACTTGCTGCAGGTACATGCTGCCCCATTATTCAGATTGTTAATGGAAATAATAACCAGAATTTGGCTCAAAATTGACACCTGAGGTAAACTGCAAGTGACTGGCCTCCATTGAGATTTCATGCACTGATGACTACCCTCTGAGCCTGGCCATTCAGCCAGTTTTCAATCCAGCTCACTGCCTGCCCATCCAGACAAAACTTCTTCATGAAGATCTTAGAAGTAACAGTCTTGAAAGCTGTATTGAGGTCTTCTCTCTCCTCACTTACCAAGCCAGTGATTCAGTCATAGAAGGTTATCAAATTGGTCAAGCTTGACATTCCCTTGGTGAATCCATGATGAAGACTCCTACTGATTTTCATGTCATTCACATGTCTGGAAATGGTTTTCAGGATTAGCTGCTCCATTACCTTCCCAGGGATCAAGGTGAAGCTGACCAGCCTGTTCTCCTTGGCCTTGAAAGTTGGAGTGACATTTCTTTTCCTCCAGGAAAAGGGCATTTCTCCCAGTCACCACAATTTCAATCAAATATTTTCAAGAGGGACCTTACAATGACAACTGCCTGTGACTTCAGCACTGGTAGGCATATCCCATTAGGGCATAGGGGATGTCCAGGTTGCTTGAGTATTCCATGGCCTGAGAGGAGGTTGTCCACCAAAGATTTTCTTCAATGTTATATCTTTCTTGCTTCTGCCTTTCCCTCAGGTCTCTGGGACTTGAGATTCCAGAAGGATGGTCTTGCTAGTAAAGACTGAGGCAAAGAAGGCACTCTGCTTCCGCTTTTCCTATATCCTGTGTAACTGAGTCTCCTGACTCACTTAACATCAGGCATACCTTTTTCCTAGCCTTCTTACATAGAAACCTTTGTTTTCTTTGATGTCTCTAGTCAGACAAATTCCATTTGAGACTTGGTTTTCCTAATATCATCACACAATGTCTCTGCATTGTTCCTAAATTACCCTTCAGGCATTTTTTGACTGATTTCCTCTTAATTGGAATGGAACTCTTTCAGCTTGAAGGAGATTATGTTTGAATATTAACCAACTCTCTTGCACCCCACTTTTTTCCAGGATTCTATCCCATGCCATTCTACCAAACAGATCCTTGAAAACCAAAATCTGCTCTCCTGAAGTCTAAGGTTGTAAGCTTGCTTTTCCCTTCCACTTTCCCCTCATGATCTTGAATTCCACTGTCTCATGCTTATTGCTACCAAGGTTACCTTTGACCTTCACGTCCCAAATGAGCCCTTCATTGTTGCAGAGACTGCAGAGGCCCAGCCGAGCACCTCTCCTTGTTGCCTCCTGTGTCATCTGGGCGAGGAAGTCGTCATTGATGCCCTCCAGGAGCCTCCTGGTTTACTCATGTAGTGTGTGACAGTCCGTCCCAGGAGACAGACGAGGGTAATCTAGCTTCTTGTTAATAGACCCCTAGGGGAAGATTAGAGTGAAATGACACTGAATGATCAGTGTTTGTAAATGTATATACATACGGTTTATTTTAGAACGATTTAGTTCTAAAAGAAAAGCAAGCATGCAGCCATTTTGATTGTTATTGTCTATAGTTATATAATAATATGAAAGCATTGCAATATGAAAGGGCAAAAATATCACTCAGGGGCATGTATAAGGCAAAATAGAGAGAGAAAGAGAGAGGAAGGATAAGACTGTGAAAATCTCACCACCTGTCGACCTGTGATGAGTTGCCTCTTGGTCTCAATTTGTCAGAGGTGTGGGAAAACATGAAATGGCCACAAAACACGAAGTCCAATGGGTTGTGATACACTAGGGCTAGGTGGGACAGCCCAGGTACCTCCCATGTGGGGCAGCTTTCATCCTCTGGTGGAAGGACTTATATCTGAGTCTGGAGGCACTTCAGGGGTCTTTGATGGTTTATGACACCTTCTGAGACACGGCAGTTATCTCCTCTCATGTCAGCAAGGTAGGGCTAGGAATGTCCCATCAGACCTTCCCTGGGGAAGGGGAGGAGGGGGTGTTTTACAAGCCAGTGGTTTGTGTAAGGGAGGAAAAGTTAGCATAAGAAGAGGCACCATAGGATTTGTCTCTTATCTCACTCATAGCCCATCATTCACCCTGTGTCTTACCAGATCACAGGTCAGCCAGTACACACCAAAAAACTCTCCTCTTCCATCTCCAAACCTCGCTTCAACAAAGCACCCTGGTGCCTCCACAAGTGGGGAATGTTTTGAGTCATTAACCCATAACAGTCCAGCCTCTCACACCCTGTGTTTTCCCTTTAGCTAATAACAGGTTGATTGAAGACCCCTATGAGGACAAGGGCCTGCAAATGTGAGAATGCTCCTATCTGCTATCTATGAGGTGTCTATATCTACTTGATCCTTCTGGTCAGGCAGCCTGTATCAGACACCCACTACTCTCTGATGTTTACCCATCAGTTCTTAGCTGGCTCACCACCATCCCCAGGCAGAGCTCCAAATATTCTCTCATATAAAGAGCTGCTCCACCTTGTCTTCCCAGCCTATCTTTCCTAAAGAGCCTGTATCTCTCACTGCAACACTTCAGTCAAAGGATTCACGGCACCATGTCTTTGTGATCCCAACTGGATCATAGCCCTGGAACCGTACACAGATCTCTTCTTTATGTTCATGCCTCATGATGTGAATATAAGCGAGTGTGTACATCAAGATGTTACAAGGCAACATTCATTGTACCAAATATCTCTGCTTATAAAGGTCCAGCTACCTTCACGGTAAACAAATAAAACTAATGCTTGACTTTTACTGGTGTTGTTGAAACACCATTTTTTGGACCTAGTAGAGGTTTACACTTTTATCTAGTTTTGTTGATGAATACATCCAGTGCAGGTAGCTTGGTTTGCAAGCTGCGGTGTGAGTTGCAGGTTGAGCTCTGGGTGATGAGAGCCTGAGGCAAGAGGTCACGACCTGCCAACCCTTTGCACAACAAAGAGCACAGGGACCTCTGGCCCAGCCCGGGGACCAGACATGGCAGGTGGCCTTGCCCTCCAGATTCTCTCACTGAGACTGTGACAGTATAGAAGCCCAAGGGCTCCTTTGTTCCGGGTCCTCCTTGGAGGCACCAGCTTTGTTTTGTTATTTGGTTAATGCACCATGATTAAATTATTTGAAGGATCTGGATGTCTGAGACTGCAATGGGAAGCCTGGGATCGAGCAGTTGAGGAAACCTGGTGTGAGTGTGGGGGGTGTAGCTGTGAAGGGGCTTCACTCCCAGCTCAGGTGGTGCGAGAGTGACTGCACCAGAGGGCCCCTGGATGGTTGGACAGGAAGTTTCTTTAAAAGTTTTATCTTCACCCATAAATCATTTCTGTTCTAAAGTGTTGTTAATGTGTTTTTGCGTTCCTTTCCCATAAAAAGGTGCTTAAGTTTAAGTAGAGTGCAGCAAAGAAGAACCCATTCTAGTGCCAAGACAACTTGAAAAGGTAAGATGTGACCAAGGACTCAGAGGTTTTAAAAATGTTTGCTACTATCTTAAAAAATCCTCCAATTTTGCCTGTAAAAAGAAAAATAAAGGGATTATCTCCATCTTTTATCACTGAAAACTGTCAGATATATGTCAATAGAAACATGCAGAGTTTTCTTAGGCCTCTAATATTTTAATAGTATAAAGCAGAGAATGATCACATTTACATCAAATCCTTTTTTTTAGTAATTTTTCTCCTTAATATTTTCAGTTGAAAGCATCTGTGCTGCTCGTAGACTAATCTGAATGTTTGGGTATGAAGTGATACAAATAAGAACAAAGTTTTAGTTACTGTCATTCTCATTCCTGTGTGGTACTTCTAAAAGACTGAACCTTCTTGGAAGGATTTTGAGGCATTTCCTTTCTTCATAACTGGACACATTCCTTGAGAGTTTTCTCCCCAAAAATCTCAGCATCAGGTTGCCTCGCAGCCCTTGTTGTTCTGAATACTATGAAGTACAGTTGTACACGGAAATCTCCACTATTAGGTGAGAAGGCTGCACCCCTTTCCTTGACTTTAGGTGTTGTGATATTGTACTGCTCATTATTTAGTTATTAGGCACATTGTTATAGATGACTTTATGAAGGCGTGAAAGCAGTTTTTGCAAAGTAATACAGTTTGTTCCACACACAGCAGTCTGCCTTAGCAATGAAGTCTGGAATCACATTTCTTCTCATTTTGAAGTCACATTGGGAGATTTTTCAGGTATTAGAACTGCACTGTCAGACCTCTCTGTGCTCTCGTTTAAGATGTCTTTGGGATTATCTCTTCTTGTGAAATCCTGACTGCTGACAACAGGTACATTTAAATGGAAAAGAAATTTCATCTGCTTCAGGAATAAATCCCATATGTATTCAATAGAAAGCTTTCTCTGAGCCTATCAATCAGCAAGACATGTAGGAAAGAATTCAGACATCACTAAATAAACATGATGACTTGCTCTTTGCTGAAAATATTGATGTTGAATAATCAATATATAATGACATAAGAGAAAAATATTTGTTTGATCTGACTTATACACATGTAACCAGAATCTCTTCCAGATAGAAAAGTGAGCTACATATAGTTTTATAATGACAATTAGATATAACATATGTATATGTCTTTTGGAAACATCTTGAAAAGCAGAGAAATTGTGGGAAAGTGAGAAACAAGCCTTGTGTTTCTTGTTCCAATGCTAGGCTCAAAAGATATTATAGCAAAGAACTGTAGACGGCCAGCGCACCTTCATTTAAAGCAATTAGTGCAGTCTTTTGCCCCTGCCTCAGTTTTGTGAGGTTTCATGGTGCAGGAGTGGGTGGTTCTTCATCAAGTTGAAAGAAAGAATGGGATCACCAAGAGTTCATAGGAACTTCAGTTTCAGAGAATCGTCTAAAAAAACCTTTCTTGCATTATATGGTTTTTACTGATATTTCTGTTTCCTTCATGTTCTAGGAGAGCATTTTTTTTCTCACTGGCTTACACACTGTTCTGAAAAGAAGACAGAAGGCCAAAACACCCCCAGAATATTTCTCCTTTTAAGGAAAAAAAGTTGTTGTGGAGTATCAGAAGTGCATAAGACAATGCAGATCACCAGTTTCTACTTCAGAAACAAAAGATGTGCATGTGTGCATGAGTGCAGTGATATTACATCTAATAGAAATATCATGAGCAGCAGAGCTGATTAATTTGTGGATTAAACAGAATAGCTTCATTTTCCTTAGGTTTATCTCTTAGAGAGAATCAAAAATTGAAAAATAATAAGTATCCTAAATAATAAATAACCTAAAACTTCTTGTTTATGGCAATATTTTGCCACTAAAATAAGGGGATTGCAGTATGGTGCTCTAATGACTCATGACCACATCCAGTGGACTACAGCCATACTCACCCAGTGTGCCATCCTATCCAAGAAGAATAGAGTACTGAAAAAAGCACACTCTTGAATTAGAATTGAGCATCTGGGTTGCAGCAGTGGAGAACTAGATTGACCATGACTCTATAGCGTTATTGAAGCATAATTTTAAGGAATAGTGGTCCACATCTAGTGCCAAAAAATAGTTGCATACAGAGCCCTATTTGTTGTAGATAAAATCAACTCTTTCTTTGACTTTATGTGACTTTGACTGTTTCCTTTAACCACTGTGAGAAACGGATGCATACTTACAAACCAATTAGATCATATGGGAGAGGTATGGGAAACACAAAGAAAAGCTCTCTGACTAGATGTCAACGCCTGAATTAAATTGTTTAGAAAAACAATTGGGCATTTCAATCACTGGGGTTTTTTTGTTTGTTTATTTTTAGGAAAGAGTTAGTTAGACTTAAAGTGATTCTATTACAAATATTTAACTAAGCAGTACTGAATGCCATTCAAACCGTCCTTCACCTATTTCAAGAAGGAATGAGGTTAAGGAAGCTATTGCTTATATATTTTGGCTGTGAACTGTAAGCATTTGGCTGAAACTCAGTGGCCCTATGAGTCTGACTAATTCCCAAGATTCAGACCTTTGAGCAGTCCTCCCCTCCTTTGTCCACAGAAGAATATTTTATTTGCCTATGTCATATTACAGACATTGCATATAGCAGAGTGACTGACGTATGGACTTGTCCTACTAAATGATGAAACTAGTATACATAAGAGATCAGTAGACTTTGGCTACACAGCTGGCTAAGCAGTAGCACAAAACTTCCTTTTGAGAAAGCAAGAGCAGTGACAGGACCAGAGGTAAGCCTGGTTTTCAACCAGAGGTAAGCAGGAGAGCCTTGTGATACAACATACTAGAAGTTGTCAAAGTCATAGTTGAATCTTCTGTTATCCTGACATCTAGGGTGCAGTGACAATTTTTTTTTACTGAGAGAATAATTATAAAATCACATTAGAATACATATCTACTGCAAGGGCATTCAGTTTCTTTGCTGCTTTTTCTTATATATAGGATTATGTATGCTTACACTTCTGGAAAAATACCAGCTGTTCCAAGTGTGTTCAGCCAGAATATTAGTGAAATGAGAATAAGTGCACAGATAAGAAACTCACAATTCAACTTCTACTGAATGTTTTGAGGCGGGATTTTTACAAATTTGTTGTGGTTGTTGTTTGGTTCTTTTGATGCTTTATTTTCATATGTAATAATGTGAAAGTGGTGATGGTTTTTACTGCTGAAACAATCTTGGTTATATGCGAATACAGCCTAGAAAATTTATCAAATGTTTATGTTTTCCATGCCAAAGCCTCAGCTAGGAACTAAATGTGTTTATATTGGTTGCAGTTTATAGAAATACTTTAAAATTATGTAATATTCAATTTAATATTTTATTATTATTATATTTCTAAAATTAATAAGTATTTTTTGAATATACCATATGTTTATACCTGTCAATGTCAATGTTCTCAAAATCTATTTTATTGTAATAAAAATGTATTATAATGTAATCTTTTGTCACATGATTTTATGTCTTATTTTATAAGAATATTAAAAAAATAAACTTCATTCCATATGTTATCTATAGAATCATCAGATAATGTTTGCTGTAAAAGGAATTCCTCTTAAGAGGACATAATGCAGAAAGCCTGTGTGCCACTGGTTAAGTGGATTTAATCCCATAAAACTGTATAAAGGGAGACACAAGGGTTCAGAAATGATCTCAAAGGAGCTGCTACAGACCTACTTTGAATATTTTTAAACCCTAAGGCAACACTATCATATACTTGGAGGGAAAACTTAATTTCTGCAGACTTCTTTACTTTGATTATTTCAACGAGTGCACTCAACCAATAGAAAGATACCAATTTCAAAGGGAAAAGAGAAAGCTGGCAAAAAGGAAAATTCCCTCACTTTCAAATACAAATATACCAGCTTTTGGCAATATGTTTCTGCCATGTTGAGCTTTTTTTTATTACATATGGCTATATGGACATCAGGGAGTTTGATAGGAAGAAGAGTGGATTTTTCAGTAATTGCCATTAGAAGAGTGGATACAGGTTGTCTAGAAATTCAGCTTTTTGTGGTGGACTGAGATTTAAGTATCCGTCTAGAGAGAAGCCTGTCAGAAAATGTAGTATAAAAATGGTGACTTTCCATTTGGAGACAGCGCTTTGTCCCTGATGAAGTCTACATAAACCATTTACACTGCACCATTAGAAGAGATGACACCTACCCTTGGACAGTTCTGGCATGTTGAAGTCACACAGCAAAGGTGATCCTTTAGAGTGCTTAAGAATTATAGAACAGAATTGTTTTATGTTGGCTTTATTACTTAGGGTGGGGAATAGTTTCCCCTATAGCTTTATATTCTGTCTTCTGCTTGTTTTGCGCTTATCACATACATCCCTTCCAAAAATAGATTGTTTTGACAGGCGCTCATTTGAATGAGATGTAGGTCCCTTGCTCTTGGCCCACTGCATTTCGTTCAAAGCATAAACTTATTTTTTGTAGAAAAGACAACACGTACATACCGTGTTGTATATTTGTATTAAATTCAGAATAAGGCAAACATTATGTTTAGTGGGTTTTAACATTAGTTTTCTTTAAGTACCGTGCTTAAAATGGCCATGGTTTTATTCTTGATATCAAAATGCAGGCAAATAATGTTCAAAACTCTTTTGAATCCCACTGGTCATTGGCACCAATGAGTGCTCAGTAGTGAGATGGCATTATGTAGGTGTCAGCTGCTGTGCAAAAGCAAAAATTAAAAAACCCTCAAATCTTTGAATATTTTTTTCTTTTAAAAATTTAAAATTTCAATTTGAAAGACAATGGAGGTAGCTCATAGAGTTTTCACTCCTTGGCACTGCAAATGGTTTTGTTTCTATCTTTTCCACATTACACAAAATATGATTGACTCTATGCCCAGCTTTGAGATGCTGCCAATGAGATTGCACTTGATAGCTTTCTCTGCTAGGCCAGGACAGTGACAATGGTAATGTTAATGTATGAAAATAAATCACAGTCAGTGTGTTCTATCTGTGGCAAAGGGAAAAAATCTTTAAATAATAATAGTGGATTTTTTCACTTTTTTTTAAAACAAACTAAGCTGAGTGGAAGATCCCTTAAGATCAGTCTTTGTGTTAGTGCAAAGAATTGCAGTAAAAAGAACATGTATCAACTTGTAGTCTCTCCAGATATCTGCGCTGCTTAACCATCAAAGGTTAGACTTGCGTTTTCCAGGCACCCTTACTGTGGCATCCTCTGGCTTTTATTCATCAGGCCTTTGTTAACATTTTCAGGAGTTCCCCTATTTAATTTGACTGAGTGGATGCATTATTGAATTATTAAAATGCTGTTCTTTTTTGAAGAGCAAGTTCTTGTTCGCTTTAGGTTAACATTACCCCAAGAGTAATAGTGAAAAAGTAATTATTAGGTTATTAATTTAACAAGTCTTTGTTTTAAATGTAATCGAATTCAATTTTGAGGATCAAGCTACAGAGTTCATACTTAATTTTACCACGGAAAAAACCCACCAACAAACCTCTTATAAATCACAGAAAGTATAAATGCCACTGGCTTTATGAGGGCTAACATTTTATTGTTACTAACATTTCTAGATAAAAAAAGTTTACAGATCAGTCTGATTTCATAATGAAGTTTATACAGTTTTATACACGATACCTAGCCATATCTACAGGTATGATAGACAGCAGTTCAGGCACCCTGGTTATTTGTGCAGTAGAAATGGAGAGAAGGATCTGTGGATGAATTTATTCAGGGCTCCATGCTGTGACTTATACATTAATCATGAAGCATCATGCTTATGCAAATGTGAAGCAGCCTAATTAGGCATACAGAGTAGAACATTTGGAATAATGTTATGAGCTATTGGGTTTCTGAAATATGTTCCTCAGCCAAATTCTCAAAAGCAAAGTAGATCTAAGATGCCTTTTTACTTTTGAAAACAGGTGTACAATTGTCTTCTTAGTGTTTATTTCATGCCTTCAGCTTTAAAATAAAGCTTGATCCCAGCTGGCATGACATTTTCCTAGTCACTGGAAAGTAGCTGTGGATATTCTGAATCACTGACCAGAAAACAAAATGTTCATTCAGAGCTCAGACATGCTGAGAATTTTGAGAATCCTATAATATTTTGAGAAATTTTGTTGTCTGTTTTGGGCATTCTGTCTTCTGAAAATATTTAGGTTGAATTTGGCACTTTCTTTCTTCTTGCTACAACAGAGATTACCAAAATATCCTGATTTGCATTCTGAGCATTCAGTATCTTAAATATAATATGCTGAATATTAAGCATTCCACTTTAGAATACAAAGTTTTATTACACAAGTTAATTGATAATCTTATACAAAAATTACTCTTTAACAAAATTACTAGCATGTGTTCCCTACTTCCATGAATATTTGTTAGGTTTTCTTCACATCTGTTAAAAAGTTAAACAGCAATTTATTTACATTTTGGTAGCTGCTGTAGAGAAAAAAACTTAGTACTTACAAACTAAGTCACTAGTGTTATGGTAAACACAGCACAGCACTAAACAATCCTAAAATAATAATACCTTTCCCAAAATAAGCTCATCTTGTTTGCTGGGATTTTAACATTTTATCTACGCATTCTTCGTTTGTTCACCGGTTAGTGTATAGATCAAATTCCATCTATACATAATAGCAAACACACGGTGCCATTTATGTGTACAAGAATAATTATGCCTGAAAACAAAAAAAAATGTCTGAAGACTTCCATAGAAAGAGGGAATGATGACCTTTAGATGAAGGTGCCAATATACTTAGAAATATCTGAAGATGCTCCCTGCTGGGGTGTCTCATGATGCATGGAGATTCTAGTGGAAATGAGTGTTCCAGCTGCAGTAGAGCATTAAATGGAAGCTAAACAGTGAAAATTTCAGGTGGTTAGCAAAAGACTTGTCCTTTTTAAAAGATATGAGAGAGAGAGAGAGTATGAGAGCGTGAGATTTTGTGGCTATTAAATTACAGAGGACACATCATCATCTGAATCTCACATCACAGGATGATGAGGAGGCTGATATCTTCTTCCTATCCAGCAGAGAATCACTGGAGCCACCTTTGAGGAAATATATTATGTATTTTGTTGTATTTTATGACCATATGAGTACTTTTCCTCAATAATCTTGTGTTCTGGGAACACATAAGGAAAATGATAAGAAATTAATAATTTATATTTATTGTTATTAATTATTAGTACATGCTCTTTATAGAAGGCCACAGGTTCATATCCCGAGTAGCTTCTGGATAGCAAGCTGAGAGAATGCAGACCTTGAAAAGGAGGTCTTCCTCTATCCTGTCAAAATAAGTAAAACAGAAAGTGTGAAATTCCAGAATTTTGAAGCCCACAGAACAATTTCTGTCATCTTTATTCTTTAATTTAGATATTCAACGAGCTAAAGTTATTATAATTGATTTCTGATTTGGTTAAGGTCAGCATCTTTCTTTTTTTTTTTTTTTACAAAAAGTATCTGCAATAATTAGGTAGTGGAACTAAAAGTGAATTCTAAGGTGAAGGAACCAGCTTTTCTTGTACATGAGCATCAAGTTTTTCCAGTAATATTGTTGTAGACAGGTCTAAAATGATAAAAGCTAAAACCGCAAACAAACAAGTCCTATACTTTTTAAAAAACACATCTTTTATTTTATTTTAAAACCTTTGTCAGCATTTTTCAAGTATTTGTCAACATTTCAAATAGTTACCTAAATAAACATATCAAACATCCAGCTTTTTTGTTTGTTTCTTTCCTATGTCATATGCTCATCCTCTCTGGAAGATTGCAATTAAGAAATTTAGGAAATTTAAATTTAAAAAACATTTAAATCATGGCATTCTCAAGTGCACAAACTCTCTCTCTATATGATCTCACTTAGAGTCTCCATGTTTGATTTGGGGGAAAAATTGAAGGAAAAAAGTGGGAAAAAAGAGTTGAATCTCAGTAAGCTGTATTACCTGTCAAATATTTGCACAGACAGATGTATTTTTTGAGAACATTCTTTAAATAAGAAAAAATAGTACTGCTATGGCTACTCACTTGAAAGAAATTGCAGACGAAGAGGGAACATATGCAGTGTCAGCAGGGAGTAAAACAGAGATGTAACTTTTAAAAGGTCTTGTAAAAGTACCCACCAGTCCCTTCAGGAAATCTTAAAAAAACTATTCATGAAAAAAACATTCTCATCTTTGCCTTTTTTCAGTTTTTAGTCACAATTTCATAAAAAAAAATATCTTCCTTAGGCAAGTGACTATAGCCCATGGCAAACAGTGCCAGTTCTTTTGGAAGAAAATCCTACTCATTTTTTATTGAAAACACATGCCATCATTAGGGACCATTGGTTCTATACACAGTTGTCAATAACATCCAGACCTGAACTCATTTAATGCCTCTAGTGCTTTATAAACATTCTGAAATCTGTTGTTTCCTCATTTATGTCTAATCCAATCACTATCTTCTCCTCTGACCATTACTACAGTGCCCAAAATGTGTCATTTCAAATTTTCCCATTTCAAGTTTTCAGTGAAGAAAAATGTTCCCTGGTTTCCTCTAGGATCTGAGTGCTGTCAGTGAGTGGCAGTCAGGTGCTCTAGCACTTGGTGCAGGTCTAGATGTGACAAGAGAAGAACTTCCTGTACAGCCAGAGGGAATAATTTATTATGACACCTCTTAAATTTCAGCTCTGGGCTGCCTCGAGCGGGCTGAGCTTTCAAGAGCAAGTAATGAGACAAAAGGGTGAGTTCCACAAAGACAATCATCACCTGAAAATTAGCAGAGTTATGTCTTGAATTTTCATTGTTTCAAGTAAATCATACTTTCCTCTTGACTTTGGAGAGTGAGCAATGTTGTATGTTGAAATTCTCCTTAATTACTCTTAGATGCTCTAAAAATAGAACTAAATTTTAATTGAAAAACTAAAACAATGCAGTAAGAAATAAGGACTAATAACATTGTTTTAAAAAGCCGTTAATATTTTGGCCAGTCTTATGCCTCCGGAACACATAACAAGGGTATTCTGAATGCACAGACCTGTCAGTTACCTAATAAAGGTAAAGTTGAGATTTATAACCTAAATAATACAATAAAATACTTATTACATTTCTTGGCTTTCCTGGACAATGTGTTTTTTAATAGAAAATAAATGGAACATATGTTAGAAATGTCTATTTGCTCCCCCAGAAACTCTCTGAAAAACACAGTAGTCTTTTTGCACAGGCATAATCATTACAAAATTTTATAAATCTGGGTTTGTGAACAAGGCAAGAATGTTTACAACAAACATCTCTTTTGAATAAATCGAATATAAACTGTTAAACTGAGAAAGCCTCCTTTCTTCTTATCTTAGAAAAATAAATTTCAAAGCATAAACACCATTCCAAACTGATGAATATCAGAGGTAGGACTTTTGCTAGAATTTTAGTGCTGCTTCTTGGACTGAGACTATTTTATTTTTAGCTTAAGAGGAGTTTTGCATGTTCCTTAATCTTCAGAACAGTTTTTCTGAGATCTCCTTACCTGCCAGCCCTTGCATCCATGTTGGGATACCTCCTTGACTTCTCTGACTTGAAAGTGGACTGCAACACATTCCAGTAAGCTGACTTGCGTTTTGTCTGACACATGGACTTCAATCTTCACAAGAAACATATGCATCCAGCAGTAAGGGTATCTAAAATATGCCTCCTGGCACCAAAGAAGTGCTTAGCTGACTGGACAGAGGATCCAAGTTCTCAAAACAATGGCACATTGGAAATATGGTATTATGAGTGTCAAAACATGTTCTCTTCTGAAATGCGTGGCTGGCTCCTCCAATTCATCTCCATGTCCTCAAAAAATGTGTGTGTTTTTCTATCTGCCTTCTTCAAAAAGTACAACGTTTGAAGTTGGTCATAGTCCTATTATCTCTTTCAAAATGGTGGTTTTTTCAATTATCTTGGCCTCTTTGGTTTTTGAAACTCTACTACATTTTAAACAATAAAATTCAAATGCCTGCCTTTTCAGAAAGTTTGGGCATTATATGACAGATATCTCAGGTTTGTCTCTGTATATCTCTTGAAAGGAGGTTTGTGAATTATTTGGTCTATAAATTCTTAGGATTTCTGAGCTCATAAAGTTTAGTTGTGCCCTATATATAATCTAATTTCATTTTCATCTTAATCCCTGCAATCATCATCAACTAATTCTTAGGTATTTCCCTTACCTTCTCAAAGACTGTGAAGTAATCAGACATCCTCAAACCAGTGAAATTTAGAAAACTTGTAAAGGAAGAAACAAACACCGCAAACTGTTTAAGTGACTTCGCAGAGAAGTGAAGATCCTTGCAATCAGGGAAGCATGATAGATTTTTAAACCAGAAATTTCATTAATAGCAAGTTGCAGGAAAATATAATTCTTCTTTTAATCTACACAAATTTTCTCACCAACCTTCTAAAAGCATCAGAAATGGTAGATGTAAGCCATCTGACCTAGTGAGAAACTAAGACCATTAATTTGCTCATGTCTACAAATTTCTTGCTAAGAATGAATTCCCATGAAGTCCACTTTATAAATATGTTCAAACTACTTGTGTAACAGAGAAAAGAGCTGCCATTTTAATTTATTTAGAGTATCATGTAAAATACTTGCTCATTTGTGACTAATATCTAAAATCTTGACGTGCCACATTGGATAGGGCTTTGAGCAATGTTTGAGCAACCTGGTCTAGTGGAAGGTGTTCTGTCCAGAGCAGAGGGGTTGGAACTAAGTGATCTTTACGGTCCCTTTCAACCCAAATCATCCTATGATTCTATGCTTTTGAAACATCTTAGTTGAACTTTTACAAAACTCTTCCTGAGTGACTTTTTCAGAAATAGGTTACTATTTCTGCTTTTACTGCACTCCTAGATTACTTATGGGTTAAGTCCTTATGGGTTAAGTTTCTCCATGTGTGAATGTGTGCTTGCCAACTACTGTAAACTGGGAATTACACTTGTAAATTGAGGGGAGATAATGTCAAAAGCCTTGCTGCAGTCCAGGTACACAGCATCCACTACTCTCCCCTCATCTGTTCAGCCAGTTGTCTCATTGCAGAAGGCAATCAGGTTGGTCAAACCTGATTTTGCTTTGGTGAATCCATGCTGACTCTTCCTGATCGTTTCCTTGTCTTCTACATGCTTGGAGATGGTCTCCAGGATGAGTTGTTTCATCACCTTTGCAGGCTGACAGGCCTTTTCCTGGTCTTAAAATTAACAGAGCTAAACACAGTTAAAAGGGTAAAAGGGTTTTACCTCGGTATTTATTTAAGGATCCTCAGGTGCGCTGAAATGCACATCGAAATGCACCCCGAAACATCCCCGAAGAAAAGGGCCACTCACAATGTGATGTGTATACAATTATATGCCTTGCAAAAAATTAGCATATCTATCAAAGATTCCCCAGTGAGGGACTCAGGCAAGACCCCTCATGAGGAACTCTCCCCTTGGATGGGCCTATCTTTGTTTACAGAATGTATTCTGGAGAGGACCTTGGTGTCTGGGGTTTTTAGAATGTTTGGTCTCTTGGCTTAACGGGATACTGAGTCTAAGAGAAGTTATCAAAGAATTATAACTATGTAGGCTAAAAGCACTAAAAATACATACAGCTATATAAAAGAATATATAAAAGGGGTATAAAAGAAAAAGCAAAAAATGATCATGGCATCATTAATTCCCTAGGTTGTCCTTCTTGCCTTTTCTGAAGACTGGAGTGACATTTGCTTTCTTCCAACCCTCAGGCACCTCTCCTGACTGCTATAACCTTTCAAAGATGATTGAGAGTGACCAAGCAATGATGTGTACCAGTTGTCTCCATAACCAGTGGACACTGATTCCTTTGATATGACTTGCATTTTACCAAGCTTTACCTATATTAGTAGAGAATATCATAACCCCGGATACTGAATTAACTCCATGTCATAATAATTTCATTAATTAATTATCTAACTGAAGAAAATTTTCCTTTTGCTGCAGAGTCCAGGAGGAAAACTACAAGGATGAGGGTGCTGGCCAAGGTATGACTTGGACCATCTATGGAAAACTAGGGTTTACTGATTTATTTCTCAAGAGGCCTTAGACGATAACTCTGCTTATTAGGGAAAGAGTGAGAGTTGTTGGTTCAGAATAGGGTCTGCCTTTTTTTCAAGAAATCATTCCCTCTTTCAGACAGTTTCTCAACACCAAATCCATCAGTGCCCTTTACTCTTGTGAGTATCTCTCAACTGTAAAGAACGTTCCTGTAGAGGGACAGCCAGCTGCCTAGGATTACAAATTACAGCAGAGATCTCCCACACTAGGCAGATCACTCATCACAGCCTCTGACACTGCTGTTTCTCAGAGGTCATTCTTTTTCTGTCTAGCGGCAAATGCTTGTAACAGTGGATGCATCCTTTTATGTCTGCCTCACGGGGTTAACATTTCTGGTTTAGTACATATTTTATGCAGTTCCTTATATTGTTCCTTGAAAGATGTCAGCCTCTTCTTTCTATCTGAAAATATTAGTATTCATATCTTTCTCAAATAGGATCGTTGACTAGCTATTAAAATAGTGCAAAGATTCTTCTGTGTTTAAAATATTCCTGTCTGTTAGTCTCTGAAGTCTTTTCTATTCCTACTAAATAAATTCAAAGATTAGCAGTAAATAATATCTAACTCCATTTGTAAAACATATGTAAAATATAATTTGGTGTTTACCTTATTTTGCATGCATAATAACCCCTTTGGTTTAAATTTATTTTACAATGGCAATGATACTAAGCATGGTGGAGTTAAACACACACATTTTCATCGTCAAATATATTTGGAAGTTTTAGTAACATTCTTTTATAAGCATATTTCCATAGGTGCTATGCATTTTAAGGTATTTTTTTGGAAACTGGAGCAGTGCAAAATCTTCCTGTGATCTTTCAGTGCTGCAACTTGCAAAGCCTCTGATATCAATAGCACTGTTATAAATCCCCTTTGCAATTATAATGCTATCTGTGTGCACAACACATTTGAACTGTTGTCACAACTACCTTACAGTTTTCTAGAAGGCCCATTAAATCAGAAATGTTCTACAGTTCTTCAGTTGTTACTTAGATGCGGGTTTGGGTTTTTTCCTCATAGTGCTAAATTAGTTGACTCTTAAAATATTGATTTAGGCCCTTAGGGTTGCACACTGATCTAAGACACTCTTGTTGAAAACTGAATTATAGATAAGTTTTTCCCCATGCTGGAAGAGAATAGCTTAGATGTTCAAAGAGAAGTTGGTGACCTATCCATTTTGAAATCGAAAATTTTACTTATTTTAATTTAATTATTCCTAGAATTGCATGATACTTAAGGCACTCTAAGTTGGACGAAGGCGGCAACAAAAATATTTGAGCAGGCTGTTTTCTAAAGAATTCAAAATTACCTTTTATGCAAATTTTCATATAATTAGGGATAGTGACCTTGGCTCAAATCACAAAACATATCTTCTGTTTTATAAAAAAACCTGCCAGTCATGATAAAAGAATGTATTTGTTGTTCTAAATTTTCAGGTATTATAGTTAATTTGAAAAACACAAATAGGAAAATCTAAGAGAATGTAGAAATGGAATATTGCTAACACTCTATTAATATTAAGTGTTTTGTTCTTTTACAATATGTTTTAATGTAGTTAGTGTATTTATTAATATTTTGCTAGCAATATTCAAAAAATCTAAAGATATTGTGTTTAAGGTAAAAAACCTAAATTATACTCCCAAATTATTGTATAGATAAGTGGAAAACATCAACATAACCCATGAGTCATCACTAGGTGTAATTTCTTAGTGTAAGAAAAAGGACTGACATACTGCACTTCTTGTGTACATGTTGAATTTTTGTGGTATTAGAAACCCAGAATTACTTAAAGTGATACAAAGTGAAGAAATCCATCCTTTGATGACAAAATAACATCAAAGATAAGGAATATGGAAAAGAAAGCCACATATGAAATGAAATTTGTGTATGAAGAAAGAAAGATCTCCTGTTTCGAAAAAGAAATTACCAGATATGAAGGTGCAAGATGTCACATTGATTTTCGATCTATGAATTAGAATTTCAATTCGTCTGAAATTGCCACAGACTTATAAGAGCAGTTCCTCAGCTCATGTTAGTTCCATGTCAGAATCCTAGCAACGAAGTAATTTGTTTTGCATTTTGTAAAAACATCCCCAAACTGTGATTCTTTGGAGAGGTTTTATGTCAAGATGCAAACTCTTAGCATTAGATTGCATTGAAATAATCACTGCACAAGATGAAATATGCAATTATGGTAAGTTTCCTTTTTATGTTTCCTTCTAGGCCAGATTTGCCATATATTCTTCATATCATTGTGCCATAGTTCTTCCAAGAGTAGAAGAATAAGGGTGGTTGTTTTTTTGCAAGAAAATATGTATGGGTGAGGGCATCTGGAATCTTGTCCTTTTTTTTTTCTTCAATTTACAGTTTAAGATATGAATAAATCTACTGCAATATGAACAGTCCCTGCAGGGGAGGCAGAGAAGGGGGTGGTTTTGTCACTCTTAGCTTTTTCATGACCTCCAGGTTAAGACTACCAGTACGCTAATTTAACCACAATTAATACATTATATATGTTTATATTAGTAGAGTTTATATGCTACAAAGATAAATCTTAACTGACTGGAACATGTGGGAGCTGGTGGTATAGCCACCAGCAGTCTGGGAAACATTAGGAGGGACTACAGAGCCCCAGGAGAGGTGGTAAAGGGCTCAAGCTGAAGTAGTTATTTCATCAGTCTTCCAGGTCAAAGGGATGGGGTATGGGAGGGACTCTTCTTCAGGAACTTTAGTGATAGGACAGGGAGTAATGTGTACAAATTTAAAAAAGGGAAAATTTAGGCTTACATTAGAAAGAAATTCTTTATTGTGAGGGAGTTGAGATACTGGAACAGATTTCCCAGGCAGGTTGTGGGTGTTCCAACCCTGGCAGTGTTCAAGGCCAGGTTGGAGAAGGACTTCAGCAACCTGGTCTGGAGGGAGGTCTCCCTGCCCATGGCTGGGGAGGTTGGGACTAGATGATCTTTAAGGTCACTTCAAACCTTTAACTTTCTGTGACTCTATAACTGGATATGCAAAATGTGCAAATGGAAAATAATCTGGAATTTTTTTTTTAAAGAAGTGTATGAAGCAATAACACTGGACAGTCCTCATATGGAACACTTACCACATAAATTGTATTTGCACAGTTCTTGTGTTTTTTCCCATGTAACAAGTAATGCTAAAGCAAACTATTAAGCTATGGCAAAGGAAGTGCAGTGATATCTTAGCACGTAGACCAATTAGCTATGCAGAAGATAACGTATCCTTAGAAGGACCATGCTGTCATATCTATATTTTTTCTGGAACCCAAACATTGACCAAGTAGTTCAGAGCGAAATGAAAATGTGTGTTTTATTATCCAGTGTAGATATTAATTACCTAACTGCATAAGCAAATATTCCACTGGTGGACTATGTGCAAAACATTCAAACATCAGACCACAATGCAAACACAAAAGGATTTATGCAAGATTTTGCAAGAAAAGACTTAAAAGAGAACGTGTGGAAATACGAAGTGTATTATGTCCACATACACCATGGTGAACTTTGTCAGACAGGCTTTTCGTCCTGCAAGCATAAAAAAAAGAAAAAAGAAATTAATGTATGGGTAGCTGGGCAATAATATCTTTATCGTGGCTGTCATGATCAAGGACAGCATTCTGGATTTGTGCATTTTTCCACTGATCTTTGATGATAGGTTTATACTACTGCTCATGGTTTTTGGTAAAGCAATAGTGTTATTTAACTAACTTGCTATATCATGTTGTTGAACTTCTGGTCTAGAAATTAATGAATACTTCTCAAAGGGAAATGCTTACAGCCAGATCTGACAGGCTATTTTTTTAAACCATTTTAATAAATCAGAAAAAGGATCCAGTAACTGTATATGTTTTATCTATACAAAAAAAGCTCATAAACTTTTCTCATATATATTGGATTTATTATGTTTCTCCAAACCAATTTGAAAAACACTGAATTATACTCCCTTTCAGGTTCCAAAAGAACCTTAGTAATAAAAGGAGAAAGTTGTTGCTGAAATTCATTTTCTTATAGATTTATAGTAAAACTAAAAATTGCTTTGATGTCTTTTCCATTCTCTAGCCAATATAAAAAAAAAAAAAAAAAGATAAAAGAACTTCTATTAAATTTAACAACACTCTTCTCCTCTCCCCCCACTTCAAACCTCATTTATCTTTTATGAGCCCTGGGCATCTTGCCATAATAAAACTGTGCATAATACTAGAATTCTATAATAATTTTGTGGTTTTTCCTTTTTTTTTTTTTTACCCTAGCTACTCACTGTGGCACTGACCCTGCCATTTAAGAATTTGGGTTGAATGGATCAAAACTTTAAACACTACAGCATGTGGTTCAATATTCAAAGCACTGAAGTTCGACAATTAAGGTACCTAGTTTTCAGAGGGACTGCTAGATCCACTTGCTGCTAACAACATTCCTTGCAGGTTAACATTGCCTAAAAATAGTCACTAGGATATACATCTTTTCAGGAGTTGTGGCAAGCAGAGAAAATATTAATATATATTAGAAATTGTACAGACATGTTACATATCCTTGAATTAAACTCACTTTTTTTTTTTTTGCTATTGATTTCAATTGGGTGATTTTTTGGAATAAAATTATTAACTTTTAGTGAATCAAAGAACTTCTGATTATACCTCAGTGAAGGTTTTTTTTTTTTTTCAGTTTTCTGAAAATATAGACCTTTTTTACCATCTAATCTTATTTTCTGTTCATTTAAAGCTATTGCATTGTCTCTGAGAAGTAGATCCAGTGAAGACAAGGACAAACTATTGTCTATTTTTATTAGGTTGAAGCAATATATTAAAGGGGAAGGTTTTTGGTCAGATTTTCTTTTAATATAGACATCTGCAATGAAAACATCTGCATTAGAGTATCTGTCCAGACCTCTTTTAAAAACACTAGAGAAAAAAACAGCCATTTGGAGTGAATGATTCTAATGTAAAGAAGGAAATTATTTCCTGTGAACATTTCTCAGAAATTGCCTATTTTTTTTTCCCTGGGACTCTACCTGGAGTTAGGTTCTTGTACCTGCACCATAATGTTTAATCTTAGATGTCAAAAAATCCTCTCATATTGTCAGTTGAACTAAATTACAGTATAACTTTTTAAAACTTTTGTAAGCAACATAAAAATCTGTATTCAAGACTGAAATATAAATCTAAGTTATAACTGCATGCATACAGCTCAAAAGCTATTCCTTTGTTCAAAGGCAAAGGAAGCAAGAGCAACATCTGAAGGACATTGTGGGTACTGTCTTGAGGATTTTGGGTTTTAAATGTGGCCAGTGACCCAATACTGAACTGCTGCATTCATCAACTGGAGCTATACAGCAGAGTTGGAAAATATGAAAAAGAAAACAACATAATACAGGAAGAAAACTGATACACATTTCTCTTGAATATGTTGTATTTATAGTTTTGAAGGTACAATAAAGACAGTGGCCAGCAGGCTTAGCCTCCATTACCTACTTCCTATTGAACAGGTGGATAAAGGGAAAATGCTAAACTGGAGATTGCAAACAGAGTAGAGTTTGGTACTTTACACTGAAGCATCACAATCTGGTGTAAACTGTGCTTCCTGCCGTGATCTGTAAGTCACTTATAATAGCTTGGATCCATTTAGGAGAGTGTTAAACCCGGTCTCATACACCTCGTATATTAGTTTGTCCTTTAAATAATGGGAAGGATAACAGCCCTCAAAACACCGGGGTTGGTTCATGAGGTAGATTATCCTTTTTCTATAAACAAGAATAAAGAGGATGTGAATAAGCTTTCAATTACCTGAGGCAGAAGCGGATATTTCCATATGCATATATTTCCTCCTAATAACTTTCTGCTTCGTATTAACCCAGCAGCTGGAATAAAACTTATTAGAACAAACTGTGGTCTCCCAGGAACCTTCATGTTCTCAAGCCAGTGGATTAATGTTACATAAATAGCTTGATATCCTTATTTAGTGAGTTTCTCCGTGTCAGTTTTCCATACATATCATCTCTGGTCTAGCCTCCCTTCAGGCTAAGCCCATTAATATATTTTGTATCTGGTTGTTGTTTGGATCCATTTTCATGCTTTATATCTTTGTCGTATATCGATGCAAAGAAAATTAGTCAAGATACAGCATGTGTACTCCCAAAAGGTATACAAGCAAAATGAAATAACCTAAGTTTCCAGCCTTACTGTAGTACTGCCGACGTTAGACACTCTGCTAGAGAAAGAATATCCTGCTCTGTTAAGGTACACCTGATGAATCTGCTGGTAATCTTTATTTGTTATTTTTTTCCTCCTGCACTGTGAATATGTTTTGCAGCCGATACACTTCATACTGTAAAGAAGAAGCACTTCTCAGTTTCTCACTTCATTACTTATCTTATTTTTTCTAAGTTCTCTAAATTTGTATCGGTTTTTAAAATGCCTCTAGTCCATTTAGTATTGATTACATTTGTTAGTTCAGAATGACTGTGGTGCAAGATGGCATCTGCTATCTCTTTCTGGCCCCCTTTTTTAATGATGTAGGCTGAGTCAGCCCACAGTCAATGACAGTCATCAGGAACTAAGATATTTGACCATTATTTACATGGAAAGGTGTAAAGCAGAGCAGCAAAACTCAGCTCTGCTCCTCTGCTCCTGCAGTTATAAAACTTAGCCTGCTTTTGGAATATTGACTTTGCTGTGGCTCTAGCATATTGCTTTCATCTTCCTTGATACAACATTTTCTGTCCCAAAATGTAGAAAAACATGGCAGAATCAGGAAAAGAAAATGTGTTCAAGGCTCCCAGGGCTTATTTGGTAAATATTTTGTGACCTTTTCTAGAAAACACGATAGATTTACTGCATATAGATTTATATAAGGGAGGTTATTTTAAGCAGGATCTTTTGCATTGCAAGACCTTCTGCCTGTGTTGTTACTGCTTCTGCCATTCATATCATGAGCAGCATCTCTGTATTTGTTGGCATATGAGGTAAAAATAATTAGTATTACTATGTAAACTGTGTTTTTAACAGAATTCTTAATTACATAAAAAAAAATTGCAGCTAAACAGAACAGCAAGTTTCCAAGCAGCCACTCCGTAGTCTGCAACTCACAAGCACAATGGAAGTCACCCACTGCCCATCAGTGAGCCCTAAGGATCCACTTTCCAGAGGTTAGCAACAGAGGAATGATGCAAGTAATAGTGCAGGCTGCAATTCTTCCAAAGTGCCACCCTTCCTTTCACTAATGTGACTATTTTAATGAAACTGCTACTGGGCTTAGGGCTATGGGCTCGAAGCTAGTCTTCATATGCATATATTTGTATACAAGTATGGAAAGACAGACAAACTTACGTCTGTGACTGGGCTTTTCTGAACGTGGTTGAGCTCCAGGATCCCCCTCAAAACGCTTTTGGTTTGTCTCGCTGACTATGTTGTAATTTGCAGTACTTTAGTTTCATGCTAATGCAAGGATGCAGAGGTTTTTTTAGCACAGATAACAAGGCATACATGGTGAGATTCTACATGTGAGAGACACTTTCTCTCAAGTCAGTAATTTTTGAATCCATCCACTAATTTGACAAAAAGGTTTTACAGTCTGTAAAATTTCCTATAACTTTTATGGAAATAAGAAGCCAGATATGTGAGAGAGACTTTATTAATACCTTTACTAAGGGAGAATTCTTGCACAGCAGAAATTATTAAAATCAAGCTCCATTGGCTCATGGAACTACTTATTTGAAAATCTGGCTCTGAATCTCATAAGTATCTCCTTACTCTTTGACAGATGTTCAGTGTTCTGCATGAAGATGTATCCTAGAGAAATGAAACAATAACAACATTTTCATTCCAGTTGTTACAGTTTTGATGCTTGTTTTCATTCTCATAAGCAAATGTTTTTTTCTTGTTCTTTCATAAACTGCCATGGGATAAAATAAAATAAATCTCTAAGAACAAAAAGAAAACAATAAACCTCTTAAGTGGCTATTTGGTTTCTCTTCAGACTCCTAACAGCTGCTTCATTCTTCTTCACTGGTTCCAGATTTAATAAGGCCATGTAAGTCTTTAAGAAAACAGCAATTAAGAAATTCCTCCTTTTTTCTTTTTTTTTTTTCTTAAATTCTTTTTTTACAGATTCTAATATAAAATTGTGTGCTCCAGTTTTCCTTTGACTATAATGCCTGAATTTCTTATTTATAACTTCCAAACTTATTTTTTAAGAACAGTGAAAGTAACAAAAAGATTTATTTTCCTCAAACAACAGCACAAAATTCCTGCCTTGCCCACTGATTAGACTCAAAATAAGTCAATAAAGTAAATCAATCTTTGGTCTGGTGAAATATCAAACCTTTTCAAACCAAAATTTATGAGACAGATCAAAATCTATTTTATTCTGATCATGTGTGTCTCTATGTAAGCAGTACTGAAATATCCGAGGAACTGTTGCTATAAAAGTTTTCATATGTTATCTCTTATCCGAACAGAAGTAAATGACTCACTCATTTCTTAGTTAAGAACTTTGCATTCATTTTTGGGCTTTCCTTGGCTTTTGCTTTCTTAATTTAGCACTAATTATGCCACTCTACCTAACTTCTTTCAGTTTTGTATGCCCTAATCATCCTTGGAGATTTCATTGGTCTTAACAAAGTTGATGTATACTGGAGTTACACTTACTGAAGAGTATCATAGAATTATCCAATATCCTGATTTGGAAGGGACGCATTAGGATCAAGAAAGTACCATCAGTAAGTATCATGAAACTATCATCAGCAAGTGCTCTTGTTGTAGTTGCGTTCATCTGTGCACTGGTGGACAGGGTCAATTTTCTTCACAGTGACTAGTGTGAGGCCACGTTTCACATTTGTGCTGAAAAGAGCATTGATAATACAGTGACATTTTCCTTCCTGCTGTGCAGGGCTTACACAAGGGCCTTTTTGCTCTTTGCATCACCCTACCAGCAAGGAATGAAAAAGAAGCTGGGAGGGGACAGACCTGGGACAGCTGACCCCAAGTGACCAAAGGTACATGCTGTGCAATAGGGTGTAACAGCATATAAGGCTGGGCGAAAGAGTAGGAAGGGATGCATGTTTGGAGTGTGATGGTGTTTGTTTCCCCAAGTCATCGTTAGCCATGTTGAAGCCCTACTTTACTGGGGATGGCTGAACACCTGCCTGCCCATGGGAAGTGGTGAATAAATTCCTCATTTAACTTTGTTTGCGTGCATGGTTTTTGCTTTACCTATTAAACATTCTTTATCTCAACCTGTGATTTTTTGTACATTTTCTGCCTCATCCCACTAGGGGAGTGAGTCAAGGGCTCAGACACTTGAATGCACTCGAGGTGCCTTATTTTTTTTCCTAAGGTAGGTTATGCTCATGTGTGTCACCGTTTCTGGTAAGGTGGGGTGTGTCAGGTGCGTTCACTGAAACAGCAAAAGTGTCTCTTTTATCTATGACCTGAGAAGCTTTAAAGATTCGTTTTCTTCTCTAGCAATTGACTAATTTCTGTCCTAATTACAACAATAGCAAAGCTTCAGTATATTATCTGGCACCTTAAAAAGCCTTTTGACAGTATTCCATCTTCAGCCTCCTACTGCTAAATCTTTAATAGCATTTTTAATATCACTTGTCATCAGACAGAGTTCCAATGGTAATTTATCTTTACTCCTCCCCTTTTCTCTTTGCTGGAAACCAGTAGAAATGAGATACACAGTTACTGAGGAAAACCTGTGGTGCCCCAAAGTTACACTCTCAATAGACTAAATTATCCTCAACTTGAAAATAAATTAAACTTCAAATTGAATTTTAGACAGTAGTGATAAAACTTTAAAGAGGAAATTGATAGTTGAAAATCTCCTTTTATTTTTAATGAAGTTTCACAGAGTAGTCATCTTATTTTTCCAACATTTACAATGCTGATTTGACATCTCCAATACTTGTTTTAGTGTTATATTTTCTTTACGAAAAGAAAATGTGACATTCTTCACTTATATGCCTTATAGCAAAAACAAAAGCAAGTGAGAAAGACATTTGTATTCAGTAATAGATAACTACATAATCTCCTCAAAATCTTAGTCTGCTTTGATAGATTTTAAGGGTTCATTCCACGCAATCACCAAGATGAAACTGTGCTAATTTTTGCATTGGTTAAAGAATCATTCAATTAATACAAAGTGAGAACAAGATTTTGAGTGAGAATGTGACTAATTTTGTGAACAAAAGGTACAGAAAATCACCACCTGTCTTTGTTTTCTGTCTTTGAACCTTCAGTCAAGTCTCATGCACCTTAAGGTAGCTGGGTTGCTGGACTTTTTGAACCACAGAATCATCAAGGCTGGGAGACCTTCAAGATCATCTAGTCCAATTGTCATCTTAGCACCACTTGAATCATCCCTAAACCATATCCCTATGTGTCACATCCAGGTGCCTCTTAAGCATATCCACAGACCATGACTGCCACCTCCAGAG
This sequence comes from Oriolus oriolus, assembly GCA_013400235.1. Taxonomy (NCBI): domain Eukaryota; kingdom Metazoa; phylum Chordata; class Aves; order Passeriformes; family Corvidae; genus Oriolus; species Oriolus oriolus. The sequence goes on from VXBT01006750.1 coordinate 661,970, forward strand.
GCAGCTCACTTGAAAGCCTAACCACTCTTTCAGTAACTTTTTTTTTGTAATATCTGATCTGAACATCCCCTGGTGCAATTTAAGGACATTTCATCTCATCTTTTCACTTGAGACATGGCAGAAGAGAACAATCCTGACCTCACTGCAATCTCCTTTCAAACGGTTGTAGAGAGCCTCAACCACTCCTCATAAGACATGTTTTCTAGACCATTCAACACCTTTGTCACCCTTCTTTGGGCGAGCTAAATTTGAAATAACATCAAAATTAAGGCTTGAAGGGAAGTGTAATTCAGGAAAAATGAATATATTCAATAAAATCTGTAAAAATAGGAAATACAAAGGCCAAGATCTTTGACACTAAAACAACTTTTACTTCTCCTCTCAGCCTTGAAATGCTGCAGTATAAGCATATTTAGACCTCTATTGAGCTAAATAAATGACATTCTTAAAACATTAAAAGTGTCTTGGACATTTCTTTGAATAGCAAAATCAGAAAAATCAAATCTATTTTTGCAAAGGGATCTCTCTGCCGTTTAGAATAAAAATTAATGTCTTTATTCCATTTTGTTGACACAGATTATCAAGATGTCATTGACCTCACATATCTTTTAGAGTTAAAATCTTTTTCAAAAACTCAAGTCTACAAGGCTGGTAAATAGCTATTTCATATTCAAACCCGCTTGACGGCTTTAAAATTTTCATCAAACCCCAGGAATTCCTAATATAGAAATTACCTCGTCAATAAAATTTCGTACAGCAGAATGGCATCTTAGCATTTCTGACTATGGCAGTTGCCCTGTGTAGATGTAACGTTTCAATGCATCGATCTTTGATGCAGAACTCTTAGTTTCAGTGAAACATAAAATGTATTTATGTGGATACTGAAAAGCTGCTAGGCAGAGAAATTTTCCATCTCCTTGCACTGATTCTGTGGGAACTTTACTTTGCTAGGCAAGCTATGTAAACAGTAAGATAAGGTTTTGTAAATAATTCTCACACCTGCTGTTTTTCACTTATATTTTTGTTACAGTAACATAATATTTTTAAATGGACATCTGACGCTTCAGCCTATCACCTCAGGACAGGTGTGGACACTGTCCAGTTGTCTTTTGGAATTAGGATATATAAATGATATTGTAAAATTAATAAATAATTCATTCTCTCGCTGGACTCGCTTGCTGCTGCATCTCTGAATTCTTCCTAAGCCTGCTACATATTTACAATGGTTAAATCTTGGCTTTGGGTTCCTCTTGTTGAAAAGGTGACTGTCATTTCTGAGTCATTTAAATTTAAACCTAATCCTGGTTATGTGGGCAATTTCACATTGTAATGGGAGACATTTCTCAAGGAGAAACTAGAGAAGCATTAGCCTCTCTAAATATGAAAATTTGTCTCTGATAAGCATCCAAAATATATTTTTGTTGTTGCATTTTGGTATTAACTACATTTTTAGATGTAAATGAGAGTTTAAAAATTTTTAAAAAGATTCAATACAGGGTGTCACTCAGCAAAGTTTTGTTGTGGAAGGCTATATTTACTTCAAGACTGGGACTGTATTCTATTGACTATGAAAGAAAGCTTGTAACTGAAAGAAATAATATTAGATCTACTATATACCTAGTTTATGATGCTACTCTTAGGCAAACAACAAAATAAAAAGGAATTGCTTGTCAGGAATTGTCTTGCTGAAATGGTGGATATAAAACAGAAAATTGGTTTAGAAATTCTTCCAGGAAAAGTACTAACTTGGATATGTTCAATACTTCCAGTCCTGGTCAACACTATGTATTTCAAGCATTCCTTTGAAGTATTTCACTTTCTGTCTCAGTCAAAACAGCAGGTGAAAAATATACTGAAGAGAAATAACAATGTTTGCTCTCTTGGTCTTTTATATTAAGCTTCAGTGACAAATGGATTTTCTAAAAAAAACCCAAAATATGTAATGAATTGTTATGCATTTACCCAATGCTGTACAGAACTCCCTTTCTAGAGGCTGACAGTTCTTTATTGAGGTGATATGATGTTTTCCTTTGAGAGGTTTATTGCTCTGTAAATGATGCATCTGTGCTAGACTGACTTATCTGAGGTGAGATGATGAGCAAAGGTGTTAGTTTGTCCACTTTCCGTATGCAGAGAGATACCTGGGAAAGTTCCTGGGGAAGGGCCCATATGCGCATCTCCTCCCTTCGTGGTGGAGGGAGAATTTCCCACTCAGCATTGTCCACACAAGACTACTTTTTCTCCCATTTGTTATTTTATTTGCTCACTGGATCCAGTGAGCTGATGGAAAGGCATTATTGCTTCCACTTTCTATCACTGGTAACTAGAAAAGCAGCTTTTAGGGAAGAATTTAAGTACTCTAATCTGAAGACCTATCCCTCTTTGTATCAGCTTTCTATTTAGTGCAGTCCAAATTTTGCTCTGCCATACTCCCATTTCATCCACAATCAGATATTTGGGCTTCATGTCCTATTTTTTCCCTGTGATAGATAAAGCAGAGTGTGGCATGATACAGCTGGCTGAAGACAGGTGTCATTTGATATTCTCTGGGACACCACAGGTAACAGTAGGGGACTGGCAGCTGGGACACCGAGCTTGTTGGAGGCCATTGCACTTCAGCAGTGGCAGCTGGAGTCCAGGTAGGGCATCCCCTGGACCATTTGTGGACTAATGATAATCTCTTTGTCAAACAAGAATTTTCTGAAATAAAGATGGTTTTATTAAATTAGTCAAGGCTATGCTGCAGTATCTGTCTCGAGATTAGCACAAGATGCTTTGTTATTTTGTGAGTCTTTATAATCCTAAAAATTTCCATCCCAAACTGTTCCAAGAATTTCCCCAGAGATGGTCTACTTGTGATTGATCAATACACACAATATTGGAAAAAGATTATAATGAGTTTGGAATGAAAATTGTATTTCCCCTGGTGTAAACCTAAGGACAGTCTTAAAAAATCTTTTAGAGTTAGGGCACTGCAAATAATGTTCCTTTACAGGAGACATAGCATACTGTGTATATATCCATCTGATCTCGTTTTGCCCTTGGTGTAATGGTCTAAGCCTCGTAAGCCAGCTTTTCATTCCTAGCGACGCAAATCCATTCCAGGGGCCAGCAAGGGTACATGACTGTGACATGGGAGCTGCTTATTGGAACTCAGCACACTAACACTGCAGCAATGTTAGGTTCCTGTTTACCAGCACATGGGATAAAATCATTCTAGTACTACTCATTCCGTATCAAGTGGTAAGGAATTTTTTATAATTGATGACCCAAAATATAAACAAAAGGTTTTTAGATTAGATCAGTGTTTTACTATGAGTACAGAACAGAGAAGGCTGGCTGAAATATTCAGGCTTGTATTCTGAAAAATAAATGATTTGGCACTTCTGTTTCAGTTTCCTGTAAGTTTGGCATTCGGCCTACATGATATATCACTTTTGAAAAATAAGAGATATAATTCATTGTCATCAAGGGTCTCAAAAGTAAGAAGTTTAAGTGCTTCAGTGAACATCTGGTTTTAGTGCATTTCTTTTCTATAACTTCAAAAAATAACATCTGTTATTTCAGAAGAGTAAAATGATGATCATCTTAGGTGAAAGTAACAGGTGAAAGTTTCACTTAAACATGGTATGAAAATTTAAATAATGAAGAATAAAATAAATTATGTGTTGGAATATTCAGATTTTAATAAATTATCTTTTCCATTCCAAGAGCAATACAGCTTATATTTTTATCCTGTAATCAGCCTCAGGGTTTTGAGTTGGCTAAGAAATTTCTCTTTTAGCCTGTAGCCATGTGCTTTCTTGTTTTCTTTCATCCATCCGTTTTATTTATCCCCTTTTGCTCCTGTCTTTTCTTTTCTTCGGCATACTCACACTTTCTGATCCTTTGCCTTGTATTTCATCTTCTCAGCTCTTATCCCAGCAGATTTCTTTTCAAAATACGTGCATAGCTCTGAGAAAATGGCTTGGGAAGGAGGATCCCTGGAGAGAAGGCCTCAGGAAATGAAATAGCTCAGCTTAAACATAACAATGAGTTGATCACAGGATTGGGATGAATGCAGTTAAGTGTGCTGAGTTTCTATTGTTTGTTTCTTGAACAGCGCTAAATAATCATACTTCAAACATGTCTAAAAGTAAAAAAATATGTATATAGCTTTTTTTAATTAAGCCACTTCAGAAAGATATTTGAACTTTTGGTTAGTAAGGTTTTTATTTCACCCAATAATACAGATTTACTGGTTGCTTGGGCTAAATGTTAACCAATTTTCACCCCTAAAAAATCTAGTCCTAGGGTATTAAAGCAGCATACATTAACAGAAAGATTATGGATGACAGCTGGGCTGGCTGGTGATAGCTGAAGAAAAACAAGTTTTGCTAGCTGGAAAAATTATTACTGAAGGGCTCACACCAGTGGGATGGCAAAATCAAATAGAGACTGTGCCTTTAGCTGTTGGCATTGCAACGTGCATGACTATGAAATCTGCATACACAAGCTCGTGGTTCTTTTTCATTGCACTGTTTTACTCACTCTCTATGTGAAAGACAAATGATATTTTGCTTTCCTGGCACCACACCAAATAATTTCCAGGTGCTGTGCTTGTCCATTTAGTCACTATTTGATGTAAGATACAGTCTAAATGAAACCATGGCATGATTTTATGCAAATTGTGCTGACTTGTCTGCAGTTATTCTTAGTAATGGTTAAGATTTAAGAAATATATTCTTTACTTTGTTTACTAGTCACCTGTAATATTTCAAAGCATAATTTATTTTCCAGAATCTAATGTATAAGAATGAGTTTTCTACATTATATACTGTTTTATGCTAGTGTAGAGAACCGCTAGTGTTAAACCACTATAGAGCCACCAAAGCCACATTCTGTAGTATAATTTCAGAGACTTGGATAACACAGGTTTTTTAGCCTTTAGCCAGCACTTTATGGCACAGGCTATAAATCTGGAAGGAATTTGACTTTTAGTGGCTTCATGTTACAGTCTATCAGGACAGTGTGGAAACAAGAGCTATTTCTATTAGCATAGTAATGAAACATTTTTTCCAAAGATAGTGAATGAAATCAATGAACTAATTAGATTTTATACATAATACTTGATGGTCAACATTAGTTAAAAGAGATGGCAAAATCTTCCATTTAATGCAGACAATATTCTTGTTTAGATTGGATAAGGAAAAAGAATAAGAAGTTAGCATAAACCACTGTTAGAGCAGTGCTTTTCAGAATGAAATCATGTGCATCTCACCTTTCCACTTCTATTATACAGAACTGAAAAGGAAAAATATAGTTCTCAACATAGCATGATAATCATCACTTAATTCAGAGGTCATGTACATGATTATAGAGATAGAGCATATATGTACATCAGCTATGACATACACACATTTAGGGAATGAGTGTAATATTTTGTATCTAATCTTACAAACACACATGTTATTTTGTTCATGGCCGTTTTTCAAAAGGTAATGAAAAAAACCTGAAATCTAGAGACTTTTCTTTCTAATGCTCTAACAGTGAATTTTATACCCTCTGGCATATTTGCTGAAACTCAGTTGCCCTGAGGTTCTGAGGATGATGAGACCAATGGCAGTGGTTTAACAGAATTTGATTTCTAGTCACTTTTGTTCAGATGGTCAGACCTAGTCCAATAGTAAGAACATGCAGCTAGAGAACATTAATATTCTTGCATCTTTATATAAACCAATATAAAAGTAGTATTAAACCTTTTCCTAAGACCTACTACACAGTTCTTTTGTATTCATGGAAGCAAGGTTGATTAATTCTGTCCTGTAACATCTCAAGTGCATCTCTGGAATTGCTGAGGAGCATATCTTATTCCTTTCAATAAAATATGTATGAGTACTTTTAGCATAATTTCTTCTTTTCTGCTTTTATATTCCTTTTCTTACCTGTATCCTTCTTCCCCTCTACTACCTTTAATAGTCCCTTCTCTATTTCTCACGTGCTTATCATAACTCAATTACAGATGTAGATTTTCCTTCCTCCTTGCAAAATTATTGCATAATTTAGTATTCAATTAAAGGGTTTTCTGATAAATCCTATATTTTCAGATAAATCTTATTTTTAACATAATAAAATTCATAAAAATAATGTATAGGAGTTCACTTTGTTCAATGAAGAATGAAAAAAGGAATTGTTTTAGTCATATAAGGTAACAAGAACATGTTGAAAAGGAAACATTATTTTCACAGCAAAGTCTCTGGTTATGCAGCAGTAGAAAGAAAAGGTAATTGACATTTACTCACTCATATGGAGACTAAATTACTACTATCATCATATCTCTTTTGCACATTAATTAAACAATAAGTGGAAATAGCTTTTGACAAATTGCAAATAACTCAGCAAATATATTAATAGTAATTTATGTGAATCATGTATAATATAATTTATGCCAAGATTGCTGAAATTTTATCAGATCATCACTCTCTGAAAATACAGAATAATATATTGACCTCCCCAAGTTAAAAACTTTAAATACAGCTTATTTGGCATTTTTCTTTCTCATTATAAAATAAGCAGCTGCATTAACTGCTTACCAAAGATTCATAATATATTGCTCTTCTACTTTATCCTGTTCTTGAGTAGAAATGATTCCAAAACACAACCTTAGACGTAAACAGTCTCATACTGTTTGTAATTCTGTTGTGTAAACAGACTTTATCGACATAAACAGATAAAACCAACACCGAATACACTTATGTTGTAGGGGATTGAAAACTGTGAATTTCAGTCAAAGTGTTGTGCCTTCAGGGTGCTCCTTAATGTAGGTGAACTGACTGAATTAAATAAGTATTTTTCTGTTTGTGTGTGCCCTTCATATGATTGTCTAAGACTTCCATAGCAGAGTCAACATCTACACACAGAAAAGTGTCACAGCTACAGAAAAAATGCTTTATGTATGTAATGTTCTATTTAATCTAATATCTAAAAGATGACAGAAAATTTTGAAAGCTTCTTAATACAAAATGGAAGACAATCCAAATATTTATCTGGAAAAAAATCTTCATGATTTTTTACCTTTTTCTTGTAAAATGAATACTATCCCCATTGTAGTCCCCTTTGAACACTATAACAATATGTTTCAATGTTAATATATTAAGTTTGGCATTTCATAGTTTTTACACTATGGGAAATAGGGAATAATCATTCCTATTCATTTTATCCATGACTTTTTGTGATTCCACAGACCTCTATCATATGCACTCTTTTATTTATTTTATTATTTATTTATCATTTTATATTTGCAAAACTGAAAAGAAACAAAGTTTCAGTCCTTTCTTGCTCAGAAGCCGCTCCACAGTTCTGATAATCTTCACTGCCCCACACAGACCCTAACTGGTGACTTTTCCCCACACCTCAGGTGGACAGTACCACCTTATAGCCTGTGGGAAAGGCAGCACGTTGCTTTGCAGCTTCTGTACAGCTGTGGCCTTGGTAACAGAATTCCCTGTAACTATGGCTTGCTTATTGGGTAGGTCTGTATTTGCAGTCAGGTATTTTTGGCGCCAGAATGTGAAAGATCATGATTTGAGAGACAGAAAGGAAAGAATAGTAAAGAAGCTCTCTCAGCAGTGGAATTGCTTTCACCTTATCTTTTTTTTTCTTTTCTTCTCTTTTTTACCTGGAGGTACGATTGCCCTATGGCTTGTCACCACAGCTTGTATAGTATATTTATTTTTTCCAAGTTACCCTGTCTGGTCTTAAGAGACCAATTATACGTAAATAAGTAAAAACTATTTTTCTCTATAGTGTTGTTTTGTTGGTTTTCTGTTTGTTTGGGCTTTTTTTGGAGGGGGTGAGGTTACTAGGTTTTTCTAATGCAGTTATTGCAAATGCTTAGAAAAATAGAGTTTGCAATGATATCTGTCATCCATTCTCCCAGAGGTATTGTGTGAGATGTATCCCTTTAATTCAGGTCAGTGCAGATTTAGGTTGGATTGATGAAAAGAAACTGCTAATTAAGGTATGCAGATTCCACCAGGGACCAGTGTATTTTGAGGACACAAAATGTAATTTTCAAACAGAGATGACTGCAGTCTCAACAGACTTTTCATTGACTTTTGTCCTGCAATCTTCCATCATTTCCACTTCTCCCACTCCAGAGTAGCAGCTGAACTAATAAATTAAAACCCTAAATTCTGGGGTGAAAAATTGTTTATTTGACTTCAAAATGTAGTCCAAAATGAAACCAGACTAAAACCAACAAGATATAGCAAGATTGTGATTCTTTAAAAGAACACAAAAAATGTGTTGCAATTCCCCGTAAAGCTCCAAACACCAATTTTCACTTCTTTTTGCTCAAAAGTGAGCACTTCTACAACATCTGTACTGACTACTACTACTCCTGCTAGTGCAATACTTTGTAGGAATAAAATTACATATGATAGGAGTCAGGATTATCTCACTATGGATCAAAGCCAAGTTTCAACATGGCAGAGAGCACTGAAATATCTGTCACTTACAGCATGTGGTGCCAGTATCTTTAAAATAATTTCTATCAACTTCACCAATTCAAAAAAATAACTAACATTCAGTTTGGATGAATAAACAGAGATCCTTCTGAATGGAATTCAGTGCTCTTTGTGTAGTATGACAGCCTGAAGCAGATGACGTTAAATCATCTGTTGATTGTAGCTGAAATTGGAGCTATAGACAAAAACATGTCATGGACATATATTTCTCTTATGTTTGGTGGGGTTATGGATGTTTCTCAGAATTTTCAATCAAATTGCAGTCTTTCTTGCAAGATCTGGATTGAATACTGGGTATTGAAAAATCAATGATTTTGAAATAGATTTATAAAATGTATTACTTTATTTAACTCAGATGGCTTGAATTGGTGTTATCACCTGTCCTTATTTGCATTATTAACTTTTTTTTAAGCTCTAGTATTTTCTCTGTCTTAAAGTTTTAGCCTCATATGTGGATTTTTTTCACAGTTGAGGTGCAAGCTCTCATCTGATAGATTGAATCAAGCAGTATTTTCATAAAAGATTGGACTTCTGTTATTGAAAATTTCCCTGGAAAAATTGTTATATAAAATCAGTTAAAAAGTTAAACTCTTTCATTTGAACTGCTATGGCATCAATTAAAGGGACCATTTCAGTCCTTCACTGTTGTAACAAATGTTTATGGTCCTCTTTGCAAGGTAATTCTGTGAAATTGAAACAAGCTTTCTTGAACAAAAAATTCAGCTCATTTAAGATAAGATACCGGTGCTTTTTGACTTCCTGCTTATAGTCTTTGTTTCATGGAATACAAATGTTTTTTATTTTATGATTCATTATCAAAAGAATTGACTGGCACCAGATAGGTTTTATGATTAAAGACTTACTTCACTCAGCATTTGCCTCCTGGCTGTCCACACTTTTCCAGGATGTTTCAGCAAAGTGCTCCTCATCAGCCTGTTTCCTCTCTCCCTAATTGTGATCCAAAAATCTGTGTAGGGTTTAAAGAACAAGTATCAATGTTCCACCTTGCAGCTGGAGTTCTATACTCTGTATATTAATGGCAAATATAAAAGCTGCTGGATGGGCGACTCAGCTTCAAGTATTTCTGTGATATACTATAAACTAAATCTGGAGTATATAATTTAGTCCTTCTACCCACATTCTCCAGAATCTAAAACACTGGTCTCATACATGAACCACCCATGGATTTTCTTCTGTATTCTCCAGGCTACTGCGTGCTAGGGGAAAATATACTGTGTCAGCTCTGATGGGCTGAGTGCTGCCTGTTGCCTCTTGTACATAGAGCACAAACAAACAAACAATAAAATAAGGAAGAATAATAAAATACAGGAATACAAAAAAAAAAAATCAATCAAACAAACCCCGCCCAAAAAACCAACAAACCAACTACTAAGTAATATCTCAAGTTCTGTAAGACAGAAGTGAAGTAGATAATATTTGCCCAATTCTTTGTGGACAAGGAAAAAAATCATGAGAAATTCTGTGGAGTACCTATACCTACTAACCCCTAAAAATCAAAGGGAAATAAATGTACAGTTCTACATTGTTTCTTCATTTGACCTCCTGCTAAAAGCAGTAAATTTGCAGAAAAACACACCTTAAGAGATGCCTGACTGGGTTTTGAACAACTTTGTGTCCATTCTGCTAATGTATTCTGGAGCAAAGACTTGAAACAAAAAAATAATTATTATTGTTATTGTTATTATTTTTAAAGGAATATCTTGCCAAGTAGTTATTTCAATAGTAGCCAGAGGGAGAAAACATGTATTTTGATATAACATAGCATTCCAGATCCAATGTCGTTAAAGCTGATCAAGTTGGAGACAAAGAATCTCGTAAAAGTTGAAACTTTCTTGATTTTATATTTAAATTTTCTGTGCAGACTGAGGTACAGTATCGTTTCCTGTGTCCATAGTAATACACCATGGCAGATTTCATGTGTAGAGGATGGGATGATCTAATCTAATTGTTTGCTTCTGTTCTTGAACCAACACTTAAAGGCACTTCAGGAACCATTTTAATGTCCTTAACATGTTGTGCATTGCGCTGACAGTGAAGTAATGAGTCACGGTTGAATGATACAATACTCAGGTGCTTAATGCTGAAAAATTCCTGTATATAAATAAATATATAAGGTATAAATAAAGTAAATAAGAATAACTGAGCTGCAGACCCAAGCAAAAGTCTTAAACTACAGCTGATCTAGAATTGAATCCTGACAATCTTGTATCCCTATATCCACAAAGTATTTAGTATATATGCTATATATATATATATATAAATATATATACACCAAAAGCTCTCTCTCGTCATCTTTCATTATAGGTGTTGGCATTTCAGTGCATGTCTAATCTAACACACAAATATTGTTTTCAGTATTAATTGATAAAGAAGTTTCAAAAACTAAACTTAAAAATCCTTTCTGTAGGGCTAGACATAATTTTATTACATCGATTTTCTGCAGGAAAATATGCAGGTTACAAAGTTGTAGTGGTTTTTTTATTCTAACATACCAGTATAGAATGTGCAGTATAATAATCATTTTAGTTGTGCTTTGAGAGTTCAGCATGACCTTATGGGTCACTGAATTCATTTCACTAACTCATAACAAACTACAATGACAGCAAAGTCACCTACTGTGCCACCTTCATCGAAAGTAAATAGCATGGAGAATTTAAACAAGTGTTTCTGCTCCCTTCAATGCTTCAGAAAATCCGGTTGTTATTGGACCTTTTGTGAGTTTTGAGAGTGTCTTTACAATTCATCACTCATATACATTTAGGCCATTATTTTAAATGATGACTACTTTTTATGCAGCTAAGAAGACATATCTACCTGGTTACCTAAAATTAGATGGTTCATGAGACAATGTTTCTTTATGTCTCATCAATTTAGGGATTTCAGCAAACATTTCATTGAGAGATAAATGTGAATACAGCCAAAGCAAATAGCAGAAAAAGAAAGGTGTCTCTTTTTCTTCAGCAAGACTACTCTGTTTTTTTCCACATGCTTTAAAAAAGTTATCTTCTTTGGATTGCATTTTCTTTTAAACTCAATGAAAGCTTACATTTAGAGGAAATAAAAATAAGAGTAATGCAACTGACTGTACTGAGTCACAGCATATCAACACATGCAGCTACATCTTTGCAAATCGTTCTTGCTGCTACTCTCTAATCCTTTATATCTAAAGGGAGAGGTTCAGTTTGAAGGGGTAGATCATATAGCTCTTCTCAGTAAACACAAATGCTGGTTTCAAACCAATAGCTGGCCCAGTGTGTCTTTGTCTTTACCTTTGCTTTGTGAATATTGAATGAAGACACTAAAAATTTTCAGAATGTACTGCTGATTTAGGACACTTCATCTTTTGGATGCCCTAGATATGATTTTCCGAAGGATTGTAGCTTTAGGCTTTTACTGATCTACCTTAAATTCCTTATATTCAGAATTTCAAAGAATTTACCCCAAAACTAAGACTTTCAATTCTTTCTTTTCCAATGTGTTCATTTGCACTTTACAAACACAGAATGCTGGAAGGGATGCTGTCTTATCAGACAGGCACAATGTTTTTCTTCTTATTCATCAATGCTGCATTTTCTTTAGGTAAGAAAAGATAACAGCAATGAGCACTAATTTTTTGTGTGCCTCTGGGGCTGCATTGGACTGCTGAAAATAAGAGATAAGATCACTGGCTTCACTGAGCAACTACATTTACTTTAGATATATGTGTAAGAGACTCAGGAGAGAGGAAAGTATTTACATTCTGGCATCTTAATGTGTTTCCATCTTTTTCTCACCTTCTTTCTCCTTGCTTCTGTAATGATTTGTTTTCCTCCTGTTAAAACCTGCAGGATATATAACAGCTTCAGTGGCATGACTAATTCATGTTTATACAGTCATGAAGAGACTATAGCAATGTCTTTGAGGTGAGTGGACTTTTTGTCTGTACATTTAAACACCACATCAGAGCGGAATTTACCTCATATACTTTGCCTGGCAACAGTTTCTAATTAATGTCCCCTTCACCTCTCACCCCCAACCTAAAACTCTTTCAAATATACATCTTCTCTATACATGAATGCTTTCACAGGGCTTTTGGTTTCACCCAACTCTATTGAGAAGTTAGCTATCACAAAATCATTTAATAGCCCTTTTATGTGCCATTCTTTCCACCTGCTAATTTATGGTTCCTTCTTATGCATATCTGCATTCTCGGAACTCTCCTTTGGAGACAGCTTCTTGCCTTGAATGAAGAGATTTTGTTTTGCTCTTTTCTCTCTCTCTCTCTCTCTGTATGTGTGTGGGAAGTAAGCCCCTCACTTGAGAGGATTCATGTGCCTTTATCAAGGACATCTGACATAAACTGAAAATATAACTTACCAATTGTATTTTTTCTTGACACACTTACCAATCATCTTAGTCAGCAGTAGTTTGTAAGTACTTAGTGTTCAGAATGTACCCTTTTCTGTGCTAGAATAAGTTTAGAACAAACACCTAATTTATAATTCTATTGTATCACAACATTCCCCTGGCTTTGCTCCCAGTTACATGAGAGTGTTTAACCCTTTTATTCCAATTGCATTATTTCTAAAATTTGGCAGACTTTGGTTGTTTTTCACTTCTATAAGTATACTACACTATAAGAATGTTTATTTTTTCTCTCACTCTCTAAGCCTCTCTCATTTTCCCAAATCCTGTAGCCACAAAAAGCATGCTGGTTGTCTACATTAATTTAGGTTTTTGAGGGAAATAGCTCTTCTACTTTCTTCTGACAGTGTTGAGCTACTGGTAGACTGGTTCTTAATTTATTTGTCCACATTAAAAGAAGGTGCTTGAAGAGGAAAGTTTTAAATAATTATTTGTAGTGGAGTTTACATTGAATTCATGTAATGAAAACACCCACACAAAAAATAATATCCCTTTTGAGAATAGCAAGTAGTAAAAGAATAATTCTGTAGCATTTGATGTTTTAATGATTAGATATGTCACGGAAAAGTGAATAATACTGGGGTTCACCAGCTGCTTAATGTTTGTCTTGAAACCACTTATCTTACTGTGATTAAAAAAAAAGATATTCTTGCTGGAGACTGCTAGAAAGCAAAATTCATCTAAGGAAGGCTTAACCCATTTCTGAAGTGAAAAGATCTACATTATCTCTAACTACAGGGAGGTCTTGTGTCATTAGAAAAATATAAGAATAGTGCTGTGATTTGACTTAAATTCTTTTAGTGAAATAATTTTGAAAATCCACGAACACAAGAGGCATTTAGATTTGTAAGTACATTATATATTTCTTCTAAATAATGTAAGGGTTCAGATCTCAGTTTCTGTCCATAGGCCAAAACGTACTTCTGAATAAAGGGATCCATATATGTATTTTCCGAACTGTGAGGATGTTAGGTCTTTAGCATGTTTTATAAACTCAGTTTTTACATTTTCTGTGTTTTAAAATTTTCTTTGATTTGCGTTGGAACAAAATGAGTCTGAGTGAATGCAACAGCAGCATTACTTTCTTTTGAACATTAAGAACAGAAATGAGTAGATCCTCAGCTTTCACTTAATGAGAAAGCCAAACTCTGACAGACTAGGTTCTCCATTACCTAAACCAGGGCAACTGGGCAGGTGCAGAAGTGCCAGTCCAGTCCCAAAGATGCTGGACAGTCAAAAAGGGGGACAAGAACGTAGCCTAAGCACCATTATAGCTTCAGTGGCAGGTTGAGTACAAACTTCTAGATTGCAATTTTCAGTGTTTGTCCCCAGTCCTTTACTGGACCTTTATATTAGTAATTTTTTAAAAAAAATTGCTTCTACTGATAAAAATAATATTGTATAAATTGGTCATATGTTCTGCACTTATTTCAATTTTGGTCTCTTTAGGAATACTTGAACATTTCACACTTGGAAAGATGGGTATAGGTCACATTCTTCTACTGAATATTGGTGATCTTATGATCTATCCTGTTGTTCCTACAGGAAATTTAAAATTGAGTTTGTTTCTATTTTTTTTTCCAAATCAGTATCATTCTATGAGATACATGAGAAATGATTAAACCTCTTAGATGTGCCCTAGACAGCTCTCATACCCACTGTCTTTTCAGATATCTTGTACCCTGAGTGCATTTACAAGTTAAAGAACAGGTTACAGAATAAGTTCATTACCTTCTTGCATATTGTTATACTAGACACTGATGATTTCAGTAAATGGAATGAAATATTCAAGGCAGCATGCAACACCAACTCATCCAGCAAAGACACCGTGGCAAATCAGAAGCTCTCCTACCTCTACTGTCTTTTACCATGTGTTCATTTCACTGATTTTATTCTGAAAATATAAAACACTTGCACATTGTTAGCAGCCTCTATACACCAGCAAAATAGGATGCAGATACAAGAATACATTTTTCCTATAGGCACAGGCCTATTGTGGTCTCACTTCATATGATGGACATTCTACTTTTAAAAAACATTTATTTTCACGCAAATTGTAAATTATTACCTTTCATAAATGAAAAATAGAAAACTTGTGGCTAATGTAAAGCTTAGTGCAAAGTTACCTGAGGAAATTCTTATTTTATTAGCCTCTACATTTTTACAGGGTTTTCTTCTTTCAATTTCATTTTTCTGGTTTGCTGATCTTTTTACCTTTGGAGTTTTATTTCCTATAACCTGAGCCAATTTAACAGTGTCTTTGGTTATATTCTGTGTGGTAAATAAGGTAGTTACATTACATGCCTGCAGAGTTTCTACTGTCAGTACTTCAGATATAAGACTGGATATTGATAGTGTATAGTACTTTCTTTCACATCTACTATTAAACAAAGGCTTATATCCCTCCTCTGTCTCTGCAATAGACCATGAAAAACATATCTGCCTTAATTCAAGTGGCCATAAAATATTTTGTCATCTACTCCTACAAAGATTTTAGGACCTATAATCTGCTTCCCATATTATTAGTATTAGGTTTTATTTTATAATATTCGTTCTGAAAGTCCTAAGGTTTTCATTTGTATTGATAGAATTGGGAAATATTATATTTTATTAAATTAAAGTACTGATCTCTTCAGCCTCATGACCAACAACAGGACTCTAGGACATGACATATGACCTTTTGTGAAGAAAGTTAACTCTGTCCTTGTCCAAGCCAGAAAAATAGGGGTACAGAATTTGTTATGCATGTGATTATGTAAGCTTTATTGTTTTCCAGGGCAATAATGAAGCTAATGAAGATGTTTTTATATGTGAGCCGTGGTACTGTTCCTGCAGAAACTTGTGCTTGACCTCTGTGGTACCTTAAGATTCTAACACATCAGTAGCATTGGATTAAACATGAAATTTTAAAAGTGTCCAAAGAGTTTAAAAACAATTTCACTCTTCCCATCTTATGTTTTAATTTCTTTTCTGTTGTTGGTTTGGGGTTTTTTTGGTGGATTTTACTTGCTTGAGTTTTTCCAATCCTATTTGGTCTTCTTCTCATAGCAGTAATAACAATGTTTGGAAAAGTTTGGTCCACAGTACTTTGGCATAGATTGTTCACAGATATTTTTTCTGGTCATTTTTATCCTCTTATGAAATGAGTCACAAGTGAAAAACAAAATGTCACAACACTGTATGTGGTGACAGTCCTACTAGTATATCGAAAGCAAGAAGAGTGTCAAATTAAGTCTATGGTAAGCCTGTATGTACTTTTTTCTGCTTCAAACTATAATAAAAATGTTAGTTAACTACTTGAAAAAGCAGCATTTTGTTCACATTATGCTTGCTACAGCAAACACATCCCAGATGTTAAGGAAAACTGCCATATTTCAATATGAGTTCTTATAAAGCAGCAGCATTTTATTGCATTATGCAAGCCTTGGGAAATCCAGCAAACTTTGTGAGAGAAAGAGGATATTCCAGATTAGAAACCTGAAATGAACATGCTGGTATCTCCAGTTTCATTGAAAAAAAAAAAAAAAAAAAAAGAGCTCTCAAAACAAATAAATGAAAGCCCCAGTATATCAATAAGAAATTCAGTCTTTCTAAGTGTTATCAAACAATGGAAAATAAGAAATTGTTCCAGTTAAGAGCACTGTCATGCCCCCATGCAGTCACATTAATTGTCCAGTTACAATTCTGGCTTTGCACTGGTGAGAATTACAGAATGGATCAGGTTGGAGAGGACCACAGTGGGTCACCTGGTCCACCCTCCCTCCTCGATCAGGGTCATCCTAGAGCACATGGCACAGGATTGCTCCAGATGATTCTTGGATATCTGTGGTAAGGGAAACTCCACAACCACTCTGGGCAACCTGTTCCAGTGCTTGGTCACTCACACAGTAAAGAAGTTCTTCCTCACATTCGGGTGGAACTTCCTGTGCATCAGTTTCTGCCCATTGCCTTTTGCTGGCCTGGCTCCATCCTCTTGACCCCTGCCGTTTTGATACTTGCATGAACTGATGAGGTCCCCTCTCAGTCATCTCTTCTTGATGCTGAACAGGCCCAGCTCCTGAAGCCTTTCCTTACAAGAGAGATTCTCCAGACCATTGAACAATTTGTAGCTCTCTGCTGGGTCTGCTCCAGAAGCTCTGTGTCTCTCTTGTGATATGGAGCCCAGAACTGAATCAGCACTACTGGGTTTTTGAGACTCATAATTGAGGAGATGCATAGGTTTTCAAAGATTCGTATTTTTTATACAGAGAAGGAGGAATTGTGGAAAAATATTCACATCTAAATCTGTTAATTATTCTATGACTTGTTCTTTAAAATGATACTATTTGTTTTGTCTTTGCAAACCATAAATGGACATTTTCCAAAACAAAAGCAAAGCTTGGTATTCATAACTGTTTTTAGCTTTCTGGAGGTCTTTAGGACCAGGAAGAAATCCCAAAATCTGATACCAAACTCTGAATAACATTTTAAACTTTTGGACAGTTATCAAAGATATATGGTAAGATGGATTTGACTTTTCCATTCCATTTGCTAGTGAGTCTTTTAAGTGAAACATTTACAGTTGTCAGAATTCCTAATAAAATGAATTTTTAATTTTAAATGAATGTATATAAGAAAGGAACAGAGAACTGCATTTCTGCTTATGTTAGCTAATCAGAATTTCTAATCTCTATATCTTTATATCTGCAGATAAATCTATTCAAATTAACATTTATTGGAAGAGGTTTTGCTTTATCTTTATTTCTCATTTTATAAATAGATACAAGCTACTGTGCCAGAGTACTAACACTATCCAACCTTATCTTCATCTATTCGAAACCCATTTTTATTACAGCAAGGTGCAAGTCAAAGGACATAATCCATGTATTAAACATTTGTGCTAGCATAACACTGCAAGGTAAATTGTTATTGATTCATACAAAGGGTAAAGTTGAAAAGATTTACATTTAAATTTAAAAAAGAGGTTGTTGGAAATCAATAATAACAACCAAGGGATTTACCTTTGGAAACAACCTGGCATTAAAAAAAAATTATTCAGATTTACAGTTGTTGCCCTTTAGGTATATAGAGCAACCAAGGACAAACACGATTTTTTTTTTACGTTCTTGTTTCTATTAAATAAACTCAGAAATACTTGACTGTTAAGTATGGTTATCTTAGAATATTTTACATATGCAATATATCTTAAAATGTGTGATTAAATGTCTTTATCTGTTTCTGAAGTTCACTTATGCTGAACAGTTTCATTGCTGTCACTAATGTAATCTATATCTCTCATTTTTGTTGGTAGAAGGGCAATTTTATGTTGTGTCCAATTATTTTGTTAAAAAATGCTCCAGGGATTAGTCAGTAGTCAACCAGGTAATGAAAATGTGGCTATGCAGAATTCTACTTTAGAAACCATACCTCAGACTAGAATCTCTTGCCTAAAAAGGCCAACCTGGAAACGGAGACTAGACAGGGGTAAGGGAATAAAGGTGGATATTTATTCAAAAGGCCTTCAGAGGCACACCCTGGGCAGATCAAAGGCTACAAC
Source organism: Oriolus oriolus (assembly GCA_013400235.1). Classification (NCBI taxonomy): domain Eukaryota; kingdom Metazoa; phylum Chordata; class Aves; order Passeriformes; family Corvidae; genus Oriolus; species Oriolus oriolus. Next base: position 680,438 of record VXBT01006750.1, read on the forward strand.
CAAGATAGACCACAAGTCATGAGTTCTTCACACTGTTCCAGGTTTGGACCATTTGCATATCAGCATAAATTCGCCAATTAAACTTTAGCTAATGATGTAACTGCCTCTCAGCTTGCCCCCCTTCTCAAGATGCTGGTTTACACTTTTCGGTCTGGGTGCCCTTGGAGAGCAAGCCTGGAGAGGCTTTGTTATGTCTATCCTAGCATGAGAGAGCAGCAGCTAACAGGCTGCAAGACAGTTCAGAGTTACACACTAGGAATACAGAGAATACAGAATTTGAAAAATATAAGCGTTAAAACCTAGGGCATCAAATCTATCTACGTAGACTCATTTTTCTACCTGGTTTCTATGTTATATGTGAATTATTTTGTGCATGATTAAAATTTGTCTCATATCCTGTGGATATAGTAAAAAGTATAGTGAGAGACCCTTACCAGGAGGCTACAGTAGTGACAAGGCACAGAAGGCTAGCACAGAATTTGTGGATACCTTCTGAAAACAGACAGAGGAACCTTTAGGTGTTGAATCAAAAAGATGTTTATTAACCTTTCGACAGTATAAAGATGTAAATCTCTACTAATAGAAATTCATTGAACTGACAGCTGTGTAGCTCACTACCTTTTCTTCCTCAACTTTTGACCACAAATTGAAGCAAAAAGATTCATGGTATGTGGAGATGATAAAAGTCCAGATCAGAAATTCATATTTTCATTTTGCTCATTGAAGTGCCAGTGTGATTCTTGCATTACTCTCAAAAGCTATGGAAGAAAAAGCATTTCTAGACCTAAAGAATGTCTCCCTCTCGATCTCTCTTTCCACCTCCCAACCTCTTCCTCCAATTCTCCCCCCAAGTGTCTGAAGATGGGTAATTTTCCTTTAGACTTTCTTCTTTCCACAGTATGTTCTGGAGAAATGGTAATAACAAAAGTCACCATTTGTTATGGAAAAATACAAAGAGGTTTTTTAAGTCCTGTTTCGTGATCCTGTGGATCCTACAGAATACACTTGTGACTAAGGTCCAACACTGGGATTAAGAAAGTGTCAGGTATCTTTTCTTCTTCCACAAGCCAAATATAAATTTATTTTAACCCTGTAAGTGTTTTTTTCCTAGACATTTATTTTATTTGCTTCTCAGTACCTCAGTTTGCAACTTACACTTTCACAGGTCGACATTGTGCAATCTTGGGCATTAATATTTGGAAAGACTTCAGCTATGGGATTTTTGGAGGCTTTAGAATAATTTGTTTCACAGATAGGCAGACAAACCACAGGAGTTAGGTGCCTGTTAAAATCTGAAGTTCAAAGTTCAGTTCTGAACACACTTGGAAAAGTTACCAGGTCTTCCTAGAACGACATTTTTGCATAACTGAATTCATGTTTCGGAAAGACTAAGTAATCTGTCTGGAAAAGACTTCCTCTGGGAAATAGGAGAAGGGTACATTTTACTGGGTTGGATAGCTGGAGAGAGAATGGTGAATATGAATGAGAAGAGGGACAACAAATACAGGAATTAAACTCAGCAATGTTATGTAATTATCTGAATAGTTTGACCTGAATATGAGAGTAGACACTTTACTAGAGTTTTTGGTTTTTTGGGTTTTTTTATCTCTCAGGTACCAAGTGTATTTTATGCATCAGAATGTCTTCTCCTTTTCTTTTCTTTTTTCTGCCTGTATTTGCAGTTAAGCCATTGTTTCAATGTCTATATGCATCATGTCTCATAAAAGACTTCCTACTAGGTCTAATCAAGCTGTGGTGTGGGTACTGGAAGCAAAGCAAAAGAAATTTGCAGTTTATGTGGGATTTCTTCCCTAATATATAATGTCTAATGTATCTGTAGTATAAATTTCCCAAAAAAATACATGCATAAACTGGGATCTTGTGTCCCTGATAATTCTTGTGCGGATCTGATAATAAGGATGTCATCAGTTTCTCAGTGACTGATTTAGTAACTACTATTAACTGCCAAAAAGCTACGGCTAAATGAAATAGTAAAAATCTTGTACTACACCAGTAATGCTCAGAGTTCTTAAAAAATGCCCCAATAAACAAACCAGCTTTCATTACCCTCATTTTAAACTGGGACACGGAATATCTTGTTTGACAGCATATTGACAGTTGAGGTCTGATAACTCTTGCTGCAGCATATGAAAAAAATTACGACTCATCAATGACTACTTCTTATCTATATATGACCACATCTCCAGCAGTCGTCACAAGGGAAAGAGTGCCCATATTTCAGTTGCACTATACTAAAGCACTTTACTCTCAACTATTCATTAGGAATATGCTAGGCCTTTTTACTGATGGGTGTGTATACCACCTACTTTGCTGAAGAGATGACAGATCACAGAATATTCTGAAGCGAAATGGTTCCACAAGGACTATCAAGTCCAACTTTTAAGTGAATGGTATATACAGAGATTGAACTCATAGCCTTGGTGTTATTAGCATCCTGCTCTAACCAACTGAGATTACTTCTAGTGAAAAGAAATGAAGATAATAGAAGGAAGCATCTGATTTTTCTTCAGAGTGATACCTAGAATTTTTCCTGAATTGACCGTCAATATCCTACACTGCTTGGTTATGGAAAAGAATGTGAATCCCCTACTACACTATCCAGTATAATATACTTTTTCAGTTACTGAGATTTAAACAGAGTGTAATACAGCATTAAAATGGTCTCCCTTATTAGAAAAATACTTTAGGCAGTTTGGGGCAGAATTTGACCTTCTATTTTTGAAGTTCCTCTTTGTTGCAAACCTTCCCTGTGGGGAAGACACCTTTGTGTCTGAGGTTTGTTCTCATATTTACCCTGAAAGACACTCTTTCATTTGAAGTTCTGAGTATAACTACTTCCTTAGCACCAGGAAAACTAGATAAAACTCTCATTAAGTCTAAATTTTTATGCATACCTACATTTTACTTTTCCTGTATATTCCCCTCTGTGTATTAGTGTCTTGACTGTTCTTTAGAACTAACTTCTTTGAGGAATAAATTATCTGGATATACTTTCATAGTATGTATACCATATTAAGTTTTATTTTAGCTACACAGTATCAACAAATGGTATATCAATATCACAGTCAAAAATTCAGAAGTGGAATTTGTGAAACATGCTATCGGGTTTCACCAGAGGCTTGAATATGATCTTCATCAGCGCAGCGTTAATATCATTCACAGTTTCTCATATGCCTCAGCCAGTGTTCATGCAGATGAGAAAAAACATCAATATCCATCTGTCAAGTGAATGCAGCACATATGGTATCTTAGAACCTTAAAATAAATCAGGTATGGTTTCTAAAATGTGATTTGAATCACTGTGGAGTGGAATAGCATAAGCAGGATAAGGATTTGCTCACCTTGCTTGGCCTTGTGATGAAAGACAGGCCTGCATGAAAACCTTGAACTGGATACCACTTTTTACAAAAATAGCATGTTTGGAATCTTGAGCTTCTCAGGAGTGCATCTCTCTATATTAATCCTAGACCTACTTAATTTCAAATGTTGTGGGAATCTGGCTACATTACATCTGTGCATATTTTGCTTTGTATTGTGCATATAGACACTTAAATGAAAGTAGTGGTGTTTATAGACAGCGTTAACGCACACCTATGCGAATCTAAATATGTATATATATGAGACAAACCTCAAAATTATAACATTTTCCTAGATGACTTCTAAAACCTGGCTTTATGAACTATTAAAAAAAAGCTTCATTCCCTTGACAAAAGCAGAGGGAAGAGTCCCATATGAGTAGAGAGAGACTGGCAATTTTCAGTAATGTATTAACTTCAGTAGTTTCCATTTGGAATCACAAATTGCAGTTGCATCAAAACTATAGTTGTTATCTAGCTTTTCACCACAATCTCTTTTCTATATTGTAGTTATGCCCTTTTTAGTGGAAACAGGGAAAGTTTGTAGAAAGAAGAAACCAAACATTCTTTAGAAAAAAAAGTATGATGCTCTCTAGAGAAGTGTGATGCTTAGAGGGCACTCATATCAGGGATGCTACTGAGTGACTACCAGGACTCATAAAGTCTACTGATTATTATTCACTTCTGTTTCTGGGAGCTACTGATACAGCCATGTGCAGTCCAAGCAGCACCAAGAAGGATTACAGAATCCTAAGAATGCCAGTAAAGGCCCCTGGAGTACATGTAGCTTTTTTTATCAATCCTCCTAATCAAAGGGAAGGGTTTTGAAGAGGACAGTTGAATCTAAAGAATCAACGAAAGGCTGCAGGACTGGTGCCAGAGCCAGGGGTTTGGTTACTTAGGTCATGGGACTCAGAAAACTAGTCTGCTGGGGACTGATGGGGTCCATCTGTCAGAGAAGGGGGGGGCATTTTTGTCAAGCTGATGATAGAGACTTCAAACTAAAATAAACAGGGGAAGGGTTTGATGCAAAGGGCTAGCAAGAGATCACTGGAGAGGGATCACAGGTCAGCAGGAGAGCACCTGTAGTGCGGAACAGAGGAATTCCAACTTCTCTAGCCAGTAAGTCAACATCATTGAGGGCTCTAGAAGGTAGAGAAGAAGACTCTCTTCTGCCCTATGAGGTCTCATCTGAAGTACTTGTTGAATTCTGGGCCCTAAAGTTCAAGAAAGACAAGGAACTACTGGAAAGGGTTAAGAAGAGGACTGTGAAGATCATCAGGAAGCAGGAACATCTCTTTTATGAGGAAAGGCTGGGAGAACAGAGCTTGTTTAGCTTGGAAAAGAGATGACTCAGATGGGATTTTATCAATGCACAAAATTATTATTATAAGGGCAGGTGTCAAGAGGATAGGGCCAGACTCTTTATGGTGGTCATAAACAACAGGATAAGGAGCAAAGGGCACAGACTGGAACACAGAAGGTTCCACCTAAAGATGAGGAAAAACTTCTCTACTTTGGGGTTGACAGAACACTAGAATAGGCTGCCCAAAGCAGTTTTGGAGTCTCCTTCTCTGGAAATATTCATATCCCTTCTGGATGCGATGCCGTGCAATCTGCTCTGGGAGAACCTGTTTTAGCAGGGGGGTTAAACTAGGTGATCTCCAGAACTCCCTTCCAACACCTGTGATTCTGTGACCCTTCTTGAGAATAAGCATGTTGGTTCAATAGAAACTTCCCACACACAGAAAGTATTTGAATGCAGAACCAAAACCTTAGCTGTAAAGAAAAATTGTATGAATAAAACTGGTTTGCAAAATGTCTTCTCATTTTCTAAGAGAAGAAAAGAAAGAAGAATAACTGTATTGTGTCTATAAGACAAGTGAATGTTAAACATCTGATTCAGGAATCTCATCGAAGATTCATCACAAGTTTCCTTTTTGCTTTTGGGTATTATGGGAGATTTCAGTAATGACACAGAACCGAGAACAAAGCTGAAGGGCATTATCATAAAAAGGTTTGCAGGACAATACATTCACAATTCCTTCAACACACACTATACCGAGCCTGTCTGTACAACTGAGAGTGATCTTAATATCAAGTTATGAGTAAAAGTCTAGTTAAGTATATCCATATATAAGCTAAATATGTTTGTAGATGAAAGTGAAGAATTAGCTCTGGTGTTACGTATATAAGGCAATTCTGAACTAAACAATCTTTGACAACTACAGTTAGCTTTCATCAATGTAGAGCTCAGAGACAAGTCTGTAGAGAGTGCATGCTGAAGTAAAGCAAAGTAAAAGTAAAGAAGGTATCTTCCAGAACGCGATAAGATTGGTGGGAGCTTATCCTCCACAGATAAGAGAAGATTTTTCACTCTTTTTACTTAAACTTTCATCCCTTAGCCAATTAAAGGAGTTCAAATAGAAGTCCGATAAAAAGATGGAAAATAAAGTTTGGAAAGTTTAAAGTTTTTAAATACACCTTATGTAGAATTTCATCCTATAGACAATATCTCCTTTAATCTTTTGCTTGTATATCAAGCCTCATCTGAAATCTTTCTCTAAGCTCTTTAACTGGATTTAACTGAAAAGATAGCACATTTATTTTACATTTCCTTTTCAAACTGTGGGTTTGAGATAGTGGACTTACATGCAAAGAACAAATGTAAGATAATAAATTCATCCCCGATGTAGTGTCACTGATTTCAGAAGTAATTATGGCCCAGTTATTTGGAATTATATTTTTCAAAGATTTCATTATCTCATAGTAATTTTTCATTTCACTAGGGAAACCAAAGTCATGCAAAAGAACGAGGAAAAGGAATCAGAAATAATTAAAAGTACATGTGCTAGTAATTTCTTTTGTACCCAAAGAGAGTTTAAAACCTACTATTTAGCTTACTACAGAAAAAGAAAAAAGAAAATGCAATAAAGTGAATAATACATCAAAAGCTAAGGAATAAAGCATTTATCATACTTTTTTCAATCTTTTCTAAAATAACAATTCATGTCATCAGTAGACTGGAGTATTTATTTGGCAGAGGCGAAATATATTGCATTTATCTGAATCACTTCATGGAATTCACTGATACTGAGGGAAAAAATATGTGAGGTTATACAGGAAAGTCAGTACATATTCTCATATGGAAAATAAAAATTAATTTCAAGCCCAGAACCAATTCCATTCCTATGACTATGTCATGCAAGTTTGTCCCTCTATGACTTGCAAAGACACTACTCAGGATTCAAAGGTATCGAAGTCTTAAACCATTTAGGATTAGACAGTGGGAGCTGTTGCTCTGTGTTATGATGGGGCAATGTAGGTTTCTCATCTGAGATGTTTCAGAAAATCTGTTTTTAAAAATTCTGATTTCTTAAGCAAAGCTTGGGCTCTATAGCCGCTTGAGAAAAACTGGAGAAACATTAGGAAAAATGTAATAAACACTGACTTTTCCTGCATGTAAAGAGAAGTCCCTTGGAGTTCTTTTCATACAATTGGGAACTATAGTCATGTGGTGTTATTAAAAATTATGTGTTAGGGCATAAAGTGATCAGCAGCTGGGAAAAAAAAAACCTTTGCTAAATCAGGGATTGGGGGTGAGGGAGGTGGGGGGAATATGAAAAATATGTATTGTGCAATTTTTTCACTTGATTTATTTTTATTTGATTTGTTGTTTGAAGTCAGTCCCAGTTCCAGGCCCACCTTTGGCAATTTAATATTGGATTAGAGTTCATAAATGTCAAGCAGTCTCTTCACGTCAGCTTGCTGCAGTATGACTGTATATGCAGGCACTGCTTTCTTTGTTCATTGTGGTCATAAAAAATATTTCTGCAGTAGCTGAAGTAGCTGCAGGATTTATAAATACCTCACTCTGTCGTTTTTTCCTTTTCTTTTTCTTGCAGTATGATGTTACCTGTAATTCATTAATGAGTAGAGCTTCTGCAAAATACGTATTTTAACAATCATCTGTTTCTACAATCTGAGACTGACTTTGCTGCAGTATGCTAGCGTACAGAAGAGGGAACTGTCAGCAGCAGCTGATTTATAAGAGTGATTTACCTTCTGGAGAGTGTAATTATGTTCATAGTTAAGAATTAATCAGGTGAGAGAATTATAGAATAATCACACTCTTGACTTTGGAAGGACAAACTAAATGGAGATTGTTACACCATGTCATCTCAGCAGATGGTGATCACTTTACTCTTTAGCAGCTGGAAGACCAGGTTTCCAGGATAGTTGTCTTTATTTTTAAAAAGAGAGAAAATGAGGAATCTTGCAGTGGTTACCTTTCAGCTCACATAGGTGACAACAGATGAGAAAGGTGCAGCAAGAATAAAATACATCAGCAATCATGAAATTAAATTAAACCAGATTTTTTTTTTTTAATTTGCCACTATTACATTGTCTATAGTTCTTTGAACATAAGAAAGGGTTCTCTCTGTCTCTGCTGACTAAAAGACTTTTCTCTCTCTTCTTAATAATGAGTGTAACGTCTTTTTACATTTCAACTTTCTTGATATGTGTCTTTTAACAGTTATATTTTATTAAAGCTCATGGCATTTGGATCTTCAGTTGAAGATGGCACACTGTCTAAAAGTCCAAAGGCTAGAAGATGAGAATTTCCAGATTATTGAGATTCTACAGGATTTTCAGTGGAAGTATTTTACTTTTCATTCTGTCTGAGCTCACTGCTATCCCTTATAGGTAAAATCTTACCCTAAGCACTGCCAATCAGGTATGATGTGCAATCACACTCAGCATGCAAGGGATATTGACTTTGTGAGGCAGTTTGCATAGCAAAAACTCTCCCTTAGTTCCAATGAATCTTGATTAAATTTTGTGAGGTTCACCACCTCCAATGAAGGGGAGGGGATCATTTTGCTTGTTTCCTGGGAGGCCGGAATATTTCAGGAAGCAAGTTGTCAAACAAGTGTTGGTTACAGTTGTTACAATGATGTCCCACGTTCTCCACATTGTATTTATACCTGGCACAATCTCCTTTACTAGTCTAATGGGAAATATGGTCTCGAGCAAACTAATTGTAAAGAAAAACAGTTTATGAGCAAATTCTACCAGAATTTTCTCCATTTTAACCAACCACAGCTCCTTGTCTAATGATGATGTGTAGTCACTAGCAGTTAAAGACCTGGTGTGCTTTTTATTTCAAACATAATATGAGATAGTGAGCTCTTTAGAAGGACACACTTCTGGTTGTTTGCACACCCAATGAGCTATCAAATGTGCATTAATCCAGAGCAGCCATTGGAACCACAACAACATCAATGGTAGACACATTTCATCTTTCCCGAAGGAAAATGTTTTACGATAAAAAAGCTGTGAAAGTTCCAGCATTCATGCAGGAGAGAGGAAAGATCCAAAAATTCAACGCATTGTTTTCATGTGAGCAGAATCTGACAGCAAAGGTGAAAACTCACTTTCTAAATCAAACATGCTGTATTGTGTGGGATGAGTTCCATTTGGCATGCCTGCCTCATTATGCCTCCTTATCCCTACAGCACAGGGGGTTTTTTTAACAGTGTCTGAAAAGTCACCTTGGGACTTGACAAATTATCCTTCCTGTTATGTCATGTTCTCAAGGAGACTATGATATGGCATTAATTGTAGTATGAAAAAAAAGACCATAATGTCCACATTGGCAAATAAATGGTCCAGTATTTATTTACATATCTCCCAAGTGTTTCTCAAAGGATCCATTCAAGATGAAATTTTGTCTGTCCCAAAGGAGACAAAGGTGTTTCGTGCCCCATTTGCACAATGAGGGATCTGTGTATTAAGGCAGCAGTCTGCATATCATTATGCATAATTATAACTATAATTACAGCCCTTCATTTCCCTGTCTCTATGAGTTGCCACCTGCGATAATCTGGATCATATTTAGCGTAAATATAGTCATTTTTAAAGTATAGATTTTTTCTGAAAAACAGAGCCGCCCATACAGAGATTTTGTTTTCCAAGTCTTTGCAAGCTTTTTTCAGAGTTTTATGATTTGTACATGTACTAGCTTATCTGCATTCAAAGCAGAAAATTTCAGTATTAATTGTATGAATATCAGACTTCAGAACTTCGGGGCCTACAGGACTCTCCAGAAAAAGGTATGACTAAGTCAACAATAAGTGAAGAATAACCGTAATTTCAGCCTTACAGACAGTAACTTTTTATGCTGTTCAGCATGCAACAATAGCTTCAGGTTTCCTTCTACAATACATATATATATTGTGTTTATATTTCTGAGGACCCAAACTGACAACTCTTTTACTTTGGGAACAAGTTCCTGCAACTTGCCCATACGAGATACTAAGGATTCAACAAGAGATATAGATTGAATCTCATTCAATATTAGTCCATAAATTAGTAAGTTTTGCTTCTCACATAAACTATGCATGTCCACAGATAGGTCCTGTAAATAGATATGATCTTAAATCTGCTTTCTTCCTAGTTCTGAGAAAAAGTGTCTGTCCTCCTGCAGCAGCAGTGACTCACGGCCTCTCATATAGCTCACCCTGTGTCTCCACCAATGGAAAATTAGCGATATGTAGAAACCCCTAAAACCCCACTCTTTTGGGGACTAGAGTAAATGCTTTTGCACAGCTATTTGCGCAGAAATATGTTATTTAGAGAAAAATACTATGAAAATATAGGCTTTAAAGGGCATCCAAGTTTTCATGATTGATTACTGTTGCTTATCTGCATCCACTTAAGATTTCAGACAATGTAATTGTCAAAACATATCCACTAGAACTCATTAGGGTTGTAATTAATGACTAACAGTTGACCTTTATCTTTTATATTCATGTTAAATTCTACAGGTTTTTAGAAATAAGAATGTGTAATTTTTTGTGTTGAATTAAGAGGATTTTTTGCATAATATTAATTGGTAATGATACTGAAAGCTTAGGGCAGGGCATTTCTAGCTTTTGAATATTTCTGATTATTCTCTATCTCCTGCTAATTGTAATTGATACCTGGTACGTGTTCACTGCTTTAATGCTGTGCAAAGAGCAGTCAATGCATCTTCACAACTTTCTACTTACAAAGTTAAATTCAAATTTTAAAAATCGAGGAATAATTTGCCTTTGAAAGATACTGTTACATGTTTTCAACATAATGCATATTACTACATGGAATTTTACTTAAACAATGGGAGTTTGAAACGTCCCTTTCCAACTTAGGAGAGCCTTACCACGAGACAAAAAGGAAGGGATGATGTGAAAGTAGTCTAGGTGAAGTAGCTGGACCTACAAAAAAGGGATCACACAGAAATTTTCCACATCTGGAAAAGTCTATGAGTAACATTTGTTCCTATCAGATTCTTCCTTTCTTACAATATATAACTATAGCAGAAAGACAGCATAAAGCTAATATTTGCTTTGTTCTCACAGCATTCTCAAAGTGCAAAAAAGTAGAAGAGAGATAAGGCATATGAGTTGTCAGACAGCTTTGCAAAATTTAAGCAGCTGCATTGAAAGCAAGCCACTTTATGTTCTAAAGCATTTTCCTTTTCCTTCCTTTATGTAAAACCCACTGGATGTGCCTGTTTCCTTTTATGTAGGTAAGAGACCCATATAGTGCTATACCTATGGTTTTAGATTTCCTATTTCAGATGGCTTTATTAATCTCTCAGCTAGTCACCCGCAGATGCTAACTGTGCTTGCTAAAATAGCTCTGCTGGACACTGGAAACTCACTTTTTACCTACCATTTTTATTAAACAAAAAAACCCCAAAACAAACAACAAAAAAAAGGCTGGGGAGGAGAAGAGAAAAGAAAGGTTGTGTATCTCCAGCTTTAGTAAATACCTGAAGAAAGAAGGGAAATATTTTCAAAGGGTTTTTTTTTTTCCTTTCCTAGAATAAAAAGGTACAAAGGGTCTCATTCCAAGGAGAAGGTCCACTAGAAAGTCAACATAAAAATATAGTTCTTTAAAGAGCTATCCAGCTGATTACATGCTGAACATAATATGTGCTTTATTTTTCAGTTCTTTTCTAGGGACATGACTAATTTTTAGGAATTTCAGACTTATAATCTTATCAAGTCCGTTTCCTTGCTACTGCAGGATCGCTTTGGTGTTACCCATGTTTTGTTTGTTTTCCAAGGTAGTTTTATGGTCCTAACTTGTGTCAGAATGATGATGTTTGATAGATTATGCAGACTGCTTATCCAAGCCAAGAAGCAGTGTACACCTGTGTCTCTTTAAACTGGCTTGTCAGTCTGTAAGTGGACAGAGTGAAAAGTGAAAAAGTAACCAATTGACTTGGCAGTGGAGTGCCAAGCGCTCGTTGCTGTGCGTGGCTTCTTGTGAGGCTTTCTTTAAGTCTTGAATTCTGAAATAGTTGATCAGATATGTTTTCTCTGCCATTACAGAAACAAGCCACTCAACTTCTAGCCACAGGAAGAGATAAATTTTAATAAGAAATTAATTTATGCATTAGAATTTGGCAAAATCTTTTGGCTAGAAATCACAAAAATGATCCATTGTTTCAGGCAGCAGATAACTGCAATCACCATGCTGAGGTCATTCTTACTGAGGGCAGAGTAAAATTTCTTAACTAAACAGACTTTATACTTCTTTGGAAAAATTGACTTATATCCATTTCATAATGTTATGACCCTGCTGTTGAAAGACTGTGAACATCACAAAGAATCGTGGAGGATACAGGTCATGGCTAGCATTCTGCTAGTATATGTTACTCATAACATACTATGAAGCAAGGTGGGATAGGTTGTACTTTGTCCAACATAGATTTCCAAGTTCCAGCCTTTTCTGTGTGTATAATAAAGCTTCAGTGGCATAATATTTAATGTAGAGGATAGTCGTAAAAACTAACAGACATATTACTGGTTCAGTCTTCTGTCTTCAGGCATCTTTATATCAGTGCCAGAAACTAAGCTACATAACACAGGGCATTGCCCATCTATTTAGCTTCAGTTTGTTTAATAGACCATAGAATCTTTGCTGTAGTATTTCTTACTAGTCTAGATATAAGTTGCTGCAAGATTTACAGCAAAACATGCAAAGTAGGCTTACAGAACACAGCACATTTTGTACTTCATATTATTATGACAGAGTTTCGTGTTAAAATTTATTTAACATATTAGTCCAAATCATAAAGGAATTGAACTTGAACTGGACCTCAAGTTCTTAGGAGGCAGGTTCAATCCCACATACCCGTTTAAGTTGGTCTACAGGAACGGGTGAGAAAGTGGAGGGGAAACACTGTGTTATCTGCACTGACAGCTTACTGGGAAACTTTGCTGGCAGGTCTTTAAGCTACTTCCACACATAGGGTAGTTCATTTGTTTCAGAAGTACACCAGCAGGACAGAAATGTTATTAACTGGTCTTGGTGCTACAGGAGAATTTTTCACTTATCTCTGGCGGTTCTCCTATCCGTTTCTTCTTGGGCATTACCTGTAGCAACTGAAATTTAATCTACTGCGTAGACTTTGCTACACAAACATAACTACCTTTGGAATTTGTTTTATTTCTCAGGAACTAGAAATAATGGGTGAAAAATATATTTTTATAATAACACATTTGCATACATATTTTCCTGGGTTTATTTTTAAAAATTAAATATATGAAATTTAAAAAGAGAACCCCTTCTTAATATTTAATAAAACTCAGTGGAATAAAAATTGTCTTTACTTTGTTTGAATGTGTTAATTGTCCTTATGTCATAAAATGAAAAATTATAATTGCATGTGTTTATTTTTAAGATAAGGAAAATTAAATTATAAATTTGGAGGCCTCTATGCCAAGGAATGGGACACCAGCAGTTATATAAGTACTCCTGATATTAACTCTGTGACAAACCCACCGTTTACACTCATTGCCAGAAAAGAATCCTCATGAATTTTGCGTGCTTTTATGTGGACACAAATGTATGTCCATATAACCTTTAGCCAGTCATTTTAATTAAAGATTTAAAGAGTAATGTTTTCAAAGGTTTACAAATCCAGCACCAAGAACAGTCTGTGAAAACTTGTGGTTACTCTGTGCAATAACTATTGAAGGTGCCTCTGCTAATCCCATTAATTTAAACTGACACTGAAGGGATGCCCACACACTTTTTGTGAACTATGAAACTTCTCGCTACAGGGAACAATCTGTGCCTTTTTGGGCCAGAAAGTGAGGTGAGCATGGCACAACAGTGGCTTTGCTGGTTTTGCTGCTGCAGAGGACCCACATGGCCTGATGAGGTTTACCTAGGTGGTGACCAGCCTCGCTTTCCCTTTTTTCTGAAACAAATGAATGAGCTGAATCTTGGACCTGGGAGGCAACAGAAACTGTCACCATAAGCTGCCTACATCAATAATGAACAGGAGCATTTGTAGAAACTGGACTACATTTGTCAGAATGGGCGAGATTTAAACGTGAAATGAAAGTAAATAGAACCAGTAGTCTGGTGATATTTCATGTGTGAATACTACCCTACAGATGTTCAGAAGGTTCCCTCTTTCTTTATTGCTTGCTTGATCAGTTCTTGGTTCTTAACCTTTCTTACTCTGTGTTACTACACTGTCACTTCTAGGTGACACAAAAAGCAGCACTAAATTTATGGCAATATTAGATGAAGTAACAGAAGAGTATTTGGAAGCTTTTTGATGCAAGAAATATTTGTTCCTAAGGAAATCCACTCTGTCTTGAATGATAACATTGAAATTGACGATCACACTTGTATCAATTTTGACTTAAAAAAAATAATACTTTCTGTGAAACAACCTAGGGAAGAGGAAAACTTGAAAATACTTCTACATAAATTGTAGACAATTTTCAAAAGATTGAAAATTAGTCTTCGCTCTAAAGTGAGACTTAAGTATTTTTAAAATTATCATGTTTTTAAAGAAACATATCAGTGTTGATGGACTGATTTAGAGCATTCAGTGGTGTTAAATGATAGGGCATAGCACTTGCCTTCTGCATTGTGTATTGGCTGGCTTTGGAAAAGGAATAGTGAGAAATGAATGAATTTAGAGAATTGATAGATTCTGCCTCCAATAGAAGTTGAATCTTTCAAGGACACAGCAAATTATATGAGCTTATTAAATTCTCTTCAGACCAGCTACACTCTATTTCATATGTTTTAAAGCAATAATTTGTATGAAAATATTTAACTTTTGTCGTTAATGTCAAATCAGTTTTTCACTAAAAATAATGATTTGGCCAAATACAGAAAACACACTGAGTCATTGATTTGAAATAATTATACTGAGATGTATACATACTAGAGAAGGAAAATTACTTCTTTTTTTCTCCCAAATGGAATTAGCACATTTCTTTAATCCTTAGTTCTTAGGTATGGAATATTATGTTCTTTTTGTTGTTATTTCAAAGAAATCCCTTTAATGTCTCATATGCAGATTAGTTTTAGGAAAGGGTGAATTCATTGAGCAGAAATCAAAATCTTCTTGTTATTAAAATGAGAGCATTAGCAAGATCTAAATAGAAAAACTCATAAACAAAGTGTAAATACACAAACTGCTTACATGTCATGTGACGAAATGTTATCAGGAAAGCTTAGGAAATTCAGAAAAGTAATGTAATGAACATTTCTTATAGTTAATTGGAAGAAATTTAAGAATACTGGATTTGTTGTTTCAATCTTCCTGATGGGACAGAAAGTCATGAGCTGTTATGTAATTTGTCACGGTTTTTTATAATTCAAAAATAGAGTAAAAAAATTAAGAAGTACATATGATCTGAGAGTTGTAATATAGCATAATGGATTTAAATTGATATATCCTGCAAGGAATATTTTTTGTGCTGACACTTATATCGTATATATAATTCTCGCTCAACCATCAGGAAGGTATATCTGAGTATTCAGGGACAGCAGAATGTTATCAGTATCACTTTTTTCAGGCAATCTCTCACAGGAAAAGGTATTGAGATATTACAAGATAATTTTACTGTATGTTAGCAAGAGCAAACGCAAAAAATTCAGGAAGCCAGTATTTCCATTCTTACTAATATTAAGTTGATTGTTACATTCACCATAAGAATGAGTGGAATATTGGTTCCATTAATTCATGATATTGTGATTTTTTGACATATGAGTTCAAATTCAACAATTGTGTGCATCGGGAATAATTTCAATTGTCTTCAAAGAATGTGTTATGTTTCAGACTGAATAATAGTATCAGAAGATCTGTAATTCAAAAGTTACCAGAGGACAGCCTCTTGCTACAGAAATATTATTCAAATAATAAATCATTGAAATCATCAAATACAGCGATGCAGTTAAAGTACATCTGCATTCGCAAGGTACTGACAAATGCAAACTAGTACTTGAGTACTTGATCCTATCTTCTTGACAAAATGGATAGAACACACAAATTCCTTAAGTAATGCAATGTTTAAAACATGTATTTTAGTTTTCTTCTGGATGAAGAATATTATGTGGAAAGGCATAAAAAGAACTCCGAAGTGTAATCCATGAAAACATGGCAACATATGATAAAAAAGCTGGAGCCAGAAGGGCTGAAACCCTTCACAAGATCTCAAAAGAAGTTAAAATGGAATTATATTTCTACTTAGATCTTAATCTAAGGTTAAGTAAAACTAAGACATCAAATAGAAAGGAAACTAAAGAAGAAGATATAAAGTTAAGAGATAAGATTTAATTTACTTTAGGCTCTACAGAAAAAGAGTCTTAGAATAAATTTTAAATATGTCTGTCTGAGTAGCACAACAGAACTGACTAATTATGATGATACAGTCCTATCCTGGTAAAAAGGAATAGAAATAAATTAAATCTCCAATGCACATAATTTCGCAATCCCACTTTCACATACCTTAAATGTTGTTAATGTTCATTGTTGCTTTTCTTTTTCATATTATTTACAGAAACCTACTGCACAAAAAAAGAAAGAAATAAAACCACAAAAAGCTTTCAAGGTTTAATCCCAGCCAGCAGCTCAATCCCACCAAGCTGCTCACTCACTCCCATGGTGGGAGTTGGCAGAGCAACAGTAGGGTAAAAGTGACAAACTTGTGGGTTGAGATAAAGGGGAACAGGAAAAGGGAAAGAAAAAGGCACATATGCAAGCAAAGCAAAACAAGGATCATTCACCACTTCCCATGGGCAGGCAGATGTTCAGCCACCCTCTGGAAAGCAGGGTTCCATTATGTGTTAACAGTTACTTGGGAAGTCAAACACCATCACTCTGAACACTCCCACTCCCTTCTTCTTCTCCCAGCTCTATATAATGAGCATGGTGCCATATTTTGTGGGATATCCCTGTCATAACTTGGGGTCAGCTGTCCCGACTGTGTCCCCTCCCTGTTCCTTGGGTACCCCAAGCCTACTCACCAGTGGGGTGGGGTGAAAAGCTAAAAAACCCTTGACTCTGTTTTAGAGCTGTTCAGCAACAACAAAAATATCCCTGTATTATCAACACTGTTTTCAGCACAAATCCAAAACTTAGATGCATACTAGCTACTGCAAAGAAAATTAACTCTACCGCAGCCAAACCCATCGTAAACACAAACCAAGAAAAGAAATTACTACCAGGCTGGAGTACAGTAATAGAGTAAGAAGATTGTCACAGAATTCATTAAACGTCTTATTTATGACTTATGGTTGTTTTCTTGTCTGCAAGGTACATGAAGAAATACAAGTCAAAAAGCTGTTTTAGTATACATAAATATTTCTTCTAATTCATTATTTTTTTCTGTCTGATACCTACAATTATAACACACTTGAAAAGACTTTTAGTTTGAAAAGTTTCATGTTCTTGGAATTAAGTAGTATTTTTTCTCCTTTCCCCTTCTGTCATACCAAAATAATTAATTTTGGAAAATGGCTGATGAATGTTCAGCAAACAACATGCACGTGAAATAACACTATGAAATTGCAAGTTGAAAAGAATTTTACTGCTGGACTATTTCTTATTTCTTAACTCTTGTGTCTAAGGGCAACGGTTTTCATGAAAAGCAAACAAACTGAAAAGTTTCAGGCTGTTCCTGCTGGATTTCATTCTGCTTTAGTTGGAAAAAAATGAGGAGTGACTGCTTTGAGATTTCGAAAAATATGATACACAAGGAAAACCGTCCACTCATTTTGTTCTAAAATGTGATGCAAGTAGATTTAGCTACATAAACTAAGAATTCTTCATAGAGAAATATTTTTCATAGACCCTCCTGAGCACATAAGCATCCTCAAGATGCCAACATGAGAAGTTCATTATGCTACTCATCCAAAATTACTTACTTTCAAAGTAGTATTTCTAGAGATGAATCTCTATCTGTGTATATTATTGGCTCCCAGGAAAAGCAACCCTCTGAAACAGCAATGAGAAGAATTGGTTAATTTTTTTATTTAATTAGATCTATAGATTAATTTTATACTTTATTGTTACTCACACTTTAAAAGCATTTTTAATACCTTTTATTTTTTTTTTTCTAAAATAAAGATTCCAAAGATTGAATTGAAATTATGTTGATAAGGACTTTGAGGATGATTTAGATATTCACTATTAGAATAAAAAGCCACAAGCAGTTACTGGAGATTAAAGCAGTTTGCCACCTGAGCTTCAAATAAAGGAGTGTAGTAATGCCAAGACATCCATCAAGAAATGTGATCACGAGATTTAAAAAACAGTAAGCCTGTACTTAGAAAGTCATTTAGGCCAAAGGATGGAATTAAACAGCTTCAAACAAGTTGCTAACTATCTCTCAAGAGTATCCAAAAGGCTTAAATATATGATAGCTCATGAGCTATCGTTTATCTCCTCCTCAACTTGAGCAGGATGTCAAATCATTAGCCTTCAAAGTGACTGATTTTTGGCCCCATTGACTGAAGTCAGGTGAATTTAAACATTACTGATGATAAATCATGGAATATCCTGAGTTAGAAAGGATCCCCAAGGATCACTGAAGTCCAGCTGCTGGCCCTGCACAGGACGAAACCAAAAATCACACCATGTTCCTGAGAATGTTCTGCAAATTCTTGAACTCCGCTGTGATCATTTCCCTGGAGATCTTGTTCCAGTTACCAACCACCCTCTGGCTGAGTAAACTTTTTCTAATATCCAACCCTCCCTGATGCAGTTTCAGGCCATTCCCTCAGTCCTGTCACTGGTCACCACGGAGAGATCAGTGCCTGCCCCTCCTCTTCGCCTCAAGAGGAAGTTGTAAACTGCAATGAGGTCAGTCTGCTTTTCTCCAGACAGAGCAGAAGAAGCCACTCCTCATATGGCTTCACCTCAAGGCTCTTCATCATCTTTACAGCCCTCCTTTTAATGCTCTCTAACAACTTAATGTCCTTCTTATGTTGTGATGGTCAAAACTGTACACGGGACTTGAGGCAAGGCCATCCCTCAAGAGGCTCAGAGTAGAGTGGGAAAATCACCTCCCTCAGCTGTTTGGTGATGCAGTCCAGGACAGAGTTGGCTACCTGGAGCAACCTGTTACATTTCTGGCTGCCAGTCACTGCTGACTCAACTCAATATTCAACTTGTTATCAACCAGGACCCACAGGTCCCTTTCCTCGGTGCTTCTCTCTAGCCTGCCATTCCCCAGTCTGAATATACATCCAGGGTTGCTCCATCACAGAATCCAGCACTTGCCCTTGTTAAACTTCCTACAGTTGGTAAAGATAAAGATAACTTATTCACAAAATCTTTTAAAAAACTTTTGGAAGTAATGTTGTTAATATCCTTATTTTTATCCGGCAGAAGTATGTGGTATATTCATGTGGCTCGCTGTATACATTCAGATTTTTCATTTATTTAAAAAAAATAGTATGTTTCTAACCATAAGGTTCAATAGGTAATTCATTCCACATAAAGCTGATGATGTGGAATATAACAATAAGACAGTATCAACTTTTTCCTGTAGCCTTACAAAATAGTACATTCGAAAAATTGTGAATTGTTACTATATCCTGTTGATTCCTAAAAGGAACCAGATCAATTAATGACATTTCATTTTCAGTGTTAAGCAATTGCAATAATTGTGCTTCAGACCTGGTTAGCAATATGGTTTTCACCAATGGTGCGGAAAAAGTCTAATAAAGAATAGTAAAGGGCAGTTTCCTAAAGAAGAAGAGGCAAAATTCCCTAAGGAGAAAGAAAAAGAGATAGTGAGAGAAAAAGGAGCAGAAACAGTAAGCTAACAATAAGTACATTCACTTATTAATGATGCTGAGTGTAACCATAGGGTACTGAAAGAATAATAATGACTAAATATTTAGTTGCTACAGTTACTATCCTTGATCTTTCCATGAACCTCCCAAAGTGACAGCGGTGAGCATGACTGTGGATCAAGGCCAAGCTTGCACTTTTGCCCATGGACCATAATTAAAATAGATTTATGAATGAGGAAATGCCTGCAGAAAGAGATCAGTCTTGCAACATTTCCCAAAGGTCATTAGATTTTTTGAAGACTAAATTATAGTTTAAATCTACTCACTTATTGTAGATTCTTCCGTTTACAGCATATTTTTTACTGCAAAAAAGGCAGCTGAGTATGCATACCAGTGAGATTCAGGGACATTATTACTCATACTCATAGTTTGGCTTATAATAACCTTGATTATATGGGCATCATTGTTTTCAGTGGTATAAAAGGGTCTAATCGCTGTGCTAGCATAATGCAAACTGCTTCCTTTTATGAACCCATGGAAACGAAAACCGTATATGGAAAGGATTATAATGTGTTTTAGATTTACCCCAGTGGGTTCTTTGCTTTTTCTGAAAAGATATTTTTCTTGTAATTTCTATGTACCATTTCTACGTACATAACTTCAGCTGGATTTCATTGCCTCTTTCTGAATTACTGTGAAAGACCATCCTATACTTTTAATGAGAGGGTGTATTTTTTTCACCCCAAATACACCTCATATGGCAAACTGAATTAGTGAGATGAAGTGAAAGAACCATTTTTTCACATCTTTCATCAATACTCCGTGTTAATGGTCAAAAGAGAAAAAAGGACAGACAGGTAGAAACAGCAAATTATAGCCCAAGAGTAACACTGAGTACACAGATGAGGCTTGTTTGCTTTTTATAATGACATCAGCTTCTAGCACTTCTTTCCAATTCTGTGTCTATTTGACTGGAAACAGACAATGTGTTCTCACATTTACTAATTCCCGGTCTCTTCATGCAAAGACATTTTACATCCTTGTTAAAAAAACTTCTGCTGTTTGTACTTGTGCATGTTTTGTTTTTCAGCAAATGTATATCACCTCTCTGATTGCACAATTACTTTGTTTTATGATTTGTTCTGTTATAAACGAAGTGCCAGGAGAATACATATGTAAAATCTGAGCACTTCATAAATGAATACTCTACAGGATCATATCTTGATTTTTCATGAATCTGCATAGTTCCATGGGCATTTATGATCAAATAAATAGGTTCTAGAAAGCAGCTATTACATACATTGATCATTCCCAGAGGAAATAATGATGAAGACAAGGTCACTTTAGTCATTTAGGTCATTTTAGGTCACAGCCTTAGTTTTCACTACAATACGTTTATTATAAAGGCACAGGGAACGAGGTTTTCCTTTCCTCTTGCGTTCCCCTGTTTCTGATGTTAATTTAAATTATACAAGTACCCAGCAGTCTCTCCAGTGCAATAGTCCCACACGGAGGTCGGTTGTGAATAAGAAAATCTCTTCAAATTGTTTCACTGGTGGCTTCCACCACTGCAAATATTTTTATTGAGAGAGTTTTCAACTAGTTAGATTTCTGATTATTTTTCCCTGACAGATCAGTAGAAGAAACAATAGCCTGAAGGAGAATAAGATCTAACAATTACTGAATAACATTACTTATTGTGAATAGACAGCTGTCTGGCAGATGCAATTTAATGCAAAAAACATTATATATTCTAAGCTAGATAAGGTGTCTGGAGTTCATTTTAACAGTGCTGAACAGTTGTAAAAGCCAAACCAAGTCATGATGAGCACACACTGGTGATAAGCATTAGTAGTATTCTTACTGGATATAATATTCATCACCAATGCCATTATTTCCCCACAGAGGCATAGAGTTTCAAGGCCACAGTCTAACACAATATCTCAGAGTGAATTTCAAAAGATAATTTGTCTTGATCATTTCCTTTTGATTTTATTGCTTAAAGTATATAATTTCAAAGTGAAAGAAAAAGAAGAGGGAAGTTGGGAATTTTAGAAATTTTGCAGGCTTGATACCTTGTTTCTAACTCCAAGAAGACAGAGTTCAAATTCAAGAGCTCAGTGAGATGACAGAATGACGCAATGACTCAAGGATTTCAGTTCTTTAGAACACTTTCCTTAAATGAAAGATTTCCCTTGGCGCATAAGAGATGAATTCAAGTCACTGTGGTTGGTGCTATATCAGGATTGATAATTTTCATGTTTTGCATACTTTTTCAAATACATCTCTACTTGTTCGTAAAGTTGAATGCATGAACATATATATACTTATTACTTAATTTCTGGTTTCCTTTTAACAGCGGAATATGCTGTCTGTCTAACACGGGGACACATACAGAAACCAAAAAAAGTGGATATTCTTATTCAGAAGTTTCCTTGAAATGCTGCTTATTCCAAAAAACAATTATGATTGCATATGTACTGAATTTTAAGTTCAGTGTACTGTTTATATTTGCACAGACATTCAGGTTCTTAGGCAAAATTTTTGTGTTCAAATTTTCTTATCTGATTTTCTTGTCATTTCTGTTTCAGAATAGTTACAATACCCTTTCTGTAGTAATTTAATTTCTCTAATCCAAGAAGTTTGAAAAAAATTATTAAAGTAGAAATAAATTTGGGCTTCCCTCCTGCTTCTGTGCAGTGTTGGAAGTTCATATTCAGACTGGTTCTAATCTCATCAAAGCTACATCTCTCTTAGAAAGAAAATGCATTTTCCTTATTTGACTAAAGTCTGAATGGACTTTAACTGTTCTTGTCTCTTCCACCATCTTCCCACCCTGACCTCTGCCAGAGGGATGGGGACTGGACTACGCAGTCAGTTCAAACCACCGCATTGCTGCCACTCTTCCTACCTCACACATTTCCTCTGCTCCAGCATGGGTCTTGTCCATGAATTACAATTCTTCAGGAATAGACTTCCGAAAAGATTTTGTGTTAATCACCCATAGGTAGCAGGTCCTGTCAGAGTATCTTCTCCTACATAGACTTCTCTTTACAGGCTGCATTTTCTGTCAAGAAAAAACTCTAATTTGGGTTCTCCATGAAAAACAATTTCTTTCAGGCATCACCTCCTGCTGCAGCACAGCATTGTCTGATGGATGCAGTGGGGACAACCTGCTTCACCCCTATATTCTCTATAGACTGCAGTGAAATCTCTGACACTTGTAGCTTCTTCTCTCCTTCTCCCCATCCTACCTTACTGACCCTGATGTATTACAGGGCTCTTTCTCCCACTTTTTGCTCACAGAGACACAGAATGGCTCAAGTTAAAAAGGATGACAGTGGGTCATCTTCTCCAATCTCCCTATTCAAGCAGGGTCATCTTACAGTACATTGCACAGCATTGTGTACAAATGATTCTTGAATATCTCTGGTGAGGGATACTCCACAATCTTTCTGGGCAGTCTGCTGCAGTGCTCAGTCACCCACATAGTAAAAACATTCTTCCCCAAATTCAGGTGGAACTTCCTGTGCATCAGTTTCTGCCCGTTGTCTCTTTTCCTATTGCTTGGTGCCACCGAGAAGAGCCTGGATCCAGCAGGTCAGCTGCCAGCCTGTACTGGTGCCTGGAGTTATTCCTCCCCAGGTGCAGGACCCTGCATTTGCCTTTGTTGAATTTCAGAAGGTTCTTCTCTGCCCATCTCTCCACCCTGTAGAGGTTCTTCTGCAGGGCTGCACAGCCCTGTGGGGTATCAGCCGCTCCTCCCAGCTTGGTGTTACCAGTGAACTTGCTGAGGAGAGATCTGCACCTTCATCCAAGGCACTGATGAATAAAATAAACAATACTGGACCCAGTGTTGAACACTGGAGGACACTGATAGTTACAAGCTTCCAAGCAGAGCCTGTGCCACTCATTATGACCCTCTGGGATCTGCCATTTAGTCAGTTCTCAATCCACATCTCTGTCCACTCATCCAGTCCACACTTCCTGAATTTGCCTAAGAGGATATCGTGATAGACTCCTGTCTCTCACAGGTGCATTTTAAATATTTTGTGTTGGTCAGCATGGGTCTATTTTGGAGCTGGCTGGAACCAGTTACGTCCAGAATAATCCTTAGTCTCTTCTCATAGGGGCCAGCCCACTAACAAAACCTTGCCAGGTAAAGCAAATATAGTAATATAGAAAGCTAGCTGGGTGGGTCTAACTTTATATAAATTTATCTGTTAAAGCCAGACTTTATTCAACTTACACCTAGCATAGTTTTGTCAAGAACTATAACTGGAATAAAAATAAGATGCATCTCTTTATTATCAGAAAGGTCTTATAAATTCAAAATTCATAACAAATAGCTAAACCAAAGATTTTAAATATTTTACATGCTTGTGAGGAATTTCACTGTTTTGTAATCTTGGTTCTTGCCAGTAAAATACATGGACTAGGTCATTACAGAGACAGTAGACAAGGATTTGAAAAGCATCAGTGTTATAGGACAAAAATGGTCATTTAAGAAGAGAGTAGATGCTCCAAATCAGCTGGAATACATTTGGAGATCTTGTGCTGACACATAATTACATAAATTTCTGTCTAATTATCAAGATACTGACATCCAACAATGCAATGAATGAGAAGCTGAAGGTGATTCTAAGCTTCATTCCATGAAAGATGACTCTAAGGCTAAAGATTGTTTGAGACCACTGAATGTCGGATGCTGGTGCCTGAAATATGATGCTGTCATTCAGGCATCTGCTCAAAGCTCTTCAGGCA
Organism: Oriolus oriolus; assembly: GCA_013400235.1. NCBI lineage: Eukaryota > Metazoa > Chordata > Aves > Passeriformes > Corvidae > Oriolus > Oriolus oriolus. The sequence continues at coordinate 704,689 of VXBT01006750.1, forward strand.
AAAAGTGAGATGACTAAATAAAAGCACCTAGGAGGTGCAAATCACCAGTGTATTTCTAGTGTAGAGTATGAAAATCTGTCTTGCCACACGGGAACTCTTAATAAGTCAAAGCATACTGTGTCTCTCCTGTTATCAAGCATACTGTGGCTCTGACTGCTATCAAGGAATATGATTTATAGCTTTGTAGAGAATTTATGAAACTACCGGAACTCTCTGAACCAGTCCATTCTTATCTGAATACATTGAAAACTTGGTCTTGGGAAAGTAGCTGCCAGATGAACTCAGGAAATTCACTAAGATAAGGATTAGGATTGATAAATGACTGAATAGGAGCATACAGAATTTAACAGGGTATGGAGGAGGCAAGGAGAAAAGCAAAACTATAGCTGCTCCTTCTTTGGGCATATAACATAAGCGCAGGGGACTACAGATCATTTCAGCAGCAGTGATTGCATTTGATATTCATTTTCTGGTGTAGAATAGAAACAGGTGTCTGCACTGACCTCTCTGTATTTTTGGTCACAAGGTATTTGCTTGCTTTTGAAACACAGTGGAGATATTAAGAATTTACTTTTGTGTCTGAGATAGTGCAGTGGTGTAATCTATCCAGATAAATTCTCCTCTCTGAATCAGCCTTAATCCTTTCCAGTGTTGCCAAGAATGTTGGAGAAATACTTAATTAAGGATCTTATGCTAACTAATGGTGCCAAGTCTGGTACTTTTGTCCCTTGTTGCCCTCCTCAATAAGAGTGTATCAGTAGGTGCCCAAGGAGAAAGAAAGAAACATAATTAAGAAAAATAGAAGCAGTACTATATGGTGTTTTGTTTTACTAAGATGCAAGACAAATAAAAAGAATTAACTTATGATTGGAAGAAACAGGCAGAAAAACTGAGTGTATTCATACAGCTGACAAGGTATGCTCACCATTTGTTTAAAGGATTTGTAACCTTTATAGATCTAAATCCTCCTGGCTACCCAAGCCACAGCTGTTGCTTAGATAGTTTTTCCATGTTGTTTTTCCTTTTCTCTGCCTTCAAATTTGATTTTTGCTACGTAATTTCCATGAGATAGTACTTTTAAAATGTTGGGAAATCTTATGCTTAATGCATTATTCTTCAGCCCCCTTCTGGACACTGTATCTCTCCAACCAATTTTCCCTTTTGTCCCACCAGCTGTCCCATGTAACAAATATATCCTGAAGGAGGTTTAAGATGTTAGTTTCTATTTGAACAAAAAATGTCAAGGATGACAACCAAGCATCTAGTTCATTTCATTGCAGGTACTAGCATCTGGAAGGCAGGCACAAAAAAAAGGAGCATTTCCACAGTAAACTATGATCATGTGATACAGAAACAATGCCATACAGGAGTAGTGATCAAAATTTACATGGAACATCTGTTCAGTACATTCACATAAATTTAATATTTCTTGTCCAAAATATTGTACTAATCAGAATTTTCACTGGTTGAGAAATGCTCACAGAAAATTATAAGCTTGATTTGAAGAACTAATAAGTTTAAGATGGAATAGAACCTTGCCCCTGTGGCCTTTATGTATATTCACAACCAAGCTATTTATCTGGCAATTCAAAATTGAGCACTCACAATACATTGTTCAGAAATGACATGATTATGGCAGAAGTGTTGAAAGTAGTACTCAGGGTGATTCCAACTGAAGAATCATAAGCTGCTTGCAGAACCTTTGGGAACTGAAAGGGAAAAATCTAACTTGTGTTTGTTCTGTGCTTTATACTTTGCACACAAGTACTCTCACGCCCAAATTCTCTCATCAGTTTTTACATAAGTTCTAAGAGTGCCTTCCAGGTTACTGGTAACATTCCACTTATTGTGTACCAAAGGCTGAAAACTCTGGCTCTTTGATCTCCCTCCTGGATGTCCACTCGCAACATGTGCACTGGTGGAGCTCTATAAGTCTGTCTAACAGAAGGTCCAATACAGAAAATCACAGAACCTGGTACACATAAAAAGTCTATTTGTTCATTCCCCTTCTCACCCTCTTCAAGCTGCCAGACATGGCATATTTTTTCTAAAAGCTTACAGCAGACCAGGATGAGCAAGCTTCTGACTGTAAGATGACAGTCAAATTGCTAGAGTTCACAGGAATCTGGACACTGTTATCTGGATCATGACTTTTTTGAAGAGTCTCTGCCACAGGAAGGCCAGAAGGTGACTTCTATGCAGCATGTTGCAGTTCACATCTGCCTTCACTTTTATTGACTTGGAAGGAAATTAACGGCATGAAGCTGGAGATTTCCAGTCTTTTTTAACAGAGACTGCATGCATTTAACGCTGTACTTAAAAAAAAAATCAAAAAAGAAAATAAAAAGAACTGACAATGGGTCCATTTTATTGAATATCTAGAAAAAAAAAATGCAGGATCTGAATTTAAAATTTATCTGAGAAGCAGTGGAGAACAAATCGCCCTGGTTTTGCTTGTATTGATGTCAAATCACTTTTTAGCAGATTAGAGGAAGTAATTCAGAACACAGCCTGTTTTTGTGTTCTTAATCTCTCTTTGGATACTTTGCTTAACGTTTTAGCCTGCATGTGCGTATAGCCTTACTAGACTCCAACAGATGGCCTGTATCAAAGTTTTTCTTGAAAGAGCTGTGACTAATGTGAGCTGGCTTCATTAATCAAACGTGATCTGTATGGAAATATTCTCTAGCTGTGAATTGAGTAATTTCAAAAGGCCTGAGTTAGAAAGGACATGCTTTGTATACACAAATGTCCTTTTTTGCGTGTCTGTGTGTGTGTGTATGTCTGTGAGGCAGAGATTATTGAAAGAATGTATGCTTTGGGATTGTTCATAAGGTATGCTCTGTAGTCACAGTTTCTTTGTAAAGACCTATAAAGTCCATTAACTCATATATATGAATGATTTTTGGCTTAGGTCTTTTAAAAACAAAGGAATTTGGTTTGATTTGGTTTCTCTTCCTAGAAATATTTCTGCTCTTAATATGATACTCTTTGGGAACACTCTTAACTTTCAAAGTATAAAGGTCATAGATGAGAAAATGGCATTCTGCATTCCCTCCTAGAAGCTGTGATCTGTCAGCTCTACACCCTTGTATAGTAATGTGGTATCTTCTGCGCTTGGGACGGCATCCCGCTGTCCTTGCACAAACTGGATAATGCAGAGCAGGCCATCCTGGCCATGGCAGCTCTGCTCACAATGGTATTGGTCCGCTTCTGAAAGCAATGTCAGAAGACCACGAGCTAGATGGACAGCCAGAAGGAGATGGAAATATGTTAAAATCCCACTATGCTTTCTTGACAATGTCACTTCTAGCAGATGCTCTAATGCCAAACAGATGTATCAAAACCAGTGTGAGACCACCACAGAGACACCCACCTGTACGTAGACTGAATTGGCAGCCTGGAAATTAGATTTCTTCTATTTCAGATCCTGTACTGGGCTGTTAGAAGAGATCAAAAAGGTGAATTTAAACATACTTTCACTTTGGAGGATACTTCATTCTGCATTTCCCTATGAAAGTAACCTTGGTGGAACTTTACCGCATTTAACATAACAATGTAGCACAGTGTAAATATAGTCCATGAATTTGACACTGCTGCCATTACATTGACAGTAGCTTGCTCCACAAATAACCCCTCTGAAATACAGTGAGCTGTTTCCTCAGCTCTGGTGTTATTGTTAATAATATACAGCAAGGCCAAAACAAGGCACTTGTTTTAAGTTCTGCTTCATTGCCTTTTCAGTTGTCAGTTATGAAAACACAATATCCCCATAGAGATCTGTTTGAAAAATGAACTCTATTCTACTTAGCAAATTTAGCTTATACTGCATTGCTGTGAAGACCATTAGTGATAAGATTTAATGGATGCTAGAAAGATCACTTAAAGATCCTAAAATTGTTGATAGTCACGTTAGACTGAACTAATACTGAGAGATGAAGTGACAAAGATAGTAAGGAAAGAAGGCTATAGCTAAGTTATTGAGGATGATGGGGGAGAAGGTGGAGTACAGAGTAATAAATCTGAACCTGTTGCTCAAACACTTGAAAATGTGTTTGAATGCTGTCCAGTGATTTGGATTAATGCAGAGATACTCTATAGGTCAATTAAGTTAAATGAAATTAATATTGAGGTCCAGACTACTGGTGTTTGCACCTCAGAAGTACTTCTACCACTGAAAATGTAAAAAAAAATTACCATGAATATAAAAAAAACCCAACAAACCCAAACCAATCACTTGTATGATAACTAAAGTTAATGAAGTGATAAATAACAGTGTGTACAAATCCACTAAACTGACCACTCTGAATTGTTTGGCGGAAGATGTTAATCTGAACTATGTAAATTTTTATATAGCCACATTCATGTTCACATAGCTTAAAAGAAAATAAACAAAAAATCAAAACAGCAACCACCAAAATCAAAATGAGCAAACCTAACTAAACAAAAAGCCACTTATGTCACCCTTCATTAGATGGAAAACAGTATCCTACTTTCAGCCACAATGAGAAGGAACACAGTATCACTGAGACAGTAGGAAGTGACCCTTTTAGATAGTGCTGTGCTTTAAAAGGATACTGTTCTACTATTTAAGCACCACAACTGAGTCTTAGAGATGTTTCTGAGGAATTTTTTATGTGGTCATTAATGAGGGCCTTGTGCCAATGACTCTGAAGTGTGCTAGTCACACTGCAGCACACTTGCAGCCTCCTGTACCTGGAGCCATCTCACTTTCAGACTGTTGTCTTACGGGGGGACTTCAACCACCCTGTCAACTGCTGGAAAAGGAGCACACAGTGAGCTGTAGGCAGTGCAGGAGACTCCTGGAATACATGGAGAATAAGTTCTTGAGCCAGGTGATACACAACCCAACCAGAGTGGATACAATACTGGATGTGATGGCCACCAATATAAGTGAGGTAACTGGGGACAAGAAGATGAGGCAGTCTGGGCTGCAGTGATAATGTATTGGTGGATTTCACCGTCCTGAGGGATATGGGTCAGGTAAGGGTTAAAGTTAGGCTCTGGAACTTTAGGAAAGCAAGCTCCCATCTTCCCAAGGAGATAGTCAATAGGATCCCCTGGCAGACTGCCCTCAGTGACAAGGGAGTGCAACAGAGCTGGCAGATCTTTGAAGAAACCTCCCATAGAGCACAAGAGCTAGCAATTCCCAGAAGCAAGAAATTGGACAAGGGAGGCAAGACTGGCGTGGCTGAGTAGGGAATTGCAGGTCAAACTAAAAGACGTAGGGGTACAGACAGCACATTTTCAGATGTCACCAAGTTGAGTGGTGCCATTGACATATCTGAAGGACAGGATGCCATCCAGTATGACTGCTGTTTAAACTGAGTCTTAACTGGAGTCTTAATTTGAGTTTTAATTTGTTCCTGTCATGTTCAAACAGCACAATGTTGAAGTTCCTACTCCTGATAATAAATATCACTACATGTCCTGATTTTTCCTGTCTTTCCTCCTTGTTTTCCTGATTTCTGTCTTCATGATGTGAAATACATAGGCTTTAATTTAATGCCAAACTTACTGAAAAAGGAAACAAAAAAAAAAATTAAAAATAATTTTGGAATTTCATTTTCATATTTCAGAATCAGTGAAATTGATCACAACACATACATGATAGAGTATAATATTGTGGGATGCAGCTTCTTATTTGGCATGTTACCTTCCAATTCCTCTATATTCTTTGCAATCTCATGCTTTATGATTTGCAGATCATCCTCTATATTTTCCCTTACTTTTTTTCCTCCTTTCTCTTTTATGCTCATGAAAGTTATGGGCTTGTTTGTTTTATGTCGTTCACGGAGACAAATACATTTTTTCACTCAGTCATGAAGCTGGCAAAGACTGAAATCTCAGAGGTTTATCTTCTTTGTGAGAGATTCTTTTTCCAGCAGCTCTACATCTAATTTTCTTTGTATACCATCATTTGAGATTCTCAAGGTAGTGCTTATTGGCAGTGACCTGCCAGACATCCCAAGTCTTAAGGATGAATGAATAAATAACTTTGCTGAATGCTGCTGAATATGTGATAATGCAATTAGTATTCTTGCCAACTGAATTGAAAATGAGGTGTTGTGTCTTCAGGGACCATTGTATCCTTTTTTAAATGCTTTTTTTTTTCTATTTTCTTTTAAATACATCAGATACGTGTGAGCTAAGCAAAAATGCCAATTATAAATTGAAATAGCTTTGCAGTGCAGATTAGGTGGCCACTTCTGATTTGGCAGTCAAAGTTCAATTTACATTACTGCTTAAGAAACAACATACAAAAATATGTTTTATTTGTTACTTTTTTATACAAATAAAATTATTACTGATAATTAAATACACAATTTTACATTCAGAGCAATTTATATAGGATGAAGTGGAACACAGCACAGGTTACACTGTATATTAATATTATCCCAAGGCAGATCAGATCATTTAATTTCCAAGATCTGCTGATGACTGTAGGGTGTTTGATAGAGTGGCAAAAAATCAGATGATCTTAATTATCTTAATATTTAATTCTTAGATTGTGAATGCTCATCAGCCTGTTGCATATGGGTGCACAGGAAATAGTGCAAAGAATTGTTGCCCACTATTTTTTACTAAATATTAGGGGAAGATTTGCCTCAAAAACATACAAGAATGCTGATATTCTCCTTGGAAAATCTCACAAGGGATGTGTATGACTTACAGGCTATGTATCACTTCCACACAATTGTTATAATCAATGACTTCAAACCCAGAAAGAAGTGAATAAATCAGATATCTCTGCTCATTAGGAAGGGTGAGCATGAAGCTGATACATAAACTGAAACTATTTGTAACAATGATGATTCCCTTCAGCTGAAACAATAACACAGGTGTTGTCTACTTCAGCCTTCTTGACAACACTGTGAAGTATTTTGTTGTTCAGAATGCAGGGGGCAAAAAAAAAGAATAAAAATAAAAGAAAAAAACAACTGAACAACTAACAATACAGGAATACTCCTCACTAGAGGTGCAGAATGCCAGAAAGGTATCCAGCTAGAGTAGACCCTCAGTGAAATTACACCACAAGATATGCAGCTCTCAGGAAGCTGGTGATTTAATTTAACATTGCTGCATACTATGGAGCATTAATGCAGTGGGTCAGTGAATAGCCCAGACAGCAGTACCTGTACTGACTGGAATTAGTTTATTGTATTTTACTATGGACAGCCAGAATTAGGAGAGGAACAGGGAATAATATTATTTACACTGTAAAACCTTCACACTCCTGAAGAGTCCACACCACTGGGAAAGGGTGCTGTACGACTCCATGTGGACTGATATGAGCCACATGCTGCTGGTAAGGGCAGATAAGGTTTTCATAGCAATTCTGTAGCTATTCTGTGCATGGATAATGAAATAAGTCTGATGAATGAGGAAATAATTTCAGAGTTCATTGTATGAACCAGAGAATCTTGGTTCAGGGAAGGAGAACCAGGGCTGGATTTTCAGGAGCTAGCCAGCAACATTTTTGTCTTACCTATTGCCCTTGCTGTTTTTCCCCTGGTGACATAAACATGAACTTTTGGTCCCACCTCCAAACCTCAGGACTCTGTTGCTGTGTGCATGGCAGTGCTCTCTGGGACGGAGTGATATGCAAACTGGCTTTGTCCCAGAAATGTACTACTTCACTATGACATAAATGTGAATATGCACTTCCACATGAGATGAGAATGTAATTATGTGTCTTATACTAAAGTTTAGCCTCTTCCAACCCTACCAGCACTTTTTGGCTATGTTTTCCAGCCTGAACATATAGTAGTTATAGCTAGGAAATATTTCTGCCTTTAAGTTATTTTGATAGATGTCACTTTTGAATTTGTCAACTTATGAGTGCTAAAAATGGTAACATTTCTTGTTTTCCACATGCAGGAGTAGGAAGAGATACTCCCCATGTATTAGCTTTCTTAAACAAACAAACAAACAAACAAACAAACAAATTATAAAGCTTTATTTTCTCTTTGTTTTGAAAAATCCCTCTGTCCCTTTGAAAATAAGGTGACACCAAATGCAGGTATAGAGAATGTAAAACCTGATGTGGAAAATTGTAGAATGACAAGGAGTTCTGCAGATCTATACAGACTACATCTCACACAATATAATATGATATATAAATTAATCATCATATCCTCACCACTTTCAGGTTATCATTCTTGTCTCAGATGATTTTTATCTTGGTAACACAAAAAGAAATTTTGGTACTAATCAACAGAATGGTTAATATATTCATGGCATTTATCCATTGTGTGCATCAGGATACACGTAAAGATATTAGATGTTCATCTGAAAACAATTTTAAGGGGAATAATGAGTCCAAACCATTTCAAAATAATCTCAGTTTCTCAAATATTTTTTTTTTTATTATTTTTCTGTCTTTATCCTTAAACATAATTTTCTCCATGGATGATTTCTTTTCTCTTCTCTTCTCTTCTCTTCTCTTCTCTTCTCTTCTCTTCTCTTCTCTTCTCTTCTCTTCTCTTCTCTTCTCTTCTCTCTCTTCTCTTCTTTCTTCCCTTTTTTATCCTTTTCATTTGCTATAGTGAAGTAGGCATAACCAGCCTTTTCAGAGATTTGTTCTGCTGATCAAATTTTGCTTCTGAATAGCTCACAGATTTCCTGACAGCCATAAGTATTCAAGTTCGGTGGATATTTGTGCTCTCTAGTATCTATAAATATACTGCAGATTTTTGATTGTTTTATGATGGAAGTTTATTTTATTTTATTTTTGCCTTCACAGTTGGCTGTGGGGGTTTTTTTCTGCTTTATAGACCCTTGTCTTTTTATTAGTTCTATGTTCCCTGTTGATTTTATGTTTTATATTCCTGCTGTCACTACCAGCATCTCACTGTAAACAAGAATGTTGTATCTCAGTGGGTTATTTTCTGTTAATAACCTGTGATACAGTATATAAATAAACCAGAGAGGAGTTCACAGGTGCAATTTATTAGAGTTATTGCAATGTGACTTCAGTAATGGGCTCAAGTTCTTTAAAAACTTTGGTGTGTTTTGAGTGGAAGGCAGCTGTATATTGCAGTTCATGACAGAAAAATAAATATCAGTGTAATGAAATATATCCAAGTCCAGCTCAATAATAATTGCAATTTCTCAGTGTCAATACTTGGAGACCTATGTGTACCTCACGATAATTCAAACGAAAGTACGCCAGTAAGGTAACACATTATTCAGGTTAGACTGGAAGAATGAAACCAAACAAAATGGCAAACTACACAAAACATGCTGTCCTCCCTATATTTACATCACTGTTAACTACATGATAGCATATTTTAATCCTAGTACTCCCCTGTTAAAATTCACAATATAGAATCATGTTTCAGACGTATGTTGTACCTATGGAGAAGAGCTGTCTACAACAAGCAAAGCGTGATTCAGAGATTATTTGAATCCCATTCAAAGTTGCAGTGAAGCTCTCAAATTACTCAAGTTGGTTTTTAGCACACTTTTTAGAAAACCCGACTAAGGTGAAAGTCAAAATTTTATCAGTGATAATGTATCTTATTCACAAAGAGCAGAGATGTCAGCTCTGAAATGCCTGTGAAGGCCACTGTGCTTTTCATCATTCACTGCTGCTAATAAGAAATTAAATCAGAGAATGTAGTGCTTGGTGTGAGTCAGATTAAAGGAAAGAGATAAAGTGCTCAGAGCAGCTAAAAAGCCTTCCTCATCCTTGTAAGCTGATATGTTGGCTGAAATAAAAGCTATTCAGTATGTTTTGGAATCACTTGCCATTTTCAGAAGTCTGTCATAAAATCATATTTTAGAACACTTTCAACTCAATACTATAAGTTTTATATGTTCAATATTTTACTTCATGCTCTTTTCTAAGATTAATTTATAATCATTATCTTCTCTAGACAATGACATCACTCCAAGGAGAGTGCAGGTGGTACCTTTTGACCAGACACACAGCTAAAAGAGAAGCTTCCCATTTAAGGAGAACAGATTGTCTTGCACCTCAAATAATGTAGGCTACTGACAGGGAAAATCAGGGTTATTGAAGGTGTTTGAATTGGAGCTACTTCACACCCGTGATAGGTGGAGATACCAGAAACCTTATTTTGGTGAAACATCAGATTTCCCTGTCTTATCCATTCTACAATTTACAGAATCTGTTGTCATATATCCTTGGTGTCTCATGGAAAGGGGACATCTGACCTAGAAAGATATATTTTTTTTGTCAGTTATTGTTGTCAGCAGAGTTATTCTGCATAAAGGACCCTTTACACTGGTTGTCTTTGAGTTTAAAACTCCTTTGATGACGTTGATAATTTCATTCTTAGAAATTAAATTCTGTCAATGACTACAGACAAATACCTGTTAGAAGATGCTAAGCCAAGAGCCATGCCAGTTACAAGGTTTGCACGTCCAGTAAAAGCCTTTGTATATAGCTCTCAGATGCATAACCAAATCTTGCTTTCCTATGTAGGGATGAGCCCTGTGGGATTTATGGACATTAAAGTTCAAGGCAGCAGGAACTGAGGGAAGATAACACCATGAAGGCGGTGCTTAGGCCCTATCTCAACTCCTGCCTTGTAAATTGGTGGGAACACTACTGTTGATACTAAACTGAAGAAGACCAGGCTTGTTTCTTCTATGTAGGTGCAACCATGATTCAGTGGCAATCGTGATATCTCCAGCAGAGAGAGCCTTCACTGGGCTCAGAGAGAGCAGATCCTAGTCTTGTATAGTGAAAACTTCTGACTATCTCACAAAAAAGTAAAAACCTCTTTTAACTTAAGCAGCTAATGCATCATCTGTAGTACTACCATGATAGTCTGGGCAAAAAATACAGAATCCTAAAAGGTTTTTTTATTATTAGTTTAATTGCAGCTGTTTCAAGATCACCTTTAAATCTTATGGAAATATTTATGCATCATCCTTTCATAATACCCTGTGGGACTTGTAGGAGAAAATCAAACAAAATGTAAGAACACAGGCAAATGTAATTTAAAATCCCTCAAAAAGGTATGAATATTTTTTCATTTTCCAGCTTTCCTTTTGTTAATATTTATATTATTCTTCTGTTTAGAGAGACAATAATTTCTTTTCGCATTACCTTCACTTTGGTTTTTTTTCTCTTTTGTATGATATTGTAGCAAATGCACTAATTATGAACTGGATATGTCTTGGAAATACCAGGATATGTCTTGGAAATATCTTTAATCCCGGTCATTTTTAAATATAAGGATGATCAAAAGGCAACAACTGCCTGTTTTCCTAGAAAGTGGAATTCTGGTCTTTAGTACACAGACATGTTGTAAGCATTTTTACATCTATGATGTAAATTGCAGAGAAAGAATTTGTTCTTTTTTTCTGGACAAACAGGCTAAAATTTTTCAGATCTTTGTTGCATGTGCTTGAGTTTTCATGCAGGGTCCTCATACTTTGTGAATATGAAGTGCTATGAAGATACATATGAAATGTCTGTCTGGTAATATTACACACATGAGAACTGAAAACTTGATTTACCTTTGCTAGCATTTTCAACGAGTTTGCAGCTCATCACAGAAAATTAGTTTGACACCATATTATTAATTAAAAAATCGTCAATCTTTTTCTTTAAACTGTTATACAAGAAGGAAATATTACAAGCTCCCACCTCAACTGAAGGACCCGGTCAGTGAGAAGGGAAGATACATTTTTATTGTTATTCACTCTTTATGCACAGATGACATCAAACCTATATGATAGTCAGTGCTGAATCTTCTGGGATCTGTTCTTTCTGAAAGCTGTTCTATCACTCACAATACTCAAAGGTGTGTTAGTTCATCACCCCAAGGTGTTACCCACTTGTCCTCTGTCCAACACCACTTTGATGTCTGTAGTGTTTGCATAGTCTGAGTGCTAATTGAATAAATGCAAAGCATATGGGAAGGACAAACATTTGTAAGTACTTTTAAAATCCTCCTAATTCCTTAGGACTACATCTTTCCATGTTGTCAAGGCCTTCGGTGTTATTAAGAGGAAGACAACAGTGTGAGAATGACTTGTGGATGTCAAGTTCTCCTAAGTATTCTCTAATCCACTTTTGCTTGACCAAGTGAAAGTCTTCCAACATTCTTTACCCTGGTCTCCTGTGTAAGAGATCCCTGAGGGCTGGTCTTGTCATTGAAGAACAATGCTAAAAAGGCATCTGGTTGCTCTGCTTTCTCTGCATCCTCCAGAGATACCAGGGTATTTCCTCCATTTAGTCCTGGTTTTGCGTTATCCTTTGTTTTCCTTTTGTTATTGAAGTATTTGAAGATTTAATTCCACATTTCTGAGAGAATTTTTTTTCAGCTTAGATACGCGGTTAAACTGCATTTCCTCTGCATTTTCTCAGCTGTATGCAGCTGGTGCAAGGACTTTTACTAAACCAGGAAGTTCTCTCACATATCTTAACTCAAAGGTATAGTTCAAGCATTTCAAAGGAAAAACTGAACTTTCAGGAAAGTTTATGATTCCCCAAACCTGGCACTGGAAAGTGCCCCTGTCCATGGCAGGGAATTGGAGTTAGATGAACTTTAAGGTCCCTAACCACTCTACGATTCTTTAAAATCAATTTCTGATCAGGTGGTTCCATTTCTAATTAAGGGTAAATTCCTTTCTGTGCCTCCTGATCATAGGCATTATATGTCATGTTGAATATTAATTTCCTCCATTCCATTTTTAGGCAAAGTATTTTAACTACTCCACACTTACTTGGTGGAGATTGACAATATTGCCTCTTATTCCCTTATATCAGTGAAGATGTATGATAATATGTATATAAAATATTTAAAATAAGCAGTGTTCCTTACTACATGTGCAATTTCATAGAAGAATAAATGGAATTTAAGTGACAAGCTTCTAATCACTTTGGTTTTCTAGAAGTTTATTAGAGAAAGACAGAAATAATAATTAATTGCCTAATATGCCTTTATATTTGCAATTTCTGCATTTTCATATTATTTTGAAACTCTATCAAAAGATAATGAAAATACATGTATCTGTATATGAATTATGTGGTTTATGAGTGGATATCACACTTTTAGTTTTTATATCAAAACAACCTTATAGCAGTAGCATGATAAAAAGTGAATGTTTTGATATAAATTCAGATTTTCTTAATCTTTAGTACCAACTGGGGCTAGTGAATTTTTAAATCTATGTGAAGTTAAATGAACTTTACGTAACTATTTCAGCTACTCATATTGCACTAACCCATTGGACTTAACACAAACATATACCTAGTAACAGAAGGATTTATTTTCCTGGAGATTTCTTAATGCTCCATGCTATTGTCTGGTAACTAGAAATTGAAGCTTTGAAAGTATGAAGTCCTTATATAGGCTTGCTTATCTATTTAGTTGGCTTTGTCTTTTTCACTTATTGAGTTCCTATTCAGTTTTGATTTCACGTTAATTGCTTTGCTTTTAATGTTCCAGACAGTTACTGGATAATTTCCCGTGCAAAGAGGTTAAAGCTAAATAATGTAGACAAACAGCAGAAGCTTTCTTTGAGAAAGCTGTTGGATTTTGGCTTCCATGTCACGTACTGGGCCATAAAATGTAAAATAGATGTCTCCCTCTGAAAGCTCTGCAGTGATGAGAACAATCTTAAAAAAAGGGGGAGGGGAGGTTTAGAAAATAATAAAAATAATAAAAAAACCACCACAGAATAAAAAATATGATAGCATCTGAGAGGTACTATAATTCAAAGGTGCTAGGTCAATATGAGCTTACACATTTTAAGGAATTTTTAATATCAACAGATCAGTGAATAAATTTTGTAAATCTATTCTATGTACGAGAGTCCACTCTTCCAGTCTGGTAATGCTCGATTTTAGCAAGAGTTGTGTATAAAATCAGACTTCAACAGGAATGCATCTGTTAAAACCAATAAGGAGCAATGGCGCTTTCTTTGTGATAAATTGGCACTAAAGAAAAAAATCTTGGTAATCTCCTATATTATTTAGAGGAGCAGCAATCAAAGGAAGAGGCATTCAAAGAAATAACATTCTTGTATACTCTGCAGTGATGCAGAGTTACCGTCAGTAATGGCGAATACAATTACTACCAAGGAATGCTGTGGAAATGCTTTTAAAAGTCACATTTATAAATCTTTGCTGCAAGTTAGGAGGAGGAGAGTAAAAGGAAGACAGACAATTTTAAGATAGCTGCTACTACTTATGGTGGTTTAATTATACTGCTGCATTTTCTTGTGCAGTGATGTTTTGTCAATTCATGGCTTTTTTCACAGCCACTGGTTGTGCAGTAAATTTCATTACAATTATCCTGCCATTAAGAGAAAAAGATTGCATTATAATTTTCAAAATAATGTGCTCTTGCTTCATATTAATAAAAATTTAAAAATCTCTTTATTCTCAAGCATGCACTAAAAGGAGAGGTTGTAGGAAGTCTCTAGTTCTGCACTTTGTCAATGTTTGCTCAATCTTCATCAAAATTTCACCCTGATTCTTGTCAACAGCAGTGAACACTATGGAAACCTGCTGCAAAAATTACAAAACTGTGTGTTTTGAGCTTCAGATTATTTAGTTCCTGGATGTAGGCTAAACAAGACAAGCTGTTACTGTTCTGATGTTTCCCTGGGGTCTGAGGATCAAGCATGACAATGGATAGAAAAATTCTGACAGCAATGATTGATATGACATTCCAAATGCCATTCTCATATTTTCTTCCCTCATAGTAATACAGCAAGCACTCCCAACATTCACGCTTCAACTTCTTTTCTGGTGTGGGAGGAAGAAGATGGTATTTCTATTCTTTTGTTTCCAATACTGTCAAATTAATCAAAACACCAGATTGCTATTTTATAAGCTTTGTTTGAAGTACTTAAAAACAATTTTATGTTGAATCCAGTGACTCACATAATTCTTAATTTCCAGAAAAGCAGAACTTTTTTTATGATAATATATCGTAATTAACTCTCTGTGAAGTAGAAAACCAGTAGAAATACTGATTACTATTCATTATTTTTTGTGACTTTATCGTAAGTCTCAACATATTTATCATCTTTCTTGAAAAAATATTTAATTTAAACTGTAATAATATATGATATTCAGTACTGTACATGCAAATATATTTTTAAAAATAAGGACTTTTTATTGTGAGTCTTGTAATCAAGGCTGGAAAATATTACCTCTAATATTCTGAAAAACAGAAAAATATTACTTGGGAATTCTATAATGTTCTTTCAACTTTTTTATGAAGATTACCTGGTGCATGCTTTTGAACATTAGGTGTTGATAATACCGAAGTCATAGAGTTCAACAGTCCCATTTTTTTGAAGGGTGATGAACCATTTGGCAAAACACTTCATTAAATTCATCTGTGCAAAGGGTCTGTAGGGTATGTCTGCCCCAGTGACTTAGTGTAAACTTTGCTTTGTAACTGATCTCAGCAGTACTGGAGAGAAAAAAATAGGCATGGGGATAAGTATTGGACAGAGTTTCCACACCCATCTCAACCTTTTAATCTTTCTACCAGCAAGAAGGGAGTATTCAGGTCAAGGAGAGAAGTATTCAAGGATCCCCAAAACTCTTATATCTTCAAAAAGCATGTCTTCTATACTTTTTGCCTTGGTAGGATAAATTCTTTCCTCTTTTTGCCTTCCAAAGAATCTAGCCTGATTCTTCTGCCAGGTGCTAAAGGGAATATAGGTTTTCAAAGGAAATGCAAGTTCTTGAGAATTTTCATAAAGTAAAAATAATATTTCAGAACTGCAGTACCAGCTGGATTGCATATAAAAAAATCTAACTTTAAGAAAATGCCTCTTTTATCATAAGTTTTGGGTCAATTGTCCATCTGTTAAGATGCGTGGGAAAGAAAATGAGGTAAATTAGTTGTTTTTCTTTTTTACCATCTGTAACAGCAGGTAGCCATCTCACCTTACCTTGAATGTGTCATTCATTACAAGCTACTTGCTTTCAGTCATGGGGATTTATAGTGGTGGAAAATCACATGGGAACACCACTACTCATCTCTGAAATAACACACCATAGAGCATTGAAATTAATACCCATTTTAAATGTATTTAAATTGTATGTTTTTCTTGCAGCTGGTTTCCATACCAGTAGCTGAACGTAGCAAAATAAAATAGTATCAGAACTTGGGCAAGGGAATTTATACCAGAGGATCTTTAACGCTTAGAGCAAATGACTCACAATGTTATATTACATTTAAATTTTCACCTATCCTGCAGTACATTCTTGTCCATCATCTAAACCATGTCATTTTCTGCCACCACCCCAGATGGCATCTGTAATAACCCTGTGTATGGACAATTGTTTCCATTGAAGTGGTATGGCTGCTCCATAGACAGCTTTAGGGATTGCACAAGAGTAAAGGATTGACTTCTGTGCTCTATGGCTGTAAATGGGATTTGTGTAATAAGTTCAAGAATTTAAAATAAAGAAGGAAATATAAAACTCTGCACAATTTCTTAGTGATGCTATTGGCTTTATTAGTTGTTGACCATGCAACGCTGGTTAAGATCAAGGTAAGCTGTTGACAGCAGTGAGATAGAAAATTAAGAGGGTTGACATCTGTTAAAATCCTTCCAAAAATACAGTTTTTTAATGATGACAACACAGATTAGTCAGGCTCTAAAATGTTTAGGCATCACGGCTTCTCAAAAGTCGCAATTTCCTTGCAGCACACTCCTGACACTCAGAATCCTCTGTTAATTTATTCTATTGGATTATCTCAGAATTTTGATCAATTGGCCAGTTGAATGCTTTACAAATACTACTGGGTTAAGTTCTAACCTGCTGGCACTCATGCAGATCTGTCACAATTCCCTAGTTTCTTCAGGACTAGCACCAGAACATTATTGTAAAACTACTTTTAAACTCTTTGCTTGCATTTCAACTGACAAAACATGATCTTCAGTATCAGTGAATAAATTTTGAGTTTTGAGGTGAACATTAAGAGATACTATATATATATATATATATATATGAGTGTGAGAATGTGTGTGTGCGTGCACATATAATTACGTGCACATATATTTCTAGTTTTAAGAAAAACTTGAGGATTCTAAAATCAAAAATTACAGAGCAGCAAGTAGTAGTATAAGTACTACTTTCATGAGCCATATTCTGGTCATTTTTCTCAGCTTCATGAGACCTAAGTAAGACGATTATTCTCACTGAAGTGATCTGATGGAATTTAAGTCAGTATCACAGTTAGCCACAAGAAGACTGTCACAATTTTAGTTCTTGCAACTAAGATCTGCTACACTATTATCAAAATCATTATAGTTTTCTAGTTTGTAAATTACTTTAACATGTGCCCAAAAATGTGTAAAATTCCTAAGCAAATTATGGTTATGCCTGTCTGGGGTGGAGTTAATTTTCTTCACAGCTTTTATGGTAATGGGTTTTTAGATTTGTGCCTAAAGCAATGCTGATAACACACCAATATTTCAGCTGTTGCTGAACAGGGCTAGCACAACATCAAGGCCTTTCCTCACTCTGCCACACTTCCCCCACCGAATAGACTGGAGGATATGCAAGATTTTGAGGGTACACAACCAGGAAGATAACCCAAACAAACCAGATATTTCATGCCATATAATGCCATCCTTGGCAATAAAAAGGAGAAAGAGGAGATTTTAGGAAGGTTAGCCATCTTTTGCTTGGAAGAGAATTAGTCTACCCTTGGAAGGCGGTGAGTGACTGCCTTTGCATCACTGTTTTTGTTTTATTTTCTTTATTCCTTCTTACACTACTTCTTTTTTTATTAAATAAATTTTATCTGGACCCATACATTGTCTTGCTTTTACTCTTCTATTCCTCTTCTTCCGTCCCACTGGGGGAAGGGGAGTGGGTGAGCAGTTGAGTGCCGCTTAGTTGCCTCAAGGGCTCAACCTACAACAGGTTAGTTAATAATAAAAATTTTTATTTTGGTAGCTGCTATTTTCTATACTAAAAAGTCTCTCATGCTTTATTAATTATATTAAATGCAAGAAGTCGATAAGTCTTTTATTTTTTTTTTCGTTCTTAGCATGAAAAACTCAACAAATTTTTCAAGTTCAGGGCAGCTTGTTTTTCTAGTCCACATTGTGTTTAACTCATCACTAGGTGTGGCTACAGCCAAAAAACTGGCCACCTGTTAGGAATAGAGCTAGGAGCTTCCAAAACCAAGAGATTATCAAATAAAATCAAAATTCCACTTCTCTAACTTTCATTAGAGAATAATCATGGTACCAGGTGGTTAAGGTTTATGATACCAGCACTGGCATGAATTTTGCAAGCATTCAGCAGCAGCAAAGGTTTTTTATGGATGTGTGTGGAGCAAAAGAACTGGGAAGGGACACAGAAATTGTGTGGAAATGGGCTGGAAAAAAGCAGTGAAGCTTTGAGACAAAGAAAGGATGTGGATTTAAGAGAAAGAGTCCAAAGGATTTCAGGCAACTGGATAAACAGAGAACTGCAGTGGTTTTCTCTAAGATGTCTCATGCTGAAATATGAGCCCATTTTTCTTGCTCACTATCACATGATGTAAGCTGTAATTGCTCCACCAATTTAACAGTAAATACTACTCCCAGAAGGAAGTAGATCTTCAGTTATGTACTCTGCTGAGGTCAATATATGCACTGGAGGCAGTGACTGTAGAGGTAATCCTCTAAAAAAACACCTATGTAGAGTTACAAATTTTCTGATTAAATACAAAACAAAATATAAATATTTCAAACCAGCTTTCCCATTTGAACAGTAACTTCAGATTTACATTAATTCCAAGTATTTTTTTAGAAATGTTGTTATGTTTAAGGTCCTGTTTCTTTTCTATTTGTAGAGGTGCTTCAACTTGTTAGTAATACAGTAAAGATTCTTCACTTTAAACAAAGTAACTGCTGAACAAACACAAGGGGCTCACCATTACCAGATTCAAGGCTCACAGCAGCTTTCCCACCTTCACATAGTCATTGCAATCGGATGTTGATGTATGGGCTCTTAAATCTTTGAAATACAGAACCTATATTCAGGACCTATGAAGGTCTGAGTCTGCACATGGAAATAATTCAAGTATTTTGGAGAATATTTCACAGTAAAATAAATTTATAAATCACATTATTTTCCTTGACTTTGGACTTATATTTTTTGCCTTAATATACAATTCTTCTGAACCGGGGGTTTATAACTGCAATTCATTTGAAAGTCTTATCAAAAACTAATTTAATTTTAATGATGCAAACCATTTACATATTCACACGCACATATGCATTCAGGCTAAATACAGGTTTCCTTTACCGGTCTAAATATATAAATGTAAATTTTGAATATCTGTCAGTGCTACTTTCTTATGTCTGGTATTTCCAATGTCAGTAAAACAGAAACCTTTCCTTAAAAAAGCAGAAATATTGCTAGTAATTTCTTTTCCATAACAAAAGCTAAATTGTATTTCTTTTGAATATTAAACATTGTTTCATTATGTTTAAGCAAGTAAATAATTATGCAATAATTCCATACTAGTTTATAACTAAATGTATATATAAATTACTGTCAATATCAAGGGAAATGAAATATGTACTTCAATGTAAATAATGGGATAAAGTGGAAGGTTAATTGAATGTATGATTGCAGTCAGCAGTCTCCTGTCTTAGAGAAGAAAAACAGGATATACACATTTGTATCACCATTCTGTTTTCACCACTGCACTTTCTGCTCTTCTCCTTTGCTGTCCTTATTCAATTTTGATGACTTGGCTATTAGTCTTTCTTATCTTTTTGTACTCTTTTTTCCCCCACCTCTCCCTGGCATTGCTGTTGCAAGAACCAAATCCCCTCACAATTTATTTTCCCTTTGTATTGCCATTTATCAACAAGTAAGGTAAGAAGATGACACCTAACACTTAAGGCCAGCCTGGAAAGTATGGAAGAACATTTATAGTTCTTGCCTAAAAAGAAACAAGACTGTATGCCATTTTGTTTACTCTGGATAACTTGCAAACTTCAGAACAACTTGCAAATCTGACTCTTTTTCCATTACTAGACATCTCAGCTTGAGGTTCTGTCTTGGATCGGGAACTTAATAAATTCACAGTAACAGCAAACACGTAAAGTTCTTCTTGACGTTCATTTTCCTCTTTTTTGTTTTTTGAGATCCATTCTTTGTATGATATATATGTACTTAAGACGATAATGCTGCAAACATTTTTTCAGTGAGGTGTGGTCAGGACTGTAATGCATAGAAATTTGCCTAATAGAGATGTGCAAAAGCTTCCAAACTTGTTTCCTGATATTTTTGAGAAGATATTGAGCCAGTTTTGAATAATGTGTGGTAAAATTTCATTTTCATGAAATACTTTCAGAATTATGAACTGTACCCTTCCAAGGCTAGATCAAACTTTATATCATCTTTTCCAAGGAAATCAATAGTTTGATCAAGTTTGGAAGGGTACAGATCATAATTCTGTCTTGCTTTTCCTCTCCTTCTTCTTTCTCCATGCTTGTGTCTTTTGTGTAGCTCACATTCACCCTCATGCCTCTGCCTTCCCATTATTCCTTTCCACACCAAATACATGAAAGTCTTAAAATGCAGGGTTCTAATGACAAGAGCTGAATCCACCAATAGATAATAACTTGCTGCAATGTTTGCTTTGCCGTTCCTGCTCCAAACTCTGCACCAGCAGAACAGCATCCAGGGATTGGATTTAGATTTTTCTGTTCATTCATATTTTGTTAGACCTGTGACCTTGTTTGAGAAGACAAAGAATCCAAAGCCTTAGTTTGTCATTTTTAGAAAATGATTTTTCATAAAGACATCTAGACTTTTATTCTAGAACTCTAACCATTTATAGCATATATTCATTTTGAAAATCTGCTAGATCCTTGTTCAAAAGCATAAGTCTATATCTGACCATTTTTGCCTAAAGAAGCTAGGCCATACTAAGAATTAGATTCTGAAAAGTAAGGAACTTGACCAGACATATAATAAATAAGACCTTTACAAAGCTTATAAGCCCCAGGTTTTAGAAGATTCCTTAGAACTTATAGTTTCACAGGGAATTGTGAAAACTATGGAGGTCTGGATTATTTTGAAAGTCCAATAGATCAGCAAACCAAATAGTGAGCTGAGGAGTGTTCCAGTTTCTTACAGACTTTCTAAAGTAGAGAGTAGTTTTTTGAGAAAAACATCATCTGTTCAAAGATTTTAAAAAATAGGTGAAAAAAACTGAAGGCAGTCCTCATTCCAGGTCTCTCTGAGACAAGCAATTTTAAGTTCTTTTTTAATGTCTAGTTGTGAGTGATTATGGTTCAGTTGGTGGCTGACTTTACATTGATGAAAAGGGTCTTTCCTGTCTTGGTTGTTGTGGCAGAGCATATCAATCATCTCCCACCACAGATGGCTGGTGCAAATAGAAGAAGATAATCCAAGCGGGCAAGGCCCAGTGGGTATCCTCTCCTGGTGCCAAAGGTCTGCCAGCTTAACAGATGTGGGAAGAGATAAACAAACATAGGTGACCAAAAGGCCTGTTTTTACACTATAAAAGCACTGCAGTTCAACACAGAAGCAAAAGTCTCTTACACACTCCTCAGGAATGTGCGAGGAGATCTCTCCCCAAAGCTGGATGCAGTTTTGAGGTTGCTTTTCTTGGAATTGAGAGAAAGGACTTTGATGTGTATTCCATCAAGAACTGGATGGTAAGAAACACTGGATCCTAAGTTATACTATTTCTCAGCTAGCTGTAATTTTAATGGTACCTTTAACTCCACGTGTATATACTAATATCCCCTTTTTGTCTTATCTCTATGTAGTAATAGTCTCTCTTAAGTCTTATGTCTGTTAGTTTTGTGTCTATAAATAAATAATTAATTTTATAATAGCCCAAATCAGCCATTATTAAAGAACTTGTGAATGGGAGGGGGTTTTGGGGTGCTGGACATCTCAAAAACGCGACTGCCTGCTGCCAGAGGCCTGGGCGAAAGGCGAGCTGATTTAAACCTACGTCATCCATTCATAACAGTTGTCCAAACAGAACGAGAAATCATCAGCAACTGAGAAAACACAAGTCACGCAGAACCCCTAAAGAGCAGACGCACTAAAAATAAAAAAAAAAAGCAAAAATAATTTGAACAGTGCAGTTTGAGTAACAAAGGATAACACTTTTGAGAGGGGAAAATACCTAATCATTGGCACATCCTCATTTTCACCCTATCACCAAGGCTGACACTCAGTGAACATTAAAAGTCCTGGTAATACAAAAATAAATACTCTCTGCAAAGGCTTCTATTATGTTGACATGTAAAGGCATTTATACCTTTTAGTGTAAGTCAAAGCATTTTGGGAATGCTGTATAAATTACATATCTGGATGGAGTGCCTTTGGCAGTTGCACAAATCTGCTAATACTATATATGCTTTGAAATATATCTCACTCAAGCATGACCACTGGGCCTTTGCCACTTCATGTATGACACTAGTTTCATATCTCCTCTCAAGAGCAGCACCTCCAGTTATGCAGCATCTTCCAGTAATGAAATTCACCATCTATTTTAGTCTGAATCTAAATTATGCTTCTCAACATTTTACCCATATAAATTTGATCTGAAGATGTAGAGATGCACCACATCTATAAATAGCTCAAATATATCTAAATGTAATGGAACAAAAGACTGAATGTGTTTGAATATTGCAATTCTAATAGAACAGCTGGTGAAACTCTGAGCTTTTGGGACTCAGTCCAAAGCTTACAGAGCCTAGTGGAAAGACTAAAGTGTCTCAAAGATCTAATTTCATTGCCCTGATTTCTACCATAATTGTATAAGCTGGCTTATGATTCACTCAGAATTCGTTACAGACTGACTTGAAATCTGGCCTACACTTCCATGGCCCCTTTTCAGGAAGCTTGACCGGAGGTTTGAGTTCGGCAGGATATCTGACTGCGTTGCTGTATATGCTTGTTTTGTTCCTCTATATGGGTGTATGTAACAATCAGGGACAGAGCACAACTATCAGAGGCAGCCAGCAGATGTAGCGCTTTGCAAAGCAGTTTCTGGGTGCTACTTCTTTGACGTGTTCTTGAGTTTCTGCACACTTTGTCAGAAACCTGGGAACTTCTGAGAACCTTCAGAAGAACGTGAGGTTGCCTGCTGTGGCCAGGTAAGACTAAGGATCGGGTAAGGCTTGTTCTAGCAGATTCTGACAAGTTCTGTCACCTGTCCTTTATCAAATACATCATTTTTTTCTGTCATTGACCCTCAAAGTAGGTAAAAATAATATCTACTTATGTAATGTTTACTGGTACTTAATGATTGAAGGACTACCTGAAAAAATAATTATTTTAAAAAGTGTAAAATTTAATGACACAGTGAATCATAGCTGGACTGCAAATGAAAAATTAGACAGGAGAGTGCTCCTACCCCCACAATTGAGTATGCACATTACTTTGTTTAACCCACAATATTCAACTGTAACAATTTAACATCTACAGATAAAATTCTTTTACCAACTGGATGTGAACAAGTGTCTCACGTATTCCAAAGAGGAGTTATCTGTCTACCCATTTAATGATTTTTTTTAAAAATTAGTATTTTATAACCTATAGGAAGCTTACTGTCTTGTCTTTGTGTTATGCATTCATCTTCTCTTTATGCAGAGAGGATATTTTTATAGGTGAGGAGACTTCCATTTAATTTGCTAAAAAGTCTTTAAAGATTACTTTTCAGTAAAGTTGCTGGTTCATATAAGAACAGTACCTTTTTTTCTCCTGGTTCATATAAGAATAGTAAAGTTTTGTCTGCTAGGTCAAATGCTTTAACATGCAGGTAGCAATAATCTACATAACAGATAAATCTGTTTGTATGAAGACTTGTGCTCTCTACAGATAAATCTGTTTGTATGAAGACTTGTGCTCTCTACCATAAAAAATGGTCAAAACAACCCTCAACATACCAGAAATCTAATTTCCACAGCTTTAGAAGTCAATGTTTGAAGAACACAATTAAAAATTGATGTGCCTCATTCTACTGCAGGCATTGAAGTAGATGGAAACTCCAGGAAGAGTGTCAATATCTTCATCTTAAAGAATGAAAGAGGAAACAGGGATCCTTAGCTGTAGCTGGAATTTTTAATCCTTTCCTGTTTGTTGCTGAAATGAAGACCCTCTAGAGAGAATCATGACGTGGGAGGATATGTCTGAGGAGATTTAACAGAACTCTAATGTCTTCGAAAACTAATGTACAGAAGGGCCTAATAAGAGGCATGATTGCCAAAATTCCACAGTGAGGATGAATAATGACAGAGAAACATGCAGCAAAATATAGGCACAGATGTTTAAAAACTGGCATTTCTCATCCTCATCATCCCAGCAGATGTCAGATTTTGTTAGGCAGCAGTTTAAAAGCCCTAAACAATCAGAGGTTGAAATATCAAGAGTTTACATTATTACGTGTCTTGCACGCTTTGACTGCCAAGCATTTCCAATGCAAACTATCTCAAGTAACTGAGTGGGATAACCTTCACTGTATTTTCCTGATAATTAAGCAAAGTGACACTAAAGAAGAGGTTGAAACAGAATTTCAGATTTTGACATGATTTAGAATCTGAGCCTCCCTGAAGAGGTTTCCTTCTCTTGGAAGGAATGTTGATCAAGGTGAAGCTCTGTGCAGCACCTGGGTCAGGGTAAATACTTGGGCTCCACTCTTTTATCTGAGATCCAGAGTCAAACAGCCTCGTCTCTGAACTCTGAACACGATAATCAACAACAGATTTTTTTTGTCCAGCCAAGTTTGGGGTTTTTAAAATAAATTCAAGGGGTGTTTCATTCGACATTTTATGTTACTTGCTTTCAGTCAGTAACTGTAAAACTGCTAGATTTTGATCTGATGTCATACACTTTTTATGTATCTATCTTGCATGCAATAAAATCGAAGTTATATAGCGGGTTTAACAAAGTTGAAATTTATAGGCAAAAACT
Organism: Oriolus oriolus; assembly: GCA_013400235.1. Taxonomy (NCBI): domain Eukaryota; kingdom Metazoa; phylum Chordata; class Aves; order Passeriformes; family Corvidae; genus Oriolus; species Oriolus oriolus. The sequence continues at coordinate 729,638 of VXBT01006750.1, forward strand.
ACCCATCTCCAAATATAAACTACCTTTGCCAAAGAAGGAACACTGTTTATATATATGTATATATATCAGAAAAAATATTTTAAAATTCTTCCCTTTTTATTAATGACACACACTTGCAGCATAAATAAAACACTATTTCCATTTTTCTCATTTTCAGCGTTTCCTTTATTTTCATAACCCTTGAAATAATTTAGCTTTCTCAGGTATCTGTTGTAAAAGTTGTACCACTTCATTAAACTTATCCAACAACAGTGATACAAATTTTAAGAGTTATAATCCTGCTTTTTCTTTGTGGACAGAACCACTTCCCATTCAAAATAAACAATTAATTCAGTGTGATGATTTAGTTTCTTTCATTTCTTTGCCCACACTTGCTCCAATCCCTTCTTTCCTTGAGAAGCTGTAATCAATCTGAAGATTCTAACCTGAAAACAGAAAGGAATGAATCCCCACTCAACGTTCCTTACTTAGAGGTGTTTCCCAAGTAATCTAAGAGTAACCTAAGTGGATTTATTTTAAAACTTTATTTATGTATTCTATTTTTTTATTGAGGGATAATTTGGAGACCTTATCATGATAATGTATTTGCCATCTGTTCTCAGAACTTTCGTGTGAGATGTCTAAGTTCCATATACAAAAAAATTAGTGAAGCAATTCAAAGCCGTTGCTGTACTGTACAAATTTCATGCAGCGATAAACCTAGAAGAATAAAACTTAAATTCTCTTTTCCAAATCTCATACCTTGGCTTTACAAAACATAGATTATATAAGACAGAAAACTTTCAGGTGCCATCAGGATGAAGAGTAGTTGATTCCACCTGCTGAGGAATGTTGTTTTGAACTTCTAAAAAAATGCTTGCAAATTTCTCTTTGAACATAGACCCTGCTCTACACATTAAATTAATGTAGCTTCTGAAGTTTTCAGCATAACTTTGTCAAGGTAATTCTTGTTTGACTTTTTTAATCTGTTCATCTTCTTCTTCTTGGTCGTGCTACTAATATATTGCTTATTAAGGATGTACCTACTTTTGGCTGTTATTGGGATGTTGCACAATCCAGATCATGATTTCGATAAAAGAATAAGTAGGAGAAAGAAATGGACTGTAAGGCAAAAAACCCAACCAAGCCAAAAAATCAAACTAAACCAAAAGGAACAAAACATTCCCCCCCCCCCAAAAAAGCACAACCAACAACAACAAACAATAATAAAACCAAAATTCTCAAGTAATTTTATGGAACTCCCAGACAGATTAACAGAGCATGTTTGTTATTTGTCACGTTCTTTGGGATAGAGGAGAACAACCTATCCTCTAGTTAATTCACTACATCTTTCCTTCTGTCAATTCTGTCAAATTTTCTGATTTTTCAGATTTTGATACAGATGTAATTGTAAATATTCATAAATAAAAATTAAATTTTCTCCTTCTTTTTGGCTCATTCTTTTAAGTAGACAAGAGAGAGAGAAGGCAGGGAATGGGAAGATATCCTCAAACATCACAAGTTGGAAATTCAAATTTTGGAAAGAAAAAATAACAATATGAAGAGGATACCTTTTCCATCTTTTTATTACTTTGTTTATATTTTCACTTGAACAACAACTTTGTAGTTTACTTTCTCTGCCTTTTATCTGAATTGAATCTGTGATAGCAGCAAAGCTAAATGATTTGTGTTCTTACCAAGAATATGAGGATAACAGAATGAGAATAGAATAAAAATAGATAATAGAATAAAATAGAACAAAAACCCAGTAAAATAGAAGATCATAAGTTTGTTAATACTAGGGCTTTTTCTCCTTGCTTTCTACAAAAATATCTAAGGAATTAGTATTTCCTGGAATTTGTGCAAATTAGCCTGCCTGATTTCCAACATACTTGTTAACTACTTTTTTTTACAGCGGAGGCATGAAAAATATAGATAAGAAATTGCCTAATTGGAGTGTGGGGGGGAAAGGTCCAGGAAAGGTCTGTTAATAAGCCTGGTAAGGGTATGCATCGTTGATGAGTCTGTCCTAAAAAATGTATGGCACTAAAGATGCTAGGGGTGGTGATGGTTTGAGAAGTGTCAGATGATAAAATGGAGAAAAAAAAAATAACAAAGCTAATTGCAACCAGCAAATCTACTGTGGCTATACTGCCTCATTCACGAGTTCATCGAGGCTACCAACTACTATTTTCAAACTCTCAATGTATTTAATGTACCATAGACTTTAATGGGCATGTTAAAACTAATGTGAAAACAAAACCTGAATTTTTTTCCCTAAATGGATGTTTTCTCCTGAGCAGCAGCTGGAGGAGTGTAAGGAGAGGAGAGATGGATAAAAAAGACATCTGCAAAGTCACTAAATGAATCTCTATGTAATGCAGTCTTTTGGTAGTTCAATAAAAATGTTTTCCACTGTGCTTCATTTAAAATAAGCAAACTGAAAATGTCACATACTGAACGAGCTGCATTACTTGGACTGGCTGAATAAAAAAAATTATGTACGATAAAAAAGCAAAGGTGTCTTTGTGACAGGCAAATGCATGTCAGAAACCATTTGAGATTACCTAACTTAGGTACTATCCTTTGAGCTTGTTTGCTAATGATAATTCTAATTATTTTTTTCACATCCAAGCAGGGAATATTCATTCCAGGCTAATTTTCCTTCTTTGAGTTGCAAACCCCTAGAGTAGTCAAGCTTTAACACAGACTTAATTCATTCCAAAGTGCATACTTTATTTGGATATTGCGTATTTAATCAACTTCTGCAGTAGCCTGTATCTGAACAGATTGAAGGGGAAAACAAAGCACACTTCCTTGTGATTTTTTAAGTCTCTGAAATGATTTTTTGTTAAGTCTGACCTATAGAACATGTCAAAACTGAATAACTTATGTAAAAAAACAAAGACAACAAAGTCAGAAGAGGTGTGTTATTTTTACAATAGAGAACATTCAGGGACATGATAGTATGTGAGACATGCTGCTGAATGTTAAGGAGGATTTTTTTTTCTCCTTATTTTTCTTTGCAAGTAAATGAGCTCAAAGATGTGAGAAAAGAAATTAGATTCTAAAACAACTTAAACTTTTAGTACACAGTAGGTAGGAATTAACTGCTTTCTTTGCTCCTTGGGATTTTCTGTGGACCTCGGGGAAGGAATGTTCTAGGAGGTTGCCTTAGCAACACTGTACTATAATAATTGCATTAGTCTGAAACAAAAGCCCTCAAACTACTATAGAAAATCACACAGTGTCCACAAAAACCCCAAATTTATCACTGGTAGAGAGGCTTCTTTTTCCTAGATCTTGGTTCTTCTCCTTCTCACACAGTGTTTGGGTAGGTGCCTACTACTGTTACAGAAATTCCCCATCTGGGGAGGTGGGGGACATTCCATGTTAATTAACATTCCATATTAATACATCCTTTATCTGACCTCATTCTCAGGAAGGTGTGGCACAGAACACAGGGACCAAGTTCTGTTTCTTCAGTCTTACCTCCAAACCCACCACAAGGAAAGTCTGACAGTACAGCACTGCAGAAATGGCTTTCTCATTGCATGTGGAAGAAGATAGAAATCTGAAGGGAAAAAAATTCCACTCGTATAGAGGAAAGCAAACATTGCAATCTCCTTTGGACTCTGATATTTAAAACGTCCCCTTGACATAACATTACAGAAAACTCAGAAATAATGTCATGGTGACCAGCACTTGATGATGCAGGTGTGTGACACCAGATCACCATCATTTCAGGGTCAGTCATCCTGAGCTCACAGGTCAGTCTTTTTTTCACATAAATTAGTGTAAGATATTAATTTTAAATATTTCACTCTAAAGTCATGTGCACATAAGCACAGAATTATTACTTTCAGTTAAAAATATGGCTTATATGTGTGTCTATAATTTTACTGCAAAATTAACATATAATAAGAAATGCTTGCTTATAGAATTGATTTTTGTTAGTCACACCATGCTGTCAATACCAAAATCTTTCTTTCCCTCTTTTTATTCTTCCTTTCAGAATCTTTAAGTGAAAAAGAAGCATAACATTTTATTTCTCACAAGTTTTGTTCTCTTCCATTTTGCAAATATTGAATTTTCCATCCTCTTCTCTGTTTGAAGTGAGGCATGGACTACAGGCATTGGAATATTTACTCACCTGCTTTGTAAAAGCATAAACAGTGATACCAGCGATGATGAAAATGAACCTCTGCAAACAGGGTGTGTTAGATCCCCATTCACCATCAGCTAAAAACCTAGATTTTTCTCAGTAAAAAAAATATTATTGCCATGTTATATGTTAATGCAAGAATAGCTTAAAGTCTTGTTATCGTGGGTTAAGGCTCTGGTTATATAATACAAGTTTTCATGAAATATAAATTGTGCTGATTGAAATTCTTTTTCAGATGCTAGAATCAAAGGCTAGGATATTTGATACTTAATTTTGCTAGCCTTTTTGATTTTTTAAGAAGATAAATGTTATGACAGCTCAGGAAGATGTGTGAATATTAATATTAACAAGCAAGCAAGCAAGCAGCATCATTTTAAAATTAAACCTTGGTTAAATGCTGCACATTTGTGTTTGTGAATATCCACTTGAATTTTCAATCCTAAGAAACTACCACTCAATTTTATTTTTGCAACTGACCAATCATAAACATCATAAACATGTTTTTTTGTAGTTATTTTCCAGAAATAGCTGCCACACAGATTGCAGTATTTTACCTGCAAATATAATATACAAGTTGTACATCTGTATATAAATTAGTGTTCATAGGTCAGAATCCAACAGAATTCTTCATGATTCAAGGCAACATGAGGAGTTTAAGAAATAAAAACTTCTTGTAACGCCAGAAGATTTCGAAGCAGGAATACAGACAGGCTTAAAGAAAATAGTGTTGGAAAGTTTTTTAAAAGGTCTTCTATTTAATCCCTCTATTTCATGTATATTTAAATTTCACCTACATTTTTATGAGAGTTGGTTAAGATCTCCAGGTTATGTAAGAACCACAGGACAATAAAATCTAAAATAACTAATGTAACATCTTAAAGTTTCATTTTATATAACGAATATATTATATATATTATATATCAAAATAGAATATCTAAAAGTTTTAGTTCTTTTCTCTTCAGGTAGATAACTACAAATAGGAATCCATTTCATTTTATAAGAGTGTTCACACATATTTTTTTCTAGTGTACAAATAGTCTCACTATTGCATCTTCAGTTTTCAAATCCTACTTTAACATCATCAAAGAGAAATCATTTGAATTTCTGTTTTAATGTTCTCTGAGTTTTAGACCTTTGAGTTTTCCAGTGATATTGCCACTTATTCAAGAAAAGTTTTCATTCTGAAAACATGCATTGCCATTAGCATTGTCATCAATTAAAATAATAAACCCTGGAAACCCAGGAGTATTGAGGCAGTTTTTCAACATGAAAAAACTTTGAGAGAGAAGATAAAAATAAACCTAAATCTCATGGGTTTTTTCTAAACTATATTTTACTTTAAATTGATGACACATAAACCTAATTTTGAGATAAATTAGTCACATAATTTGAGCTTATACTGAAGTAGTCTAGCTGGAAAGGAAACATTTCTGCATCTTGAAGAGAATTTGCATAGCTATTAAAACATTAGATAGTGTATTCCCTGTTTAAGCATGCCTGTGTATCTCAGAGATGCACATAGTCACAGATCCACAAGGACTTGCCTGCCTTCATTCATAATGGTGGCACACAGGAGCCTTCAAGGTGCAGAATTAGATGAGGATTTTGTGACCAGACTGCTGGGAGCAAAGGGTTAAAATCCTAGGATTTGGTGAGGAGGAGGGAGTACTTTTGCTCAACGTGACCTTGCACCTTGCTGCTGAAAATGTCAGTGTAGGAAAACTCCACTTATTTTGCCTAGCATTGCTCATCATCTGCCTGTTTTGAGAAGTAGAATTCCTGTGTAGAGAGGACACACTCTCACAGACATGGCTGAGCCTCATGCTGGGAGGGACATCACAAAAGCCTTGAGATAAACTGCGGGTGCCCACAGCCCTTTGATACATTGGGGCAGGCAGTACCCCCGTTCTGAGAGAATGAACTGAGCCTAACGGAGCTGGTGTCCCTGTGTGTTGTTAGTGAGGTAATGGAATAAACCTACCCATTGCATTTCAGCTGTGGCTTGGTGGTTGCCTTGGTTACCCCTATGTGTTGATTCACACACAGACATCCTTAGTCGAATCCTTCCTTTCCTCTGTTTCCTTTTGTGTTCAAACATTGTAAATAACATGTATGTGAATATTTGAAACATTCCTTTAGCTTTTCAATACTGTGGACAATGTTTAAAACTTGGTTAAAGCCATCTTTTCTCAGGGAAAAACTGGGGGTGAAATGCGGGCTGGGTTCCTGCAATATTGACAGTCAAGTCACACACCAAAGATCAAAATCAGGCTACTGATTATATGTCATACATACACATTTAATACCCTGCAGTAGTAATATCCTTAATAGTATTGAAGAAAGTTTATATAATAGAAATAATCTACTGGCAATGTGAAGGGGGTCATTTCCATCCAAATGGGATGGAATAAGATATAATAGCTCTCCTAACTGTTAGATGAATCAAGTAGATTTTGAAATGTTAAACCACATCTGTTTCTTGTGTAAGAAAACCAGATTCGATATTAATCTATGGTAAATTCCAGTCAGAAGGGTATTATAGCATAGGTAATTCTTTCCTTTTTTCATATAGGGTTGCATTATCAGCAGATCTTGAACCAAATTGTGAGACATTTTCCAGTGTGTTTCTTGACCAAGGCTAAATCTGTTCAAGACGAATGCAAAACTTGGTCTACTGGGTTTTTTTGCCAGTTTTTCTTTCCTTAGTTTCTGATTCACACCCTGGAAATATGCCTCAAGGTTTTATTGAGTTCCAAGGGAAACAGGCAGCCTTTTTAAAGCCTCGGGTTAGTAAATCAATACACCAGCTCCTCTCTAGGGGGACCATATAGAAAGAAATAATCTATAGGCATAGATATAATTATCCCAGTCTCTGCTGATACCTGGAATCCTTAACCTTAATCAGCACATATGACACGAGAATTTCAATGTTTTATTGTCTGCTTATCTCCTCTTGGCAATGCCAGTGAGTTTAGGCTTCAAACTAATTTGTTTGGGTCTTGCAGCTGCCTTTGATACAATTAGCCATGAAGCGTTACTGATACACTGTTTTGTAAAATCTGCCAGGAATAGACAAAATGGGGCTCTGTTCTTTCATTCTGAGATGAGAAGAGCTGACCAGAGAGACATCTACACTGACACTGATCTTTAAAGTGGAATGCTAACGCTACCATAAATACATACTTTCGGTATTGGTATGACTAGCTCATATTTTGTGGAATTGAATTGATACTCGGAAATGATAAACAAGGTATTGATATATAATTGATATTGATATATCACTCGGAAATGATAAACAACATAAGTTTGAGATACTAAAGGCCCATCTGTCTGAACTGCCAGTGTTTCATGGAAGTTTTTGTTGTGGTGTCTTGTACCTTCATTTCTATTCCGAGCCTATGAATTCTGGCTTCTTTGCTACGCAGCTGACTACAGACATAGAAGAGGAAGATGAGTAACACAGCATTATATCAAAAGATCCAGAACAACTGAGATCTGGTATCAAACTAGAATAGAAATACCTCTGTTTAATGTACAGTTACATTTGAGTTCTAGATTATTCAACTCTAGAGAAAGAAATTGTCAAATACAAATATGAATATTGACAGTTTTGGAGCAACTACATATCTTCTTAAAAAAACCCAACCAACCAAACAAAAAAACCCAACAAAAAAAAAAAAAGCACAGGAAATTTCCAACCAGACATACTCTTACTACTTCAACTATTTGCCTCAGTTTGTACATTTTATTTAGCCTTTTTTATGTTTGACTAGCAGTGTTTTACTGAGATTGGAGGAATGAGATGATGGAATGACTTAAAAAGAATGTTCATCAAGTGCAAGAAAGAGCAGTGTAACGCACTCATCTATTACGCCCCCACTAAGATTTCCATTTAGTCTTGTTTGTCACACAGAAAGCAATTCCAGTGTCCGATTTTTATTAGTTAAAGCTGGCAACTTCCTTCTTGCTGTGAGGACATTCCCATATTGCAGTCCCCAGGTACAATAAAATTCCTCCTCTTCAGAACTGATAAAAAATGCTGGAGTCCAAATACTTGAAAATATTTCCTGCATGGTGTATATTGTAACCAGTTTGCAGGTAGTTCCCAACTGCAGCTTAATGTGTTGAAATCAATCTGCCCATTTATGAGTGTATTATGTCTGGTTACTTAGAGACTGATGATTTTCTCCAGGCAAATGAGATCATTTGAAATATTAAAGTTAAAACATTCTGACAAAACTCTGAAGAAACTAGCAGTGATGAAGGCAAAAGGTTATTGCATGCAGTTTGAAATGTTCTGTAGACTTAAAAAAGCAGTAAAGAATAGAAAATTTTACACAAATATTTTTTAAAAAACTTCAAAACATTTTGTATTAGGAAGACATATGTCTATATAATTTTACAGGATTCAATTTATGCTTAGCTATTAAGCAGACTGGCAGCAGGATATTCTCTGCATGAGGTCTTTGTTTCCTAACTCAATAATCTGATATTCAAATCAAATCACATTTAAATACCTAGTTGCTCAACCTTACTTTATTTGAAAGAAAGTGAAAGGAATATAGATGCAGGACAATTCTGAGTTTAAAGGTATTTAGAAGATCCTTTTACAAGGCACAGTTTTGAACATTTGAGATAACAGCTGTTTACAGGTTGTAGAGAGAGTACACTTCCCAGCTCAGCAGTTGGTGAATGAAAGAGGGTCTTTCTGAGCTGATCTGTGTCTGTATGAGTTTTGGTGACAAATACTATGTGTGTGTTAAAAACACTGATTTGTGTTAATGAAAGAAAAAATTGTTTCACCATAAGTCAAAATCCATTATACAATCTCTAAGTTCCAAAATGGTTAAACAAATAATATTTTACTATGTTTGCTTCAAGTATTTAATCGAATGGCCACATTCTTTCTGTCTTTGTTTTCTTTGACATTCTAAGTCTATTACATCATCACTGGAATGATAGACAGAAGTACTACAGATCAGAAAAGGTGGAAAATTACTTAGCTGTTTGGTCACAGTAGGAACAAAAAACTCTTCAGGTCAATTCTGAGAACACCTTGCTTTTAAATAAGAAAGACATTGATTAAAAGGAGACCAAATACCAACAGAACAATCCAGAAATACTGGGATGGGTTCAAAAAAGCTACTAGACAAACAGAGGAAACAAAGGAAACTACAGGTGGGAACCTGTTGGACTAGAGATAATAGAAACAGCAGGAGAAGAGAGAAGGAAAACATATAAGGAGAAAATAAAACATTAAAAAGAAGAAACATAAAAGTGAATATGAAACGAGTAGATGATGCCAGAATGTTTGACATTGAGGGCCAGGATCTGAAGGGACTTCTGAAAGGTTAGGCTTTACTCCCTTCCAAGGCTAAGTTTGCTATGGTAAAATATTAACCAAGGGGGATGTCTAGGCAAATCCAAATCCAAAAGGAAAACAAACCAAAAAACCTTCAGCAAAAAAACAGAATAAAACTGAAAGATAGTGGTTTTAAGAGGTGAATCTGGGGTATAAATTTTTAAGGTTTAATATGATTTCATTGTAATTCTACTATGAAGTTTGTGCTTTTAGAAAAAAAAATCTAGCTAGTTGTGATTAATTCTCTCTACTATTTTTTTCTTTATTTTTTTCAATCTAGCAGTATGCTTAAACTCCTGGATCAAAAAGAAGGATTAAAAAGCATAGGTACCTCAATATTTAATTTGACTTATTTTGTACTTTACTCGTGTCCTCAGGTTCTGTAGAGAAGTATAAAGTAATTATTTTTTCTTTATACACTATGACAAGAATAACGGTATTGTGACAGGTTATTTTCTTCTGAAGCATGTTAGAGACTGCAGCAATATACAGTGGTATAACTCCTTACTCATATCTTAATTTTATAGACTTGACAAACCAATCCCAGCAGGATTGAGTAATAGTGTTTCAATTAAAAATCATGCTAAAAATGTGTTCATTTGTGTCTTTCCTATAATCTCATGTAGGATGTGAACAAGAGGAAGGCATATACTATTAAGAAACATTTCAAGGGATTTTTGATATTCCCCAATATGTATTCCAGTCCTAGGTTTTAACTAACACAATTTGTTAGTCATTTGACTTAAAGTAGTCATCTGCAGTTAGGGCAACCACTTTTCTCATTATAGGCAATTGCATTTCATTTCAACTGCATTTTATCTCAGTTCAGTTGGCTACTCAAATATGATTTTCTAACTCACCTTTTATGGAACTGGGGATACTTCAATATGTCAAAAGGCATAGGCCTTATCTGAAACAATTTCATTCTCAGATGCTTATGTGAAGAGTTATTCATTTTCACAAGGGAAGTCTTTACAAGACGGAAAGAAGTCAGAAGTCCCATTTTTCTTCATCCATTTTTTCAGAGTTCTTCACTCCCTCCTTCACATAACTGTCACACACAGGTCTCTTGCAAAGTGATTATCAGGGCTCTTACTTTCTTTTCATTTTACAGCTGTACTCATAAAAACTTTGTCAAACAACAGACAGCTCTCTGTGGACTAAAAATGATACTGAAAGGAAAGGCACTGTAGGCCTATGAAGAAATTCATGTCCATCACATTACCTCTCCTCCAAGGAACAGATTCGTTTTGCAGGTAATACTGGAGAAGAAAGACTGTTTTAGTGCAGTCTGTCTAAGTTTACAGGATCTTTCTATGAACAGATACTGCCATCTTTCCTAATCAAGTCCACCTCACTATCATCTTTTTTGACTCCTGTTTCTGTTTATTTCCTATACCTGACTGCATTAGCTGGTATCATGCCTGACATCTGTGGTTTGTCTACATTATCCCTAACTATCCCTTCATCTGAATCTAATTTTTCCACTAAATTCTCACTTTCTCTCAGGAAGCTCTGCTTAATCCTTCCAATGACTACTCAAAATAAATATTGGTTTCTTAGGAAAAAACATTTCTGTCTTTCCTATAATCTCCACTTAAGTTCCTACTCAGCAAAGAGTCAGGACAAGCTTGTATGCTGCTGTCATCATGAAGCTCATTCACTATCTGTTCATGGAGGAGCTTGTATGTCAATCATCTGTTAAAAAGTGGACAGAAAAATTAATTTCAGGAGGAAAGTGAAAAAAAATGCAAACAAATATTAACTGCTTGGTTTGCATAAAGGTATGGTTTGCAATAAACTCAGTAAAGGTTTTGATTAATTTGGAGGATACAGTCTTACAGCTGCTGTTCCGTTATAGTGCCTGTCATTTCTTTCCTTGCACCAAATCTGTACCGAAGATGTTCTGGTTTCTTGCAGGGTGGGAGGAGGAAGAGAGAAGGAGTTGAGATACTGCGTGGTGTTTCATCCCCAGCTGGGCTTGAACCACAGCAGTGGCTGAAGGAGATCAACTTGTGAGACGTAATGGTTTTTCCTATGGCTGCTTGTGGGAGTGCACTTCATCTATGTCAGTTGTCTACTAGACAGCCAAAATTGGGAAAATCTCTCAATGTTAGCTGTAAAGGAAGTTCTGTGGAATGATAAAAGTTAGTCAAAGTGGTAAAGATGAGAGCCACCTGTAAAGAATGAACTGAAGCCTTACTAGACTCATTGTCATAGGAACGAAACAGCAAGAAAAAGTTCAATATATAAAATCATAAAGTTATACCAAAAGAAACCAATTAATCTGTAAAGTAGAAGGATCTGAATTCATAACCAAAGACATAAAACCTTGAGATTATTATGAACATTTCCATGAAAATAAAGTCTCAGTACTTGGAACTGGACCAATAATGTACTCAAATATTTGAAAATATGAGGAAATACAGGGAGAGAAAGAAAAATAGTGAAATCACTGTGTAAATCTGTGCTTTTCCCAAACATTGAATACTATGTGCAGGACTAGTCTTCTTATCCCCAAAATGTACTCAATAGAACTGAAAAAGATTCAGAGAAAGACAAAAGTGTTCAAAAGCTAAAAGATCTTACGTATAATAGTTGACAAAACATTCTCTGAAGCCTGGAGAGGACGCTGCATAAAGAAAATGCCTTAAAAATGGTCACAGAGAGTGTAAATAGGAAATTATTGTTCACTGTCACTCCTATTACAAAAATAAAAGATTATTACATGGACATAGTAAAAATCAAGCTCGAACCAAATAAAATAATTTAGTTCTTAATAGGAAAAATAACAGACCTTTTGAATTTCTGACTATCACTTGTTGTGCTTGTAAAAATATCTGTGACCATAAAGAAAAAAAATACAAAGAGGTTAAAGAAGTCACATTAGGTTTAGGAAATCCACAAAGCCCAGTATAATAGATGACTGGACAGTGAGAGAGGGAGCAATAATTTGTTTGACTTATTCTTCTCTTGGTGTAGCTTGTGGCCACTGCCTAAGACAGACCCTTGGCCTGAGCCAGTATAGCTTTCTTATGGAAATCCTGCAGAATCACACCCACCTACCAAGTTTATGCTCTTGCTACAGATCTGTTTTAGTCATTTTAATCTTCTATTTGTCTTCCACAGATGCAATTCTTCCCACTGTACATTTCACATAGACTTGCTTTGTCAATATAGGGAGTGGAAGCTGTGTACGACATTGAACACTGAAAGCTGGAGTGAAAACTCTAAAGTCTGATCAAAGTTTTCATTTTAATTGTTTCTCAGTATAGAATCCTACTCCTCCATTGCATAAGTATATAAGATACAGCAAGCCCTAAATACAATGTAATCCCGATAACCTGGAAAATCTAAGAACCTCTAGATATCAACTTCATTTTGGACTATAGATCTCTTGCATACTGAAGACTTTTTCTCTCATTTAACTACTGTTACTTTACTCAGTTCTTTATCAGTTTCCTAGCACTAAGTTTTCTTAGGACTACAAAAATATGTGATTATCCTGCTTTCAGGCTTTCGCGGTCTACAGAGTCACCAGCCATTGTCAGCATTCTATCAATCTCTGTAGAAGTTTCTCAGTCTTTCCTTCATTGCTTGTATATGAGACAGCCACCTCTCATTCCTTTTAGTTTCTTTCTACAGGCTTGCTCTCCTACCCTGGATGAATGACAGGAAGAACAATTTTCCTGTGTTTTCAAACCAAGAATTTCCACTATATTCCATAATTTTCTGTCTGGTGGTCAGATGCATGAGCCACCAAAGTACACACTGCATGTTCTTGGATATGCGCTGTTCTATTCAAAGGAAATATTTTTGATGTAAGAACATAAAGGAGAAATTTATCTGCTTAAAATGAATAACTAAATGCATTTTGATAAATTTGTCTTTGTATACCAGTGGGAAATATGGTTTTATGGATATTATTGAAGAATAAACTACTCTGCATACTTGTGACTGTTTGCCCAGCAGGTACTTCAGATTGACATCCTCATCAGTGATGATGATTGATATTGCTGACAAAAAGAGTGGATGTTTTCAATATGCCTTCTTTCTAAATGAAAGATTTTTGGGAGCTTCAGCTTTCTAGAAACTTGAAATTTGTCACGGAAACTTGTCACAGAAACTTGTCTGTAATACTGTATGTACAGGTGGAATTCTGCAAGCCATTTTCTTTAAAAAGTACACAGACTAGAGTTGAATGGAAAATGCTGGGGATCCATCTCAAAATTATCCATAGCAAGTTTTAAATTACAATGCACCTGAGTCTTTTCTATGGCATTGTTCATTTACCTGCACAAAAGAAGTTATTAATTCTTAGGTTAATAGGCAAGTGTTTATTTAGACTGGCTATGTTGCTCATCATAGGTATTGAGGGCTGTAATGCACTTCTGAAGCTATTTTTCAGCAAGTATTATGTAAAATATATGTGGCTTGCTCATTTTCTCCATAGTCCTCAGAACAGAGAAAAGAATTCTGGAATCCTTCCCCAGTACAGAAAAATTACCTCACTTGTACCCCTTTTCCATGTTGATTCATTTCATATGATATATTAAAATTACCTTTTGGAACAATTCTTCAGTAGAAAGTGATTATTTTGATATTAAAAAACACATACAATCTTGCATAATTTATTTTTAATAGAGCAGACTAAGACAAAACCTGAAACTCTACAAGAATTTTTCTGTGAATGAAAGATCAATCTGCTTCCAAGCAGAGACGGAAAATTGCTAGGTGTTTTTCTACTATTTTTTTTCCCCTTCAGGTCTATATAACATGAGGGGATTCTTAAAACCTTTTGAGAGAGTTTTCTTTCCAATCCCAGAGACTTTATACAGAGAAGGAAATCTATATTTTCTTTTCCTGTGGATTACGAGATGTCGACAGTCCTGGAAAAACTCACTATCCAGTTTTGAGCTCTGTTTGCATTAGAGTTATCAGATGTTTATGGTCTTTAATTATTATGGCGTACATGAAAAATATAACACAATAGAAGTTATTTATGCTGACAAGTTAATTCTGCGAGGAAAAATTATTGAAATTCTGAAAAGGACACCTGAGATTTATTCCATTTGGTGTGGAAAATTCTATACAGACATAAGATTTCTGTTAATGTTAAATACAGCCAATGCTAATGATGAGAAGAAATCTTCTAGAAGAATGTTGTGATCTAATATAAAAGAAATACTGTAGGAGAAAAGTACTTGCTGAGGTTATGTCTAACAGCTATAAAACAGAGTATTTAAAAACAAGAATATTTTAAAAAATTGATAATATTATGAATTGATGGCACACTAACCAAATGGCCTAAACAAACCAGAAAAACTATTACCTTCTAATAAAATGAAGTGAGATTTTTTTTTTCTGTGATTTTAAGCTAGTTTTAAAGGTAGAATTAACTAGAAATATGGTTTCATATCTTATGTATCTTAGGGCTAATGCCACACTCTACAAATATAAAGTATTGGCAAGTAGGATGGAGGTGGGGAAACTACATAAATGAACTAATAATGTAGCAATAACTGTTTTCTCAGAATCCAGATTGGGTGTTTTATTCTGTGTTCATGGTGTTGATTACCTCCTCTTTTCCTTTCATCTGTGGACAAATAATATCTAACAATTTGAAAAAGTCTTTCAGCACAACAATGTGAAGTCCTTTCCATAGCTTCATTTCTATAGGGTTTTTGGGTTTTTTAACCAAAACAGTTTAAAAATAATATTTAAGTGGATTCCCCACGTTTAAATGCATCAACAAACTTGTGTACCTCTTTAAATTTAACCCAAATGTCTCAACAGATGCTGCTCTTCCAGTCTCAATAGGGAGCAGATTCCACAATCAGGGAGTATAATTACAGAGAGCTCCAGCTCCTGCTGTCTCAAAGTTACACTTAGGACATGCTGAATTGCCTGCCAGTTTCAGTCTTCAGTGGCTGCTGAGGCCTTTGGTAATAAAAGATCAGTCAAGAGTACATTATGATACTTCAGAAAATGCTAACAGCTTTGTAGAATTTATAATATGGGAGACATATGCCAGCTTTGTACACTGCTGAACAGCTAAAATCAAACACAACAAGAGTAGGAAATAAATATAATATGAGTTTGTAACAGGAAAAGTATGTATTTATCATCACACAAGCAAGGTAATACACCTGCTGTAAAGCATAAATTGACAAGCAATGCAAAACAGTGGTTTTAATCCATCAGTTTTTGTCGGACCCTGATCATAACTAGGGAGGGTCTTCAGTTCAGTCAAGTACTGTTTTTCTTTCATGAGTCATATGATATTAAAAACAAACAAAAAAAGGAAATACAAAATTCTTTAGTGAGAGTTTCTTTTTGTATTAGTTTTCTTTAGAAAAACCCAATTATTTTACTGTAAGAAAAATTAAAGTAGGTAGGGAAGAATGAATCTAAAATGAACCAAAGGTATTAATAACCCTTTCTGATTAGAGAACATCTGATGTTTTTGTCTTTTGCTGCATACACACATTGAGACTTAGCAGTTAACTGCAACAATTCAGAAGACAGAATAATCACTCATATGTTAATGTAACACAAAATGAAGGAGGCAGGACACTTTTGAATTAGAATAATTAGAAATTAGAAATTTTGAGAGATTTTTTTTTCGTGTATGCACCTTCTGTTTATAACCTCATATTCATGATTTTTTTTCCAAAGCCAAAAAATTTTCAACTATAAATGTAGAGAAGGTTTAATTTGTCTGGAATGTGTGTTAACTAGTGGAATTAAGAGAATATATATTTACTTCACGAAAGCCAGATGACAGGCAACCAAATGATAGTGATGGGAGTCAGTAACATTAAAAACAATATTTTCAAATTTCAGTACACTTCAGCACAAACTGACCAATTTTTTTATCTTTTGTATTCATCCTCTTAGCTAAATTATAGAATTTTATCTCATTTGCTCCAGAGACAGAACAAATCATTTAGTAACATCTGAAAAGACTTCTCCAGACATTATTTACAGCATGAATTAAAATTTTTACTAGTATGGGAATAATTTGAATAAGGAAAATTCATATGGGATAAACAATTATATTCCATTTGGGTTCACTTTTTCCATTCTTCAACTAATTCACTATATTTCTTGTCATTTCTTTCCTTGTAAAGAAAGTTTTGTGATTTAAAACACACTAGACAACGTCTTGGGTCTCAAAGAACTCCCAGCCCTGGCAAACACCATTATATTAAAGCCCTTAATGAAGTCTCCACAGGTGTTACAAGTGGAGGCAGCAGCTAGAAGGGTGGGAAAAGAAAACAAAGAAATAGTGCAAGAAACAAGCACTAAACCCAGTTACAAACATTGGCATGTCAGGATATATTTGGCTTTATTTATAGCCAATTAATTTTATATCTCCAGAAGCATAGCATGCTTATGAATACCGCTGGATCTATTGCACTCTACACATAAGAGAAAAAGAGAACTCTGCCAACCTTACCCCACAGTTACAAGCTGCACCAGTCTGCAGGATTGCATAATCTCCCAAATGAAGGTCTTAGAGCACAGAGAAGCTACACACAGTGTATAAAAAAAAAAAAAATTACACAGTGATTCCCTCAGAGGAAATTGGATGGTAGCATTAAGTAGAAGTAGCAAAAGGCAGAGGTATATTTGCTAAGTACATAATCACCTTTTGTTTTAAAGCTTTCCTCAGGATTTACCACTCATCTTCAGATTCTTCACTGATATAAAACTTTCTTCTCACTCATTTTCACTGTTGGAATAGGTGAATAAATTGTTTTCCAAGATGTATTGGCCAGTGCTATGTGGTGAGATCCTTGCATCACATAAAAGGTTCCCATACTAAGACCCTGAAAACAGCAAAATGCAGAACAATTCCACTGTGAATATTTTCGCTCTCCTGGGAAATCCCTCTGAATTCTCAGAAATTAATAAGTCGTTTACCAAAATTTGAGATTCTTCTCAAAATTCTCCCTGGTGTAAAATAGATATGAAAATGGGGCTGGGTGTTCAGTTGAGGCCACGAAACTGTCACAGCAGCACATTTGCTGGGGCCATTCCCTAGATGCATTCACAGATGGTGACTACTCTATCATAGACACCTGCTGCAAAATAGGCTGTTGCAACAAATAAACATCACTGGAAGAGAAACAAACATAATAGAATTGCTAGTCTTACTGTCCTTGCATCACTACTTTAAACAAAAAGTCAAGTCTTCTAGGTTAATCAGTCTCATGTGCTGCGCAGACAGTAACAAGAAGAAAAGATTTTCTTCCAATTATTCGAGTGTTACATTTTAGCTATGTAAGCTGCCTACTTGTTAATTAAGTAAAAAACATTTTAACTTCACATCTCTTGAGAAACTGATTTTGCAGTTTGAAAAATTTCCAGAACTACCAAATTATCTTGTATTTTTCAGAGCCCTGAATACTTGGGAATTATTTTTTGGGGGGTTCGACTTAGCTCTTTGTTTTTTGTTTTGTTTATTTTGTTATATGGAGTGGGTTTTTTTCTGAATTTTTTAATCAATTAATCAAGATTGGAAAACAGAAACGTACCGGGATGGTAATACCTTCCAACAGATGTCATGTTACACATTATACGTTGTTTTTATCAGTACTATGTGGAAGTATGCAAGCAATCAAATGAATTTTCCATTTTTCCTATAATCATTAATGGAATAAAAACCCCTCTTTTATGTCTTTTAGTGCTTTAAAGGATTGCAATTCTTGTTTTAGTATATGAAGTTTCTGAGCATGTTTGCATGTGTGTGCATGTTCACGTATATCATTTCATGTAGAACCTCAGTCAGCACAAAATTGTAAATGGTTTCCTGTCTATCCTTGCTCAATAACAATTCAAATTTGTTTAGCTCTTCTAGATGGAAAAAAAAGATTATACCAGCCAGCTTCAGCTGCTTAAATGCAGTATAAACATGTACATGCCAGGCCAGTTAAAGGGAAAGCATGTAATTCACCTCTTCCTCATAAAGTCTTTCTATTAAGGAATGTAAAAGCAAATTTGAAGTAGCAATTGAATTTATAGTCTGAGAAATCTGCTTTAGATGATCCTGCCTGGAGCAGTGGGGCTGGAATAAGTGACCTCTAGGGGTGTCTTCAAACCTGAGCTATTCTGTGTATCTGTGATACTGTGCTCTCAGTGCAGAGGTCCGATTGCTAGGATGGTCTTGGGACTCCAGATGAGGCCTCATCAGCGCTGAGGAATAGGGAAGGATCACCTCTCTTGGTCTGCTGGTAACACTCTTGCTCACACAACTGGGGTGTTTTTGGCCTTTTCTTTGCTGTGAAGGTGTATTGCTGGCTTGCAGTAAGTTAGTTATCTACCAGTACCCCAAGACCCTTTTCTGCAAAGCTGCTTCCCAGCTCATTGTCCACCATTGTTTAGAGGTTCCTGAGGTTATTTTTTTCTGAGAGGCAGGACTTTGCCTTTCCCTTTGTTGAGCTTCAAGAGGTTCCTGTCTGCCTCTTTCTCTAGTCTGTCAAGGTCTCTCTGAATAGCAGTGCAAACCATCTGGCGTATCACACTCTGTGACTCTATGTTTATATAAATGCTCATTATAGTGAAAAATCTTTATGGCTCATGAAGACAGAATATAGAGAATTATTCCAGAAACAGACTGTTAATTATACTGGAATCTAAATTTATCTCATTTACATAGTCATATATGAAAAGGGCTTGAGCTGAAGTCAATGGTATATTCACATACACTCATCTGCATAATCAAAGATTTAGTTAAACCAGACAATGCAAAAAATTGAGTTTTTAAATACATTCCATAATGTCTGATTTTCTAATGAACACTGCACGATCGTTCATTCATGTGCCCACTTTCAAGGGATGGCTGCATGGCATCAACAGAATGAATATTTGTAATTCACTGGCAAGGAAGTATTCATGTAAAACATGTATTTAATAGACATATTGTGTAAACAAACCCAGCAAACTAATCTATGTTAGCCAAAGATGTTCAGTCTGTAAGTTGCTATCAGTATTCAAAACAATCTAAACAAAGATTTTTGAGTTTAAATTCAGGAGCTCTAAGTTGTAAGGACACTACAGGCTCTTCCAAAGAGGAAGTAAGATTCAGCTTCACTTGTGAGCTCTTCAGGGTGGATACTTATGTGATATATTGCCCAGCACATGGGAATCTCTTTTCCACAGCAAACACACAGTTCTGTTTCTCTTCTACACAAGTAAACAAAGCTAAAGGTTCATTCTTACTAAGATTAGGACATGTTTTTCTCTATCTCTGAAATAATATCCACATACTCTTTGCTTATACAGTCAGAATCTGCCAATTAATCATTACTATTTCTGCCTCACACACATTCTCCACCTATACTATTAACCTAGGCGGCATTTAGCTTCCTTTTTTAAGAAAATGTTTTTTAAAAAGTGCCTTTTACTTCTGTGCTATTTAAAATTATTTATTGTTTACTGCCTGCTACCTTTTTCCCTTCTCAAAGTCAGTAAAAGCAGATTAAGATTTTTCATGAAAATTTGTTTATAATAGCTAGCTTTTCCTTGACTCCTTGCAAGAGAATCTGTTAGAAATCATAGGTGAAACTCATCACTGAAAAATCATCCTTGCCCTGGGTTTTACAGCTGTTTTTCTTTGTTTTCCAGTTATATTTAGGACTGTCTTCACTGAGCTTAGCTTTTGTCACTTAATCTTATGCTTCCAAACATAAAACTGTCACACCACTCATCATCACCAGCTCACTCCCTCATCTGCTAAAACTGTTGTGAACATTCACTTTTTTCGTGTCCATATATGTTCTTGAGAAACTTATGCTGTTTTTACTACTGGCAGATATTTTCTACCTAAGTCCATTTGCAATGCACATAACCCTTCAAATCTCTCAATCAGTCAAGAGTAAGAAAAATGAGACATGGTATGACAGAGAGGTATATTGAAAACAAGGCACTCTAGATTAGTTATTTGAAGTTTTAAGTCATGACTAAGAAAGATGGTGTGATAACAACAGAGCTCAAAAAAAATTGTGGGCAGCAAGATGTGTAAAGTCTCATGAGGGTGTTGAAGCTGACAGTCTGACAGAGGAGACCCTTCTGGGTTTGGAGCTGCAGCCTGAAGGCACCAGAAGTCAAGGTCTTTGTTCAAACTGCAGACAAGCCACAGATATTTTCATATCGTTGAAGAAGCACTGACCTGTGGAAGAAGACTGTGAGCAAAACAGAACCATGATACTAAGTATGCAAAAATATTTGTCCTAAGCAGAAAGTAACATGGAGTGACAAACATTCAGCAGCTTTTGCAAGGAAACGATAAGGTGTTCATTAAGTTCCCCTTTACATGGTTTGATCCTGCAAGAAACATTTAAAAGGAGTATTTTTTCATGTCCAGCAATCTGCTTTCACATAATGAATGTACAGGCCATGGCTGGCTCAGAACCCAGAGGTCCTTCTGGGTCTGTTATTCTAAGACATTTTTGTTGGTTTGAGCTGACCAAAACAATGGCCAGAATGAGCCTGTTGCTTTGCCTAAAGTATGCAAAATTATACTATTCCATAATTGGAGGCACTATGCTTTAGTCTACAAAATTACAGCTAATGAGTTTTCCTAATTATAGATTTTGAAATGAAACAAGAAAGTCGCTTTTTCCATTTCCTATGAAAAGAAGTTTGGCATACTACCTTGACAGCAAAAATATTCCTAATAAGATGGAATATATACTTTAGATAGGACCATATTTCATTTAGCTACAGAAATGTTATAGAGCCATCCTCTGGATCTGTAGTGTTCCTGTCTTTTCTACTGCTGGTGTAGGCTTTTGGTCATTATTGCTTTCTGTGTTACATAATATGTTGCTGAAAGTAGAAATTTACCTATTCCAGTAAGAAATACCACTTTCTATTTTTCACGAAGGTCCACTTTCTGTAATAATTAAAAAGTTTCCTATTTCTTCCCTTTAAATCATAACTTAAAGGTACAGTTCCAGGTAAACTAACAGGCCAAAACATACAGCCAAATTTCATGCTTCACACGGAAATTTCATCAGCAGTTTTAACAAGACCTCCTGAAAGACAGTCCACATGCAAGATTCAGATTTTACAGTAAACTAAAAGATGCATTCTGACTACAGGAGTCGTTTAATTTGATGAGTTATTTTTAAATACCTTTGTAGTATGCATATGTAGAACATTTCTAACACACAGTCATAATAGATTTTACCTCTTCAGGAAGCAGGACTTGATGCTGGATTCCTGATAAGTCATTTCTGTGTAGCAGGACCATAATACTGAGGAAATTATCCATCTTTATGGATGTCTATCGTATCTGCATTTTTCAGAAAATTCCCAAATACCATATGAATATTTTATAATGATGTTTAGCATTGAGCACCCGACCCAACCTTATAAATGACTCTTCTGTATAATTAGCACATTAGTTACTCTGTAAGATTGAGTCTGATGAATTATTCAAACACAGTTCTGCAGAGATGCTGGTTGAGGGTCCTCTGTAAGGGCACTTTAAAACTATCCTGTTAAACTTTGAAATAGTAGGGAGGGAAAGAAATGCAGTTGAAAGAGGAGAGAAACACTAATTATTATTGCTGTATGAAGAGCATTTAAAAGTGCAAGGGGAGATGCACGCATGAAATGTATACTAAAACAAAGAAAATTTCTTTAAGTCCTCGATTAAAAAATCTTTATGAGGACACAGAGCTACTTTCTTTGTAGTCTCCAGTGGAGTCCAATTAAGGTGGATTGAAGAGGTCAACTAGATGAAGAAATACTGCGTAGTCAATTGGTTGAATTCTGTTATTAATTTAATTCGCACATTTCTGTCTCTCTCTTCATAGTCTGTTTCTGAGGTAACTTTAACTTTTGAGAAATTTAGATTTTTTTTAATAAATTTTAACTTGTGAATTGCCTGTAGTCTTTTGTTTGATACCTCTGCCTGTGTTTAGTTTCCATTATCATTTGAATAACTGCTCAGAGACCTCAAATGATGTTGTTTGTTTACAGTATGAACATTGGCAACTGGTAAAGAGTTAGGTCACTGTACTTTTCATTAATTTAGGAAGAGTGGCAGAAGGAATTGTAATTGCATTCTAAAACACTTCTTATTTTAACTGCTTCACTTATTTGTCTTCCTTTCAGAACTGTTTGATTGGCATTTTACTGCTAGAAAATCTGTGTTATTGAAGCAGGTTTAGGAGAAACACAACATTCACTTTGAATGAATACCTATTACCGACATACAAGTCAAATTTATTAGTTACATCTATACAATAACTCTGCTTGGTTTTCTTTTAATGTCCTTCCCTCCTAGTTTACCCTTAAAGCTATTTTAAAGGCAGGGCATCACCTCAAATTCTTTAGGTATCCCCACAGGCACCTGCATGGGACTGGACAAGGACAGAAGCAGTACAGCTAGCAGCCATTTCAAGTCAAAGGCAAGAGGATATCTAGGAGCTGTCAGCCCTAACCAGTACAAATACTACTGAAGCCAGAAAACGGGAAAGAGCCTAGCTCTGGTAAGAACACATCTTAGTTACAATGATGCTCTCAAAACAGAAGTTTCCTTATGAAATTAATATTATGTGTTGGCGACAGAAAGCTATGATTTTACTTGGAGTTGTTTCTAGAATTTAGGAAAACTGCTGTCTACTTCTTCAAAATACAAAAAAATGTTGGATTTTGGTGGACATGTTTTCCCACTTCATCAAGGTCTTTACATCTATTGCTATATATCAGGTTTCTGATTTTGGTTTCATTAAGAATACACATCTTTATTATACTGTCTCTGAAACTTTATCGGTGACACTGGTGAGGCCACACCTGTAGTGCTGTGTCCACTTCTGGGCTCTCCGGTACAAGAGATACAGTAATATACTGGAGGGACTCCAGTGGAAGAACAAGAAGGTGATTAAGGGACTGGAGCATCTCTCCTATGAGGAAAGGCTGAGAGAGAGGGGACTGTTTAGCCTGGAGATAAGAAGGCTCAGGGGGCCTTGTTGATGTACATACCTAGAGGAAGTATGTAAACAAGACTGAGACAGGCTCTTTTCAGTGGTTTCCAGTGACAGGACAAGAGGAAGAGGGCTGAAAACTGAAAGAGATGAGATTCTCTTTAAACATGATAAGAATATTTCACTGAAAGGTTGACTGAGCACTGGCACAAGCTGTCTACAAAGGTTATGGAGTCTCCATCCTTGAAAGATACTGAGTCATCCCCAAAAATCTCTTTGACTTATGAAATGGGTAAATTCTGCTAAACTCTTTAATATTTGTTTCAAAAAGTTGTCTTTGTCAGTTTCTCAAAAAGAAAAAAAAAAAATAAAAAGAGAAGAGAGAAATTTCCACAGGTTACTGTTGTATTATATGGCACAGATTTCACACTCTGGGCCCATATTTCTGCTCAGTAGTATTTATGAAATACACTCATCTGGTTTGTGTGGTCGTGACTCCCCCTAGTGATGTCTACACAGTCTACCATATTCTCATACCAAATGGATTCTTGAATTAAGTGCCCCATCTCTTTGTGTACTCACTGAGCTCCATTATGACTGTTAAGTCATGCTTTATTCACATGTAGGTTTTATCAGTGGAGAGCCTTAACTCACTGTGAGTCAGATCTGATGACATTTACATATGCTAGAATATTTAAAAATAAACTGTGGAAAAAAATGATCCAGAAATAACGACATAATATCAAAATTCCTGTAAATTTTAGTGCTTTTAATGTAAAAGTTAATTAAAAATAACTGTTATTGTGAAAGTTAAAATGCCAGAATATATAGCATATAGAGACCTCAGTTTAACTGAGCACTAATGTTAGGCAACGCTCAGCCACTGAAAGTTTCTGTAAATATTTGTGCTGCTCGTAAATGTCCTGTGCTTTTTATGGGCAAGTGTTTTTCCGGGAATCTGATTTTCTGCTGCCTAGTGGAGTGCAACTATGACTGCTTTGTTTATTTTCAAGACTGTGGGGTATTCCAGTGAATAGTAACCTACAAACCAATTTCTACCCCCATGGAAGGAAAAATAAGAAATTAATTCCTTTATCCCTGGCTTCTAATACCAGACGTGGGACCCTTAGTTCCCTTCACAGGATCTTATTCAGAATGAACGGATGAAAACTGAACCACAGATGTGCCAATGGAATAATACAACATTGAAAGAGTTGTTGAAATGAAATACAGTTGCATTTATCCTTTCACCACATCACTGTGTATGAGACTAAGGTCACTTTGTCAGTCTACCTTCAATTTCAGACTTGTATGAAACAGTAGCAATGCTTTCTGTAATCTCAGTTGTAAAACTTTATTAATCTGTACCAAATTCAAGTAGGAGTTTAAAGCAACCAAATAGTCTCTAGTGAATTATAATAAAACACCCCTGAGTGATAGTCCAGGACAAAAGAACATGTCCACTGAGAGCCATGCTCCAAATACAGGCAATAGATAAGTGGTTAAGATTAGAATATTAAGTAGTCTTATTGTCCACACGTTGCATATCTTCTTATCTGCACCTTGAGGATGGTATTACATGCACTAAATTTGCTTAATGAATGATCAATATTCTTTTATTTCTAAACCAGAATGAGTCACAGGGCCTTTTACACGTGAGAGACATTGCACGTTCTTTAGAGGCCAAGCTTGTGAAATGAGATCACTATGAAATAATGTATTCAGGACCCAAAAATACTGCAAAATGCCTTAGAGAAATAAATCTATAAATCCTCATACAATACAGAGAGACCGCCTTTAGAAAATGTTTTGTAGTTTTCTTTGGAAATATGTAAACATGCTTCTTAAAACAGAACTCGGTGGGTTAAAATTCATCAGAGGCAACTTACCTGGTATACTAAACCTGAATCTGTAGTTCACAAATAGACAGATATATGTAGAACTGAAATGACAATAGGTAGAATTTTATTGTGCTGCGTAAAATATGTGGTACTTTCTGCTCTTCCTATCTGTGTTTCTTTCTTCCTGCCTTTTACACAAAGCAGGAAATATCTTGCACTTTTCAAGCCAAAAAATCTGTGTTTATGAATTAGTGCCATGAGAAGTCACTTAAGAAAGTAGGACAGAACAGGGTAAGTTTTTTGCAATTTATTCTGGTTTTTATTTCTCACTTCTTACTATGGCTCTTGATTTAAATTTTTGAGATAAAATGGGTAATGCTCGAACAGGTGGTAGGCTTTTAATTCTTCAGACATGCTTCTTCATAAATGAGCAAGTGAAGCTGCTTTGGTATTTAAATATGTAAATTCATCCTGTAAAGATGAGAAGAAACACTTGTACCACAGTTTTGTCTGAGACAGCAGCAAAACAATCCAATTACTTTTTGTCATTCAAAGTTTTAAAATAATCGCAAGTCCTCTCATCATCTTTTCATAAAAATAATGCCCTAAATCCCCTCTGTCATCATTAATTTTTAATTTTTAATTCAAGTGTTGGTTTAAAGTAAAGATGATAATGTTGTTGTTATTTAATTTACATTTATTTTCCCAAATTTTTTAGATTAGTCATGACATCTTGTTTGATAGTAGAATTACCTTTGGCATTACCATAAGTCAAAAAAAAGTCATTTTTCAAAAAATTAAAATACATATGTGAAATAATTCTTCCATTAAAACACAGCCCCATCCAATGAGGTCATGAACACTCCCCGAGATGGGACATCAGCAATTCCTTTGGGCAACCTGTTGCAGTGCCTCACCACCCTCACAGTAAATAATTTCTTCCTAACAACAAATCTAAAACTGTGGTCTTTTGGTTTAAAGCCATTCTCCCTTGCACTAGATGCCCATGTAAAAAATACCTCTCCGTCTTTCTTGTAGGCCCGCTTTACTTAATGGAAAGACATTTTAAAGTCTTCCTGGAGCCTTCTCTTCTCCAGCCTGAACAGACCCAACTTTCAGCCTGTCTTCAAAGGAAAGATGCTCCAGATCTTCTTATGTTGGTGGCAACAGAGCTGGATGCGGTACTCAAGGCGGGGTGACACAAGAGCGGAGTAGAGGGCAAGAATAACCTCTCATGACCCACTGTCCACACTGCTTTTGATACAGCCCAGGACAGGGTTGGCTTTCTGGGCTGAAAGTGCATTGTGTTGAACTTCAAGTCAACCAACACAGCTTCTTTCGATCTATTCTTTGCACACACTGTATCCATTTTTGAGATTTCTGTGACCTGTTGCACTTGACCTTGTTGAATATTATGAGGGTCTCATGGGCCCACCTCTCAAACTTGTCAAGATCTGTCTGGATGGCATCCCTTCCCTCCAGCATGTCAACCTTAGTACACAGCTTGGTGTCATTGGCAAAGCTGCTGAGGCTGTGCCCAGTCCCTGCCTTTGCCTTCTGTGATTTGACTAGTGTGTCTGGAGCACCTGCCACTGAAGACCAAGGCAAAAAACTCTTAAGCACCTCAGCCTTCTCCGTATCCCAATTACCCAGCTCTCCCATTTCCTTCCAGGGCTGGTCCACAATTTTCTTAGTCTTTGTTTTATAACCAATGTACCTATAGAAGCTTTCCTCATTGCCCTTGACATCCCTGGCCGGGTTTAATTCTATCAGGGCTTTAGCTCTACCATCCTGATCCCTGGCTACTCAGACAATTTCTTTGTGTTCCTCCCAGCCTACCTGTCCCTGCTTCCACCCTCTCTAGGCTTCCTTCTTCTACTTGGGTTTTTCAGGATCTCCTTGCTCATCCATGCAGGCCTCAAGGCATTTTTGCTGACTTCCCCTTTGTTGAGGGGCATCATTGCTGAGCTTGGACGAGGTGACCCTTGAATGAGCTGACCAGTTTTCTTGGACTCCTCTGGTCTCACAGAGTTTTCCTGTGAATCAAGAAGATCCCAGAAGAGGACAAAGCCTGCTCTCCTGAACTCGAGGATTCATTTGCTGTGCATCCTCCTTGCTACCCTAAAGATGTTGGACTTCAACATTTCATGGTCACTGCACCCAAAGCTGTCTTTGTGTTTCAAATTCCCCATCCAGTCCCTCCTTGATGACAGAAAGGTCTGGCATTACACTTCTCCTTGTTGCCTCCCCGGTCATTTGGAGAAGGAAGTTATCATCAACACAGTCCAGGAGCCTCCTGCATTGTTTGTGCCCTGCTGTGTTGTCCCTCCAACAGATATCACTGTATAATATTTTCTATAAGCGAGTTAATGTTTTAGGCTGTTCTATACTCCTAATTAGATCACTGGCATCATCTTTCTTTTTTATCAGTATATCATATTTCTACCATTCTCAAGGTTGTCCTAAATCTATCCTTGGAGTAGTCCATTTCCACATATTATATTGTGGCCTGTCATTTTTTATTGACAGATGGTTAAACCCTTCCATTGTCACTGTAGTCTACTACAGAAAGTTTTCAGTGATATCAGAAGTCCTCATTACTTCAAATCATTACCTAAGCAACAAGCTTAACTTTTGCAATTCTATGGTTGATGTTTTCTAAATTATTCCATTGCAATGAGAGAATTTTTTTCATTGTTTCAGTCAGCCAAGTCAGTCATGTATCCATAAAAGATCATCTTGCTTCTTCAATCTGTTGTGTGCTTTCTGCCTTAGCAGTGACTGCCTTCTTGATGTCTTCTAGGATTGTCCCCAATAGAACAGTGATTGTTTCCATTACATGGTCAAGGGCATCCTGTAATTCACTGGTAACTTTCATTCAATATGACGTGCAACTTCTCTGTGTGAACTATCCATTCCCAAACAAGTGCAATGATGCCAAAACTCAGCAGGAAATGAACATTTTTAAATACTGTTTCCAATGCCTCATTTTGGAATCAATGTCATTCTGCAGAACAATGGTTACGTTCTGAAGTATATTGTTTCGAACATTCTTTATACTTGGTATTTTTGATGTTTTGCTTTAAAGGAAGCTATCAGAAGCAATATTAAACTGAATTTTCTAAGAGGTGCACCGTGTTGAAAGTTTAGAACTTGTTCTAAGAAGCTTACTGGCCTCATTATTTTTTGGTGAAAGAAAATCTCTTACATTATGGAACTGAAGAAAAGCTATTTTTATTTCAATTAAATACATCTCAGAGCACGGGGAAAACAGTGATAATCTGATTCAGCTTAAGTATAGGTTTTGTTTTGGGCAGTGGTGCATGTCAGCTGCATAGATAATATTACTTGAGCCAAAAAGGATTATTTGGCTTGCAATGATGTTATGAAACATACACACAGGTGCTCTCTTTATGGCAGTCTATTTCACTGTCTCTGCCACCAGTTGGATTGTTGTAGAGTTCATTGAAAAAATATTGATTATTCTCAGAGAGGCTGTGTCAGTCTTACTACAGAGTGGTATTTGATCTTGCTATGTGTCATGGCTAGCAGCCACTAGTGCCTTATTATGCCAAACACTGGGGAGGATCTGCAAACGTGGTATCTTCTCCACCACCAAGAAGCTGTGTGATGGTTATCATCAGATCAATGCACAGCTTCTCTGTCCAAACTCTACTTGTTTTGCAATAGGGTGTTTTGTGGTTGATAGGGGGTTTAAATTGACACTAAAATTTACATAGAAAACAGAAAAAATGAGAGCCTGATCATTTCTTCCATGGGAAAAGAGTATCAAACATCTGATTACATCTCATATAGTGACCCGTACTTAGGTAGGAGGGTAAAACTGACCTTGCAGTTTTTAATGTACAGCTTCTGAGGACATGGTAACTGCATTTTCCCTTGCAAACCTGCAGATATCAGTAAAGGAGAGTAGTCTGAAGAACAATAAACAGGACAAGATACAGTGCTTAAACCAAGAATTACTTAAGGTGAACAAGATACAATCAGTTCATGAGAGTTTTAGCTGAGCAACTCCTTCGTATTTCTGCCTTCCTAACAGAGGAAAAAAAATCAAATCCGCTTGGGTATTTTAATGTATTTTGGGGAGGGCATGTAGAGCAGCTGACTGACATCTACGAACAGCTAAGGCCAGGGGTGAGGGGGATGGTTTGGTGAGGACAGCTGAACAGTGTTCAACTGTGTCTGATTTACAGATTTCATCATATTTTTTTTTAAAAAAAAGGTTTCTTTTTTTAATTATTTCTTTACAATTTCTATTACCACGGGCTTCTGTGGCCATTTTCATGATATCAGTGCCCTCCCCAGGTACACAGTAGGTATCTTTTACATACATACAAAATTTTTGTTTTATCTGCAACTTTAGTTCATTCCTTTGTTTCCTGTAATTCCACTGATCCTATGAAAGTAATTCTGTTCTCTGATCAAGTGATTTATTTCCATTCCCCTTCCTATATCATTGTTTCTGCTGTACTTTGTCACTACAAATACACATGCTTTTTCATTCTGTTTTGGTGCAGCTCCACAAAGGTATTGATTTTATTTTATATTTCCTGTTATTCAATTCCTTCTAACTTACTGAATTACAAATGGGTTTTTTTCAGCAGATCTTATGTGTTGGCATGAATGATTATTGTCAACCTGCTGATTACATATGTTGCTCGCTAAATATTTAATTACTTATCAAAGAAAGTGGTGAGTTTTTCAAACCCCATCTATGCAGGAACATGGGAAGTGCAACTCTGCTTTTCGTATTAAGTTGGGTCACTCTCTAGTTCGCATAAGGTTTCCTTGAAGACTGTCCAAGCTTCCAAAACAGATGTAAATGGCGTCTCTACACCACTGTAGAGATGCAAAACTGTAAGGATACAAGAACGCTCAGGTCACATATCTTCCTCTCCACGGTCTTGTCCTAGAATACAACGATAACAATGTCCTTGTTAAAGCAGATCAAATGCATTTGTACTCTGAATCTTGATGCTGATAATTCTCCTAAAAACTGCTTTTACACCAAAGGTTTGCTGTGATAATTAATTTTTTGTTCACACAGCTACAGACTGAGAGATGGAAAGTGCTGTTAAACTCTCAAGTCACATGACAGTCTTAAATTCACAGAATAATTACAAGCTAACATAATTGGTTACATTTGCAATCTTAAATACTAATCTTTTCATCTTAAATTCTATCATCTTATTTGCTGGCAGGAGTGATACATGAAGTTGGTTGAGGAGGTCTGGACAATGTACTTTTCCCTATATAATCCATTGAATTTTACATAAACAGTGTAAAACTATATGCTTGTGTGGTATTTTCTCAGCATTCTTTTCATTACAAAGACTGTCTGAAAGATGGAATCAGTTCAGTAATCTGGAAAATGAGGTCCTAGGAGAAAGAATGCAGGAAAGGAACTACATAATCATTTGAAGATTTCTATGATGTATCAAGCATAAGATTACTGGGGAACAAATCAGGTAACACAAGCATCAAATACTATTTTAGAAGACCTAATGTCTGCTCTTCAGCTGACTTTCCAGAAGGGAGCAAGACTGATCTCTGTCAGTGCCACAGCTTCACAATCCAATCTGACTGAATATATTAAGGCTTCTGAAATACTGCTAGATATCTAATTTTTTGACACTAAATAGCTCTACAGAGACCGTGATCAATTCTGTGCTTTTCAAGAAGAAATGTTATTTCTTGCTTTGGCAACCTCTTTTCATAAAAAGAAATATCATTGCTTTACACATTATGCTGAAAATACAAAACAGGAATACACACATACACATACTTAGTGATACTTTAAAAATGTTTAACCCGTTTTATAACCACTTTCATTTAAGACTGTGAAAAAATATTTCTGGGAAGATTTTACTTGAGATTTTGACTTCCCAAAATCATGACAGCCAAGACAAGGAGTTAGAGGAATTCCATTCCTCTTATTTCTGAAACTTGGTTTCTCAGCTGAGGGGATTTATTGGAAGTCGAACAAGTCCAGATATTTTTCAGGGTTTTTTCTTAGTGAATAACTGACAATATTATAAATATTTTTCTTTATGCTATTTATAATGCCTTCTCTCAAAGATGTCTTTTGAATCAGTTCTCTTTTCTGCTACAAATATAAAAAGACAGAAAAAATAAGTAGAGAAGAAAAAAAACTCTGATAGGCTTTGACATTTGGATCAAAATGTTTATTAACATGTTCTGATAATCACCTTTTCGAGAGAGAAAGATACATTTTTCTACACAAGTTGAATTCCTAGTTCCAGCAAAATGGATTAAGGACTGTGCATCATATTCTTATATGCTTCCCTTATACCTATATCTTTGTCATACAGAATAAAAGGACATGAAAGCTTTTTCAAAACTTTTCTGAGTAGTCATTGAGAATGGCAAAAATATTTATATTTCATCTCCATTTGCTGGGTGAGTTCTATCCATCTATCTATCTATCTATCTATCTATCTATCTATCTATCTATCTATCCATCTATCTATCTATCCATCTACCTATCTATCTATCTATCTATCTGTCTATCTATCTGTCTATCTATCTATCTATCTCTGTCTATCTGTTTGGCTATTTTTGAATTTGGTTTATTCTGCTCTGAGGTGACTCTATTAAAATGCATCCCTCTAGAGCAATATGTTTGGTGACACAGCTGGTCATTTGGTAACCCAGGGAGCTGAAAGATGACGTTTGTTTCAAATTAATGTTTGTCTGGTTTTATAGCACAACTCCATGAAATGTGTAATTCAGCATATAAAATTTGGGGAGCAACACTTTTTGTTGCACTAAAAAAAAGAAACAAATATTTTCAGAGTTAAATTCTCTCTTAGGTAGACATTTTACTATTTCTCTTTTTCCTATCTTTGGTTTTTCTTCTATCCTACAGAAGTAAAAGTAATCTTAGTTCTTCCATTATACACTTGGGCAACAGCAGGAAAAAGTAAGACAAGTCTCACACAACTTGTCATAGACCCCTGAGACAGAAAAATGAGAAAATTATGTTGCTTACTTTGAAAAATTTGACGTTCTCTCACCAGTAGTGATAGAACAATAGGAAATGTCCTCAAGTTTCACCAGGAGAGATTCAGAGTGTATATTAGGAAAAACGTCTTCACTTAAAGGGCTGTCAAACTTTGGAACAGGCTGCTCAGGGATGTGGTTCATCCATCCCTGTAAGCATTCAAAAGACATATAGACGAGGCATCTAGGGACAGAGTTTAGTGGTGGAATTGGCAGTTTTACGTTAATGGTCAGACTGATGATCTTAAAGGTCTTTTCCAACCTCTATGATTTTTTGATTCTATGATCCTGGTGCTAAAGGTTGCTGAAATCTGTGGTATCCATGACCAAACAATGTGGTCTAAGTATATCTTAAATCAAGGATGATTTTGTGCTGATATTCCCCTCTTCAGTTCATGAGCCTATCAACCAAAATGTCCAGAAACAATTTTTGGAGATGATATTCATTTTTGTGTGAATCAAATGCTGGTCTTTTCAAGGTCTCACAGAACTTTACTAATGTAAGTGACACTTCTGGTACTGAAGAAGCAAATTATATTAAGGTATTTTTAAAGTGTTAAATTCAAGGAAAACTCTCTTCTCCTGTGTACCTTGTTCTTTCAGAAGCTATGAGCATGTGGGAAATTCTAAATATCTTTAAAATTCTGCAGCAGTTTCTGAGCAGAGTTGGTAGGTTCCCCCCCCAGCCCCATTCTGTGACACTCTACATAGCATAATTGAATTAGTCTACATCAAGTGGCTATCAATGGTAAAAACAATACATTAAAAAAATCACCTAAAAATAATGTTTTTCAACCAGCTGTTAAATCAAGTAATTTATTTGTTTTATTGCACATTTGCATAATAGGACAAACCAGAAACTCTCTGTAACAGATGTGCTGGTGGCAGGGAGATTTGATTACTGGCATCTATTATTAATCACTGCACAAATCTTAAATGATTTGTTTCAACAGTTTGATCAATTTACATCCAAGTACTGCATTTATGCACAAAATGTGGAGCTAAAACATCTGTTCACACCTTTACTAGCAGCCCTGATTCTTTAATAAGGTTGAAGTTTGTGTTGAGGAAGATGCAAGAGACTGACAGCTTTTGAAAAGATTTCACTCTTTCTGAGAATAACTCATAAGTGAAAGGCATTTCATGTTGGCAATAATATCTATATGGTGCTTCTTTTGACTTGAATAATAAGAAAATTTTCCAGCGTTATCAAAACTCTGACAAATTCAATTAAATTTTTTTATTATTTTTTGGGATCTGTGTACAAATTGTTGAGACTGTGGTAAATGATAATGCGTATCTTCAACATTAGGTATCTTGAATTTTGCAACAAGTTTCTTCTAACTTGGAAATTTTCTTGTAAGTTCCCAGTGGTTAGAAAAACAAATATTTTATTTTTTAAAATTTATTTTATTACTTTAATAGTTCCAAAGGAGGCAAAATGATGGACATGCAGCACAACTGAAGTACAGACTACAAATAGGATCAGTTTAGTTCAATACATTTCAGACAAGATGAGTAATCTTTCTGTTTAAGGGTCAGAACTTAAAATTGTTTATACTTGTCTCATTAATGCATCTGAATTACTGGACTGACTATCACTGATGGCTATTTTCTTGGTGAAGGTGATATTCTCGATGGTATAAGTCCTACGCTGACATGAAAGCCACATTACCAGTTGTATAATATGTCATTTCTGCCACCACAGAACACGATTCATGTTCATGCTCAGACACAAAAGTGGATGAAGCATAGTGCTCTCATATAAGAAGATAGAATCACAGGGTAGATAGGTTTCTAACTTCATAGCGCTTTTAAGATCAAAAGAAAGACGTGAAGGTATCTCCTCATGTTCTTGTGTCCCAGAGGAGATCAGGAATCCCACTGGATCTGTTGCTATCTGACTTTATGGGTGCTGTGCTGCGCCTCTTTCCATCGAGTTCAGGTGCCTTCCGAAGGCAAATTACCTCACAACTAGCACAGAAGATGGTACTGTTGCCTAAGGGTTAAATTAATTTGTACCAGCTGACAACATCTGAAGCATAACTTTTATACCAGCAAGGAAAAGTTAAAGTGCTCCAGATCTCAGATTTAATGGCTGCAAATATGAAAATAGTTGTTTTTTATGCCATATAGATGATTCTCATACACTGACGAGATCTGCCCAAGGTACATACAATTTTTCTCCAGGAAATAAATGGATCCAATCAGTGTTTCTAGGTTTTACACATCATATAGATCAATCAGCTGCAATATAAGATGGAGAGCTAAAAAGTGATTTTGTTTTAAAATACAGGATTTCCAACTGGAATTTTAATAAAGCACACAGATTTTATTATGTGCTTAAGAAAAAAAAATGAAGAAAATATATTTTCCCCATTAAATTGGCAACTATTTTGACTTGATAGCATTCATGAATATTTCAGCTCTGAGTTAGAATTACTGCCAGCTATGCTTCCCCTTATACTTTCATATACACTCATCTTGTAAGAAACATTTATTTTTGTTTGCTTTTTAACTTTTATGATTAGAATTATTCCTTTTTTTCCAGTTGACAAAACCTTCCTTTAAAAGTTTTCTCAAAGTAGGCTCACAGCTTCCTGAGGGGCAAAAAACCCAAACAAGAAAACAAACACAACAGTAGCAGATGGAAACACAAGAAAAGGCTTATAAATCAGGGTTATGAGTGGTTCAGTAATTCCAATATGAGCTATAGGACAAAAATGTCTAAGGGAGTAAGAGGGTAATACAATCCAGACAACAAACTTAACTCTATTACAGATACACAGCCATCTCCAAAGCTATTACTACAGTTGCCTGAGGTGTCTGCCGAGAAGCCAGATGTCACTCCTCCATAACTTTGTGCCTTATGATTGTCATTTAATCTGAAGCAGAAGGAAACATCGTGTTTACATGCAGCAAATATAAACCCTAACCTCAACTGTATTCCCAGTTTGTTTTATAAAATAATAAAAAGTGAATTTCAAGGCCACCTTCAGTGCTCAGGTTATCCAGTTTAATTGTATTCAACAGCTAGCCTTATTTTTTGGAAAAAATACTGTTTGGAAAAAATACTAATACTGTTTGTATTAGTTTTGGTTCTCTTGGATCGGTAGACTTTATCCATTGAAACTCCTTTATATTTTCATACTACATCCCAAAACTTGTAACATATACCCTTGAGGTCATGCTATAACAACACCAAACTGACAGGCTCTGGCAAAGCCTTCATATCATTAAGTTAGTAAGAAAGAGATTAGGTCATTGATATCTTAGGTTTCCAGACCTCTTTATAATTGTACAGGTCTTGGGGACACTGAAAGGAAATAATGATCTTGATGCTTTAGTTTTTAAAATTGAAAGTTAACCCCCAAATAAACCCTAACATTAATCCAACAGAAGAAACCTACTCCAATTAAAAAAAAAGTAGAACAAAGTTGTCTTCATTGTCATCAGCTTTTTCTCAGGGCTGCAGGCTCTGGAATAAGCTACTCATACAACACTTTCTATTTCCATTTCAAAAGATATTTTATTTGCCACTCCTTTGAAATCATGGCAGTATCCAGAATAAACTGCTCATTTGAAGTGCTAGATTTCCAATCCATAACTGTAGCACCAAACCTAATCCCACCACACAGATAAAATTAAAAGTCCTATCTACACAAAATAAATGACAAAAGATATTGGCTTATAAGAGAAAGAATGCTGGTGTCAGCTGAATCCAAGGACTTATATTCTCTATTGTTCTACCAACACATTTTCTAACCATAAAACAAGATTAGGGTTTGGGATTAGTGTTTGGAATGTATATATATCTGCCTAGTTTATTGCTTTATGCTATATACCCCCAAATACAAGAAGAGATCGGGTATTGATTGGCACCAAGAACTTCTGTTACTATTTTTAATGGTATAATATTTCTTCTAGTTATAGCTAAAGTTAAGACAAGGGCAAGCAGACAAGTGTGCGTACTGCTCAAAGCCAAGGATTTCTTTTCTTCTTCCTCTTCTTTCAATTGGTCTTCTGGGTGTAGTTCAGTCTGGGGAAAAAAAAAGAAGTCTCAGGAACACAAATTTTTAAAATAATTTTTAATGGACTCATAAAAAAAGAAAGAACTAGAGGGCCTTTACCTGGGCTCTTTTTTCATAAAACTTATTTGGGTATAAACAGATTTGGCCTTATTTTAAAAATACAGTGATTATTTTGAATATGAGTTTTAAGTAGAATATAGTTTTCATCATAGAATGGTTTGGGTTGGAAAGGACCTTAAAAAACTTTTTGTTCCAACGCCCTGCCATGGTCAGGGACATCTACTAGATGAGATTCCTCAAAGCCCCATCCAGCCTGGCTTTGTGTATCTGCAGAGGTGACACATCCACAACTTCTGTGGAAAACCTGTTCCACTCTCCCACCACCCCCAGAGTAAAAAATATCTTCCTAATATCTAACTGGAATCTACCCTCCATCAGTTTAAAACCAATACCCCTTGTCCTATCACTACATTCCCTGATAAATAATCCCTCTCCAGCAATCTTGTAGGCCCCCTTAAAATACCGCAAGGCCACTAAATTTACATTCCTTTAACTTAAATGCAACTAATTGGTTTTCATTCACAGAAAGGAGCAAAGTGCCCAAGTTCTGTTGGCATACAATGATACTTGGATGGAGGAAATATTTGATGACTTTCAAAATCCCACCCAATATCATAACTATACAATAACTTTATTTCCCATTTTTTCATATCTGAAGTTGTTTAACCAAAATACTGCAATAGATTTGCCTTTTTCTTCCTCAGAAAATTGATGAAAAATTATTTGAGCCATTCAATCACTTTCTCATTTTTCATTTGTTTCTGAAGCAGTTATTTCTCAGGCTGAAAACCTCCATTCTTGTAATGGACCATAAGTAATTGTTTGAGGTTTGGAAACTCTGAAATATGTGGCTAGCTGTTAAAGAATACAATTTTGTGGGAACAGAGAGGAATACGGAGATGGCTTAACCCCAGTTTCCAATTTTAAAATAAGAAATGTACTGCTGTTTTCATAAATAGACCCATGTTTAAGGGAATAGGTGTGTCATTCAAACTTTATAGGTTCACAGTCTGTGGATAGACTGATCTCTGCAATCATTAAGTCCTCTACAACATATTCTTCTTGTGTCTGAATTTAGGCATAGTAAAATATAGAACAGATTTTTTGCGCGTAAGGTATGCCTCTTTCTAATCTAAAATCAGTGTCTCTAGCTGAGGAGAGGGCTGTCATGCTTGTTGATTTTAATACCTATTACATTTCCTAGGCCTTTGTTTTTTCACTAGCCTGGTGTTTGAGTCAGGCACAGAGAATGCTGCTAGCCCATGAATGCTGAATTATGCAGACTCAGGGGCTGTGCAAGCCGGTGTGTCCCTACAGTCTGGATGTTGCAAACCATACAGATTCCCCATGTGTGTCTTGTAGCCAGGGCCTCTCCCATTGTCCTAGCCACCAGCAGGGTAAGTGGGGACAAATTAGGACAGACAGATTGTTAAGAAAAAGCCATACTGATGAGATCTGTTTGAGGAAAAGCTGGGAAACTAGGTCATTGGGTCCAGATTAGAACCAGTCCTGGAGACCATAATGAGGGTCAGACACAGCACTACAATTTCTGGGCAAGTTTGTAGGCACATGCAAGTCCAAGATGGGGAGTTCATTATCTGCACAAAATTCAGGGTCCAGATCAACAGGGTTCATGACTGTGACAAAGTTTGCACTGTATTTCAGGCGCGTTTCAGAGGGAGACCTCTGGCTTTTCCACATATATTATGTGGAAGGAGTCAAAATAACAGTGTAATTTCCACTATAAGAGAAGTTACATATGACCATTTTTGTTGAAATGGGTCTGATATGACTTCTTTGGCATTTCTCATTTTGCAGTATAAAATGGCAACACTTGAAATTTTAAGAATCTGCAATTATTACAACTAGACTGTAGCTCTTCTTTTTAATAATGTTATATAGTGAAAATGGCAGTATAACATATTTTAAATATTTTATTTGTTACATCTCGTGCTTTTGTTTCATATATTTTCCTTGAAAATACTGTAAGTCTAATGTGTAAAGACAGCGGTGCATGTTTTGCGAAAGTGAGATTTGCTACTGAAAAAAAAGAGATTGAATAGTATGGAATGCACTGAACCTTGAGGTTTGTTGAAGCTGTCTTTCTTGACAGACCAGTATTTACTGATATGATATGGCTACCTGACGCAAAAGGATCATGAACCTAGAATGAACACAGCAGGGTTTAAACATGCATACAAATCATAATGACTAAATATCGGTGACTAAACTATGCCTGTGAAATATATGCACATATGTAAAAAGGCAATTGTGCTGAAGCCATGCATATGCATGAACAAGATGAATAATTGCATGTGCAGGCTGCCACCAGTGCGTGAAATTACCTGTTTTGCAAGTGTAAATTAGTGTTTTGCATGCCCATTTACCTGTTTGCTGTCCTTATATTTGTTGTGTTCAAGTTAACTGACTGACTGATAATTTGCGTCTTAGGGTACAAACAAAATAATGAAAGGAAAAAAACAAATATTAATCTTGATAAGAAATAAAAATGAAAATATTTTTCATTCCTGTACTAGAGATGTAATATTCATGTCAGTGACTATCTGCAAGACATATTTGTAGGATGTATTAAAATCATATGGTGTTAGTGCTATCCTCCAGAACAACCAATGCTTCAGAGCATCCGCGTGAAGGTTGATGCAGCTTGTTGCACTGTTAAAATATCTAAAAATTGCCATAAGAGCATGACTGTCATTTTAATGCTAACTTTTGAAAATATATTTCATTTAGAATAAAAAGAACTCAGAATAGTTAAGATGCTTGAGATAAAAGAAATCCATGAAAACTAAAAAAGAAAGTCAAATTTAAAACACCTTTGTCTTAAAAATGCTGTACAATTGCAAAATATTTTATAATCCCTGAATCTGCTTTGTATTGACCCCACAATTTATCTATGACATGTAAGTCACTTATAGCAATCATGCAGTTAAATTCCATTCTCCACAGCATTACAGGAGCTGGGGTTTCCAGACCTGAACAAAATACTAATTTCTAGTTTCATTCTTGGTGAGGTAGCAATGCAGTAGTGTTACCAGCTGATCTGCAAGTAACTATACATTACTATTCTGAGGATCAAGCGCTACCATTTCAAGTTTTTCTAGCATCCTTTGAAACTATTACTGTGTAACTAATTTTCTTTACGTGCAACTGTTAGAGTACTCCTCAGAAGACAGTGCAAATTAATGCAAGCTACAAAGACAAATAATAACTTGGAAATCAATCTTGTGTTCTTCCTGTTGAAGTACATGGCAGTATTATGCACCTGCAAATCTTCATTCTATACATTCAGGACACTGAATTAATTGAAGTTGAGACAGTCTCTTTTTTACTTCTCTTAAAGTCTCTTGAAGTACTCCTGCTGAAAATACCGACAAAGATTTATGTCAAAGGGTCTTTGTTATCCTCTCTAAAGGTTCAGACACAAAATATCTGACACAGCTCTTCCTCTTCCCCACAAAACTGAATTAAGTGGCATCAGGAGCAGTGCTCAGTTACCAGTACCAAACAATAAAAGAAAGTTTTAATTTGCTCAACTTCTACAAGAACAGACCCTTGAGCAAAATGTTATCTATCTCTTAAAGAATGCAATACATTGGAAAAAAGGATACAAAATTTTCCCTGGGCCTAAAAGTCTTGCTAGTGTTTTGCGAATTTCCCAATTGCTTTTTCCAGCATTCTGCATTTTTTCTGAACCTATGTAGAAGCCAGTTTTGGAGACAACTTAGCAGAGGCCCTCTGTGAGAATATCAGTGCTGAATACAAAAAGTACCTTGGGGAGACCTTAACCCTTTTGCATGAAACTCATTCAAGGTAAAAGTATTTAGCCCTGACATCTTCTCTGGGCCAAGTGTTCATTCCCCATGTGTTTGAAAAGGCCAAATCAATGAGGAAGATGAATTTTAGGTGAATGAAAGGAAGTGGTTTCTTTTCATAGTAGAGAGAAAGAGAAGCTGGGCCCAGGCTGACTTTCCACAACTCTTAACTAAATACTGGTAGCGGTTTGTATACTGTTGCCTTTGCTCACAGCTTTTCCAGTAGTTAATATGTATCCAACTTAAAATTGTGAGAGCGCCAAAGAAAAACAAGGCAAACTACATAAGGTAGGCATGGAAAGCTACATGAAAAGCTCTGGGGATGGCATGTTCATGTTTTGTCTTATTGAGATGACCCTTTTACCTAGCCTGGAACTGACTGAGTCTTCCTTTTATGTTTCCTTAAATAATACAAGTATTCCTGCTTGCCAAAGTGATCCATGGGAAATCCAGAGCACTGATACCCCAGCTGGCAAAATTCAGACATTCAGTGTTGATACAAGGGAAAATCTTTCCATCTGAGGTAACAAACGAGTCTATCTTCCCTCTTCTTCCTTCAAATTGCCAGCTGTTAATTTTCTGGACCCACAGAGTACTCTGTTAAACCTACTTATTGCTTATTGCTTTACTGCCTGATTAAAAATAAATTAAAATTGACCATAGTCAGCCTATAAAGGAAATGATACAGTAAATCTCTGCTTCAATAGTGTGACATTAAAGATTTAGCTTGCTTATGGTTTATTTTTATCGCGCTTTTGATTTGTTGGCCTAGAAAATAATTAATTGTTAACAGTGTTTTGTTTACTGAAAAGTGTAAAGAAGCCCACACAAATGATGATAGCCTCTTATTACCATTCTGTTTAGTTTAATGAAAGGCCTGCATCAAAGGTTCTAACCCCAGAGGATTTTCTAAAGTAGGATTTATGCTTTTCTACTTTAGTCTCCTTTTTTGTCCCTGAAGCAGAAAAGGTTTTGGATGTTTTGGGCTCTGCTGTTGTTTCACTTGTATAATGTATATTATACCTTTGAATGACCTCAGCATTGTCAAGGTTTCACAAATCTTGATTTGAGCTAACTCAGCCACAAATGTATCTGAAACAATAAGTTTTTAAGGTTGTAGCAAACATTACATTTAATGAGTACAGTGCACGTGTAATGATGCACTGAATCAGTATGAAGCCTCAAAAAATGATTTCTGTTGGCACTATAAAAGGAATGCAATTTTTCTTGTTGAAATACCATTTTTCAGTTACTGCATGACTGATGTGGTAATTATCCCCTACACCTGGGATTTAAATCCAATCCTACAAGCCCATTTTCTGTTTGCAAGCTGTCAGACTGATGCATAGTCTTTGTTCTTATCTGGCAATAGTCGAGGAATCAGTAATTCAGAAACAACAAAGCCACTGATGGGTCATCATGTAATCTACACTGAAAATTGCCATCTGTAATGAGATGGGAAACACAGATGAGGAGACTAAAACTGATTACCTACCATATCTAAAATTTTCAATTTTATTGCACAAATATGATCAAACTAGCTCATAAATTTAGGGATTAGTTGAGAAAGAGTAAAGATTACTTTTAAACTGGGTGAAAAGGAGGTAAGTTATTTAAATGTAAATTATTTGTTTTACAGCAATTTAATTCATCTCCAAGGTGATTCACATCTTCACGTTATTTTATTTTCTATTTCAGAAATGTATATCTTGTTGGTAAGTCAGGACTGGTGTAAGATATTTTGTTCTCTTAAAACAAATATAAGTTCAATGATGAAAAGAAAATAAATAGTGGTCAGTCAAATTTTATATTATAGGTTGGGAAGATGTAAGCCACCTCTCAGCAAAGTAACCAAAAATAGACTTCACTTAAGTCAAAAATATAAGTTTTATTGATGTTCCTGGCTTCTTTAATGCCCTGACAGCAACTTACAGGTAGATGCTACACTGTTTTTCTCAGCTCAAAATCATAAATCACTGTTTTCTGCACTAATGAGATTATGACTAGTGTGATGAACAGAAATAAATTATCATAGATATTTCCAATAGGATTCTGATCAAGCACTCTGCTGAAAAAGTGAAAAAATTTTCCAGTTATTCAGGACATTGACTGATATATTCTTTTCTTCAAACTTTCTTGAGGAAACTAAGTATATTTTCCTTTTTTCTAAGTGTAACTGCTGGTTTGAAAACAAACCAGTGGGAGACACCAAGTCAGGATAACAATTTAATAGGAAAATTAAAAATAGAAGCAGAAAACACTGGTTTAAACCGACAGAGTCAGGATACGACCTGACACCCTGTTGGTCAGGGTGGCAGTAGCAGTCCGATAAAATGGTGGCTGCAGTCCTCCTGGTGTGATGGATGTGGTTCTGTTGAAGCGGTGATCCTGTAGAAGGGTCTGGTCTTCCTCGGAAGGTCCAGCAGTAGCTGTGTGGCTCTTGTCCTCTGGGGATCCAGTGTAAAGGCTCTCTGTGGTGTTCCAAACCTCCGAGTATATACAGATGGGAAGGCTCAGTTCCTCCTCCTGGGCGGAGCCTCTCACAATGGGGTGGTGAGTCATGAGGCAAGGCACTGATGGGCCCATGAGCAGGAGATAGTCCGGAGGGAGGAGGCAGGGAGCACTGCCCCACCTGGTTTCAACAGCTCATGAAGATGGTAACAGAATACGCTGCAACCCAGGACAGTAATCTTTGGCTCCAGAAGGTACTCTAAATTCTGCACTAGTGTTCAAAATGTACAATTCTAGAAAGTCTAGAGAAGATAGATCTGTCCAAGAAAAGAGAAACAAATCTATTATTTTTGTAACAGCACTGGATAACCCGTCCAGAAAAGTGTTTAGACACACAAGAGCCATTCAGAATACCTATTTACTCAGTGTATGACATGCATAGCTCCATAACAACTGTTTAATTTCCTTTGTTCACGTCTTCAATCATGGTCTGAAACTAATTTCAGTTTAATTTTATTTCATTACTTTGTTTCTTTGTTACCCTTTGTCTTTCTTGCATTAAGTTTATAGCCAGAAATTGCCTTTGGAATATATCTGCCAGCAGCCAGAGTTCTTTAATGGAGGTCTGCATGTCTTTGCATGAAAATGATTGTGGATGCTAGTCTGTTCCTTGCCCATAATAACATGTTCCAAACACATCTAGTGATAAAAGTCCTTAAAGGGTTTAGGTAT
This sequence comes from Oriolus oriolus, assembly GCA_013400235.1. Lineage (NCBI taxonomy): Eukaryota > Metazoa > Chordata > Aves > Passeriformes > Corvidae > Oriolus > Oriolus oriolus. Next base: position 773,079 of record VXBT01006750.1, read on the forward strand.
AAAGACATTTAGTTCATAAATCTCTAACTAGTTTGGGAGCTTCCAAGATGACCAGTTCAGCTGTGGGGGCCATATATTCTAGCAGGGGATGAGACCATAGATCAGGTTTCAATTTTCTTCAGGTTTCCTTTCAACGGAGCCATTGGCCTTCCTATCTTCTCCAGCTGTAAAATAAGTCCAAGGGGGTGTGGTATATAGAAATCATGTGAGGAAATAAATTATTATAATAAATCATTGAACAGTTGGAAAAATACATCCAGGATATTTGCTTGCATGCTTCCTGCCAAATGGGAACTTTTGGAGTCAGTTATTTTTGGCTGCCTTTACATCAAGGACTAAAAAGACATACTGCCCTAAATCATTCCAGTACTTCAAATTAATCCAGAAAATCATACTGTAATAGAAAATATGATTGCAGGTTGTAGGTCCAAATGTTACAATATGTAGCTACCTTTTCTCCTTTAAGTCTGCACACCTGATATTCACTGGCAGAAGATACGTAAGAGTGGTCATTCTTGCAATGCAGAATTAATGAGTTTTAACTGTACAAGTCATTAGTCTTGTTATCTCCATACTATCCAGAGGCTGATTTGAGGAGCGTAGCACTTGGCTCATGTGTGTACAGCGTTCCCAGTAACGTATTTACAGAAATATTCCAACAATTGCCAATGCACACAAAAAGTAATATAATAAGTGTACTTAATCTGAATAGGTAGAGTATATGTGATAGATTACAGATTTGAGTAAGATATCAGATAATTTCTATGCTGAGATATATTGACCTTATATTAATCCATTCAAAATGTCAAAGGGGCAGGTAGAGATTAGAATATATTCTGCAGATCCTTAGTCTGAGACTGATGAAGTACCCAGTGGACAAAACTACCATAATTCAAAAATAAGACTAAAAATTTAGGGTTTTTATTCACAAATCAAATCAATCAACAAAATCAAAGACCCGTAGGAAACACAAACACAATTGAAATAAATGTAACTCATGCATGTAAAACAAAGAATTGAAAAATTCCATTAACATATCAGATGTTATTTTATAATTTTAGTGTTTGTAATTAATTCATTACTGTTCTTGCTGAGAGTGATAAAAGGATCTTCTAAGAGACTGTGTCCTAATTAACATTTGTTTATCCTTATGCTGCAATCCTGCATATTAGGAATTATTCTTTTCAGCAACCATATGTATTTTTAGATGAAAACTGCAGAAATAAAGAAGAAAATTTGATTTAAAAAGAATGAAAAATATTGAGACAAACTCATATTGATCTAAAAAAATTATTTACCTGTTACGTAAAGACAAAATATTTTGCAGACACTGGACATCAACTGAGAGCACAATGAAAAATCAGTGGCAGTTAAAAAGAATAAAATAAATTAAAAATATTTCTATCTACTAAGTGCTGCAAGCATATAAATGAAATATAGAAATGAATACAGCAGTAGTCTGTACATTCTTGAATGTTCCAGAAAATCAAGGTGATTGTATTTTGTGCCCATCACATAGAACACAGAAACATACTACTTTTCTTTCAAAGGCAGTTTCTGAACTTGAGCTATCAAGTTTTGAAACTGATTTTTGTTACCCACAGACTTCCATTATGTATTGATGTGCACCATTACATATGAATGGTTAGGTGGGACATGATGTATGTCAATCATTTTCTATGTAGGTATTAGTGGTAGTGTTAGGTTTATTGTTGGACTTAATCTTAAGGATCTTTTTCAACCTAAATGATTCTATAAACTTATGATAAGTTTTATAATCACTTGCCTTACTGTCTGGAAATTCCACCACAAACTTTGTCCTGAAATATTAACTGAGTCCTTTCAGGACCCTATATTCTATGCAATTGCTCTCAGTAGTGCTTTTGTTTTCCTTCACCAAAGACGCACATACTGAGTAGACTGAGCAGCTTGTTTTATCTCACGGTATTTTGTTTCATTTGTCCCATGCCCAGTGTTTTCATTACCCATTCAAAAAGTTGATATGCTTGCCAAAATTCTCAGCACATCTCTGGTATGGCAAAACAATTCAAATTCTTCTACCCATCTGTTGTTTGCAGATCTTATAATTGCCACTTGGGCCTAAAGACCAAATACAGTCAGTATGCAATCAGATTTGATGCTTAAGATTGTCTGTCATTAATGTAAAGATTGCAAATTTAAAGGCACAACAAATATGAAGGGGAAATTGTACTTATCTGTACTAATTATTCAGGAAGATAAGAAATGAGATTAAAAGAAAAGCAAATGTCCCCATCCAAAGAAAATTAATTGTAGATCAAGAGACAAAAATATCTTTTACTGAAGGGAGAAATCTTACGTGATAATGTCAAGAACAAAGAGTAAGATCTTAAAGTTATATTTATTTTCAGACATTATTTCAATTATGAAAAAAAATCTTCAGATCCTACTTCTATGGGTTTTAAAGGCTACTGAAGGATGGATCCCATCACACTCTTCTAATTTGAAAAGAGGGAGTTAATGGTTTGATGCCAAATGAAAAGGTATTTTACTTTTTATGCCTCTTCCACTAAACGTCCATGCAAGTCTTTCTCTCACAGTCTTTCACAGTCACTCAAATGACTAGTTTGGTAATGGTGTTGAAATCTAATAAACAAGTTTATGTGAAAAAACATGCCAAATTGTTTTCAATATTGGAAGGAAAAAAGATTAAAGTTCCAGTGACCACTGATTATAATTTATCATCCAAATGATAATAATACATACTTTCATGTCCAATCAGATTGTGTAGATTGTTCAAGATTTATCCATAATATTTCAAATCTATCACATATCAGAATTAATCTTTCTGCTATGAAAAAGGATGTCTTGCTGCGTTTCAGGTGTCATGGACAACCAGCCATTAATATCTAATGTTGTTTTTCTCCTGAAGAAATGTGAACAATTCCAAACAAAATTTTACAATTTAATGTCTTACTGCAGAAGAAAAAGCAAACAGTGGTCTGGATGCTGTCCTTGTCATTTCAACTGTGTAAGCACTCCTTTTTCCAGAATATCTGTTATTGAAAATATGGCCCAGAACAAAACATCAAACATATTTTTGCTTTTACTACAATATTTGACACGCCTTTGTAAGTTTATGATTTTTTGTTACAAAGCAACAAGTCTTAATTTTTAGAGGTAGATCTGTTTTGATATAATTTGTCAGAGAATGACTGTGGCTTGAAGGACAAGAGACAGTAACTTGTCAGCATTGCACTGACCAACCTCGGAGAGGAAGGGAAAAATCAGAGTTCAGAAAGGACCTTTAGTTATTTTTTTTACAGACACAAAGAAGCATTTTGCAAACCAAAAACACATTTTAAAAATAGGGAAAGGAGTTGATTATTTTGTCATTCAGTAATGTCATGGTATAATTTTATTTTTTACTATTACAACAGAAAGTCATGTTTTTGGAGTTCATTAGTGAATCTAGCCTTCATTTTAGAGAAAGAAAAAAATATTGTACATAACAAAAGAAATGAGAAGAAACTAGCAGTTTCCTTAAACTAAGAATACCTTTAAATCACTTATTGAGAATTTTATTGAGAAATACATACTTCTTGTAATTTGTCACAGAAATGTTACCTACAATGACAACAAGACATACCCCTCTCCACAGCAAGCTTCATTTCACTATCAAAGAATAACAATGCCTGCAAGGTATGAAAAGAACATTCCTTCCATTTTTCAACTCTGTCACACTCTTTTATGTTCTGTTCATAATGGCAACTGTCTTGCTTGATGTATCATATAGATGTTCTCACCTGCTTGTTGTCATTCAGCTGCTAAATGAGAAGAATGAATATGTATAATTTTTCCAAAACTGCATTATAATGACACAATCTGGCATATTTTATTATACATCCTGCTAGACCCTGATTGTTTTGTGCAGTTGGCTTTCAAGTTACATTGCTTGGGTTTTGATAGCTCTTGCCAACTTCCTCAATGCAATTGATTAAAAGTGAAAGCAATGGGAAAAGTTTTTAAGTATAGACTTGATAGAGGGGTAAAGGAATGGTAACATTTCATTCTTCATCACTCATTAAAACACAATATAAGTTTGCTTTAACATATGAGGGTTTTTCTAAATATTTTTTTTGGTGCCTGTGTAAGCGACAGGAACAATCTGGTTTACATATGTGGGAAAACAAGTATTTCAGGTTTTATTTCCTCATAGGGATTTCTTCTGTTTTTCAGTAATTGATTGTCTACTTTGGTGCCATGAAAATATATTGTGTTAGAAACTGTTTTTTAATGTGGTTTAACCCCAGCCAGCAACCAAGCACTGTGCAGCTGGTCGCTCACTTCCCCCACCAGTGGGATTAAAGAGAAAGGAAAGCTGAAATCTAGAAAATTTATGGGTTGAGATAAAGAAAGTTTAAAAGATAAAGAAAAAGCTGTCCATGTAAGCAAAGAAAAACAAGGAATTAATTCAGTGTTTACTATGGGCAGGCAGGTGCTCAGCCATCTCCAGCAGAGCAGAACACTATTACATGTAATGGTGACTCGGGAAGAAAGATGTCATCACTCCAACATTCCCCCCCTTTTGTGCCCCCGCTATATATACTGAGCATGATTTCATATGGTCTGGAATATCCCTTTGGTCAGTTGGGATCAGCTGTCTTGGCTGTGTCTCCTCTCAATCTGCCGTGTACCCCCAAATTCCATGCCAGCAAGGCAGTATGAAAAACAGGGAAAGACTTGGCTCTGTGCAAGGCCTGCCCAGCAATAACTAAAATATCTCTATATTATTATCACAGTGTTGAGCACGAATTCAAAACATGGACCTTTGCTAGTCACTGTGAAGGAAACCAACTCTACCCCCAGCACAATGATATTTAGCTTTTTAAAGGTTCCTGCTGAAGCCACTACCTCTTTTATCCACCTTTTTTTAACTCCAGTTCTAGTCATTGTAAGAGAAAGATGAGGTACTTCATGAGATGTTTACAGCACCAATTTAAAAACAAACCTTACAAAATACAATCATTAGGGTTTCTTCATTATTATTATTATTATTTGCAACAATCATGGCTGGTTTAATTTTTTTTTTTTTTCATTTGCTTTAAATCCTACAGAGCTTCTCAAAATGCTAGCTTGATGTACTGGTTTAGGCTAGGATACAGATAAATTTCTTCACAGTTTTTGGTATGAAGCTGTGGTTTGGATTTCTGATGAAAATGGTGTTGATAAGACAGTTGTGTGTTATTTGTTGCTGAAAATTACTCGCACAAGGTCAAGGCTTTTTCAGCTTCTCATACAGCCCCAGCAGTGAGTAGACTGAGGGGACATAAGGGGATGCAAGGGGACACAGACAGGAAAGCAGACCTCACCAGTCCAAAGGGATATCCCAGACCATGAGATTGTGCTCACCAATAACACCTGCAGGAAAGAAGAAAAAAAGGAGGCATTCTCAGAATTAAGGTGTTTATATTCCTAAGTAATCATGACGCATGATGGAGCCTGAATTAGTGAATTAATTCCTTGGGGCTTTCTTTGCTTGTAAGCACAGCTTTTTCTTTACCTATTAGACTTCCTCTGACTCATATTTTGCTATCTGTCTCTCTCCTCAATTTATCATCAAGTTATGATGTAATTAGTTCATGTATTTCCTCTTCCACATCATTAGTCCATTAAAGAATGTCCTAATTTAACTATCTTCTGTGTCCCAATAAATACCTCCTTGCAATTTCATACTGAGGCTTCATCAACATTCCATCTTTTATAATGTTCTCTGTAATATTTTCACATAAAAAATTCAGACAAAATTGGTATCTGAGATCCAGATATGTGTCTAAACCTTCACTTAACTACTTGGAACTGTTTTGTGTCATATAACAGCTCTTTTATTTAATTTAAAATGCTGGGTGACTGACAAGATCTTTTCTTGAGACTACTTTACTTGCTTTTTTAGATTCTCCTTCCTAGTACTAGTATTGACAGGCTACCGGTAAGTTCAATAAATATCAATGAAAAATTTCCAGGTTTTTTATTAGCTCTTCATGGTTTAGTACTTTTTCTATTGTTTCAGCAGTAAAAGAGGAGTTAACTAAAAAGACTATCATTCAATATTTCTTGTGAAAGGAGTGGAGTGTTTGCTCCCCCAGGCCCTTTTAATAGCTTCTTAGTTATTCTGAAATCTTCAGAACGAACTATCATTTTTGTAGTTCAGCAAATTCATTACCTAATACTTGTAATTCTTTGGAACCTGTCATGCTGAATGGCTGATCTCATGCATAAAGAGAAATTTTCCAGTGGAAATTTTGCTAGTTAAGAAAATATTGCATAAAAGATCTTAGATTTAAACCTAGGAAAGCATTTTAGACAAAACTGAAATACCATGCAATAAAACAAATTCTGGCAAATGGTTAATCTTGAGTGGAAAATGAAAAAAGAAAAAGGTGTGCTTGAGCTTGAATTTAAAATATTAATGTGGCTTATATACAAAAATCCTAACTTATGCTATTAGGTGATATCATTTAGTATTAAGGGTGATAAAAGACTTCTTAAAAAATTACTGTTTTATGAAGGCTAAAAAATATAATCCCCACTCACAAAAGAAGCCCAAGTACACTTGTTCCATTGGTACTTCACTGAAATTCGAGATCTAATGGAAATACAAGTTACTTTTTTTGTTTTATCCAGGGCATACACGTCAGCAACAAGTTCCATTTCATCCTCCTACCCTCTTTTGAACTTTGTTGACATAATCACCTGTAAATGCGAACAGAGCTGCTCTTTTTCAGCCTATTGTCAAATCAGCAGCATCCTGAAGTGCCACAGGTATGCTCACACTCAGTGTTTACCTCCCTAGGCTACTCCCCTCCTTTCTTCTGAGGCAAACCATCTTCAGCTTCATCACATCACAGCCCTGTGTCATCCATTTCTTGACAAGAAGGTAACCTATTAGCTGACTTACAGCTGAAACAAATTCATGTTTAAAATATTAAATGTGGATGGAGCAATGCACCAGCTATTTCTGTCAGTTGAAACCAGGTAGGCATAACCACATACACCTGTCATAGCAAATAATATTTTTCCTGTAACCTTTGGATGACTTTTCTTTCCCCCACAGGCATGAACCCTAAGTAAGATTTGTAGATCAAGCAAGGAGTTTTGCTGGCTTGCCTTTGTTTTCCTTTACTGTCAGGGTAGCAGATTCGTTCTAGCAAACTCAAGTTCAAACCACATCCTTGCCTGAAATTTAATTGCACAAAATTAGCCACAAAAACGCATCCATTCAAAGTGCCCATTATAAATGTATACATGTTATAAATCGCTACTCTCTAAAAGTATGCATTGTATCTAACAAGCAGAAAATTGTCCTGTAGTTGAAATAGCGTAACTTTTTCCAGCCTTATGACTACCTGACAGATTACAGTAACATAATCGTAGTATGCTGATATTTTCTGAACTCTATTTCCATCAGAAATCCTGTCATACAAGGAGTAATTGAGAGCAAATGTTACACTACCATTGAGGTTTTACAGGACTGAACACATTTCAGTTTCTTTTGTACCCAGAAGAGGCCATTGGCTCATCGATAATTGAAATACCAGTGATCCTCCTCTGTGTGCCAATCTGCAAACTCAACAGAAGCTTAACCTGCTTCTGTTATGCCAGTCTGTTGATGTTTTTCCAGCAATGTAAACCATGATGTGAACTGGCTGTGATTCACCCATTGGAAAGAGGTTGAGCCAAACGTCACTTTCTGCTTCTGGCATCAAAGCAGGCTTTTAATACACTTAGCTTTAAACCAGGCTAGAAAAAAATGCAAAAAAAAAAAAGAATCTCAGGTCTCAGTAGCATGTTACCAAAATAAAGTGTACCTTTAATAAAAATTAAACTGTGTTTGTCCGTCGATGCACATGACTCAACACATGCCTCTCCCAGATGCAGATGGAACATCCTAAGATTTTGAGATGAGTATATGCATTCTGTTATTCCTCCAGGATGTGTTATCACCCTTTAAATGGAACAGTTTTCTCTCCTAATGATGCCAGACCGTTATCATTATCAGAAAGCAGAACAAAAGAATTCCTCTAGGCAATGATTCCGGAGATATTTTTCCAGGGCTGAAGGAAAAGGCACTTGTTTCGAAAACTGATGGCAAGCCAATGTTGCATATTCCTGCTCCTGATAACCACAGTTTCTGAATGCAGCTCTTGACTCAAGGAAGTTCAACTACTTCACACAGATGATAATATTGTTTTGTCATCCCTGTGGCCATGTTATTAATATGTGTGTTACGCATATTGTGAGCATTCCAACATATATGTTCAGTTTCTTTCATCTGTGCTTACAATTAGTCGGCTTATCTTTTCAGGCTGTAAAGAATAAATCTTTAAGATTGTTTGCTCTCATTATATGTTATGTACTTAAAAAAAAAAAAGAAAAAGGAAAAGAAAAAGGGAAGTCCAATTTTGAGCATGCTCCCTAGCGTTACACTGAGTAACACTTGTGTTTGATTTTAGGCAAAGCAGCATTTACTTCTGTGCTTCAGATGCCTATCTGTAACCTGGCAATTGCATCACACTTCAGCTGTGGGAGATGAGCTGCATTACAAAATGTAGACATTACTCTCTGTCGAAAAAATACAGTATAAAGGCATTCATCATAAAGGCTGGGTCAAAATACATCTGAATCAAGTCCCTACCTTCAGATGCTGTGAAACAATTGTCCGCATGCAAAATACATTGAGACAGAAAAGCAAGCTTATTCACTCACAGACATCATTCTGTGATCCTTTTGAGTATTGTCTCTCCATAGCTCAAACCTTGCTAAATTAGTCCCACAACAACAAATTTAATTTCTGTTATATAATTAGATTTCATTTGTTATAGCATTATTAATTACATTTTAAGCTCTAGTGTAGACAACTACCTAGACCCACTAGGTGGTCATGCTGATCAGGTTTTGGCTGAAGCACCTCAGAGCAGATTGGCTCAGCACAGTGTTGAAGGATAATGTTAAAACTGGAAGTCTGATATAGGTTAATATACATCTGTGATAAAATAAGTGGTTAACCTGACCATAATGGATAAGGAATATTGACTTGCAGAACCATCACCTAAAGAAAGATTTCTCCAAATTGATTTAGTCACTACCCTTTCAAAAATTTTTGTCAGCGGATATATGGATTGAGTTAGTCTTTCTTGAGTATAGGCATCCTATTTACATAGAAGTGGGATAAGGAGCTGTGATAAAGATACAGTGACAGAGACACGTTGGTCTTGAAGCAGGTAATAACTAAATTTCAAGAATCTGGTCCTGAGATCAAATATATCATTTTTATATTTGTATGTTGTGTTTATAAGTACCACAGCAGTAAGCAGATAAACCCCTTTCCCTGGAAAACAGGGACAAATAGAAATATTCTTCAGACTCCTAGTTAGCCAACACCTCCAACACACTCTGAAACATAAACACCGTACATTTTGAATAATTTTCGATATATCCAAATATCTGGTGTATACAAATATTCAATCCTTTCATAAAGCAGGTGGTGTTTTTATTAGCTTATATTTTCAAAAGTATAACAATATACACAGTAGAATTTTATAATTAATAAACATTTTATTTTTATTATATATTTATATTTTATTGTAACCTTACCTGAAGTCAAATTAATATATATAGAGAGAGAATATATATTGAATATCTTTAAAAATATTTAGTGGATTTTACTTTCCTGGTCATCTGGTTTTGGTAGTTAATTTTTCCCAAAATAGCTTATGTTTTCTAGGAGCTCATCTTACTCTTGAAATATCTTAAATCTTGCTGTTTATTCACTAGTGAGGAAGTGAACGAAAAATCCATTAAGAACCAGGTTGCCTATCCTAAAAATCCAATCCTTTCACAAAATTTGGCATTTATACCATTCTAAACAGAAAGAAATTAATTGTTACTTACTGTCAACCAATATAATGTTAACTGGAATTAAACTCCCTGAGCTATGCCTGTACTAGGATAAACTACATTTTCAAATAGACCTAGTCAAAATTCCTCTTACAGGGAAGGAAATTAGACAGGTAAAGAACAACAAATGAGCTGAACTTTGTCCTCAAAGAAAATTGGTTTTTCCTTTTCAATTTCATTTCAAAGAGATCTGACAACTGTCGCTTTGAACAAACTTTAACAGCACAATATCCTTTGTGCAAGTTTCCCCGTGTCAGCTTTTCCATTCCAGCAGGAACTTAGAACAAAGTGTACACTGCCCTTTGAGTTGAGAACTTCATCAGTTGAATGAACACTGGTATAGTGCAGTGAAATTGAGGGCATACTCTCTCTGTGAATCTGAACACTGCACCCTCTGAATAAATATAACTTCTCTATCTTTTACAAAAATAAACTAACCATCCATCCCTTCTCACATTTTCCCTGCTCTCCTGTGTTTACTGAAAATGAAAAGCCATTTGAAAATTCCCTTGTTTAAACCTAGGTAGGGTAGCAAACAGTCCTGATTGCAGCACATCTATTTCTTTTTCAGAATAAATCTGAATTTACTCATTGTCAATGCTTCTGAAATCTATCTGTGGCCCAAAAAGTTCTTTTGCTTTGAATTTCTTAAATGCTTAAGTTAATGAAATATAAAAAAAATTTAAAAAGAGGAAAATTTGTGGAAAATTCAGAATTCTCTTAGAAGTGATTAAAAATAATCAATTCAAGAGATGAATCACATTCAAGTCACAAAATTGTGTCATCCATACCTGACTAAGACCGGTGCTGTTGCACATTGTTAGAAGCAGCACTCTCTTTCTCAGGAGTGCTTATGAACTACCAGGTTTGAAAATGCTGTGTTTAACATTCATGTGCACTCAACACACAGTGACATCTTTCAGTGAGACATGGGAAGCAATTCTCCAATAGCCTTCCAGCTTTCCTTCTGTACGCTAATGTCACATAACAGAAGAAGGATGTTTGAAAAGCTTCATTAGTATAACAGAAACACACAAAGAAACACTGTTTATATGGTCAGACCCTGAGTGGATCTGAATTCATGAGAGCTCTCCAAACAAAAAAAATACAATAGAATGTTACAGTAAAATAAGTGTAGGACACTTTTTCATAAAGACTTGGATCTCTGGGTGCATCCAGCACTTTCAAACACAATTTACAAGGCTCATCAGCTCACTAATTTCAATCCCTGGAACAGGTTGCCAAGAGTTGTTGGGGAATCTCCATCCTTGGATATTCTAAAAGTCATCTGGATATGGTCCTGGGCATTCTACTTTAGGTAACCCTTCTTGAGCAGAGATGGTGGACCAGATGACCTCCAGTGGTCCTTCCAAGATTCATGCATTCTGTGATTCTGTGGCAAAAAGCAAACAAACAAAAAACCAAACAAGATAAGTTTTAATCGGTTTTCCTTTGGGTGAATTGCTGTACAAATCTAACTCAATGACATTTGCTATCTTTGCCTTCTATTGCTGAGTGATTTCCACATTTTTTTCTTCTCTATTAACATTCAACTATTAATGTCAAACAGGCACATAGAGAAAATTTGAGTGCCAAGCGGAAAAGATTGTACCAAAGACTTACGATCAGTGTTTTTTACACAATTTTGGTTATCATCTTTCTGAAATAGATGAGAAATCATCTCAAGTATTGCCTGAGATCATAGAATCATAGAGACTTAAGTTGGAAGGGACCTCAAAGATCATCTAATTCCAACCCTGCTGCTGTGGGCATGGGCACCTTCCACTAGGCCTAAACAGCATCCCTGCCCGTCCTTGCCATCCTCTCTTCTGAAAAGCTTGTAGCACTCGAAAGTAGTGTTCCAGTCGTGTAACTCAGTTCCTATTTTACACCCAAAGTTTCAGTGACATTTTGGTTTGGAATTTTGGTTTGGACCCTCTGCTCATGACTGACACTGCTATCAAACTACCATTTCTGATAGTTTCGTTTACAATGAAAGATGTACCTTTGCATCCTGGCAAAAATCTGTGTGAGAGGTAAGTTAGTGTGCTTGTTATACTGTACTGACAAACTCAAGGATTCCAACAGCATAAACGAAACCTTCTGAACTGTAGTACTTGAAATAACACCACCATTCTCTATACTCTAATACAGGATCATTTCAGATCTTTAATCTCTATTTGCATTTAGAGGGACATATTTGCATATTTCAGAATGAACACAGAGGCAAGAGGATAAAATGGGCAAATGTAAATTTACCTACATATTTCTTCTGATTTGGAGATTCTCTTCGCCTTGGTGGTATACATAATTTATATATTTTTATATGACATACATAGTACTCTTCAGTGATCCTCCATTTCCTTGTACCTTCATATCTGTCACCTATTTCACATTTTCTGTTTTAAACTGTAAAAGGATGCTCCATTATCCTTAAGACTAAGAATGAAAATCCACCCTGCAGCTGTTCCTTTGCTTCTTGGTGTCATTATTTTTTTAGTTCTCTTCTGTGGGGTCAGAGGTCCCATATTCCTCAAGAATGTAAAAATGATGATGGCATACACAGACATTTATTCTTTGCTAAAGAAGTGGACTAGCATGAAATTTGTTTTAGTCTTGAGGTTCTTATATGCATATAGGTCCTTAAAAATGTCCCAGTACATTATAACCATGCAAATATTTACATGTTTGTGCCCTATAATCTCTGATTGCTTTAAAGTCTGAATATCTAATGAAGACTGCAGAACAGCTACTGGTGACTTGAGAAATTGCATTGGGAAAAGGTCATAAAAATGACTAAAGAAGAGAGTAAAATAGGAGTGTAGTGCCATTTCAAGCTGGTATAAAAGGTTAAAAATTGTTTCTCTTCTGTGCGTGTGCTTTGTAGATAGATTCTACAAAGAAAGAAATGTTTTACTGAGAGAGGGAAAAGGAGGGTGATGGAGCTAGTTTCCTTATTTTTGTGCACATCTATGGTCCATTTTGGTACTACATCTATGCAGTGGTCATTTATTAGCATTTATATAGCTTGCTGTTTTAAGACATCTTGTGGTTAGTCATAGGATTTAACAAGAGCAGAGCCATTTTGTGCTTTGATTCTTCCATTATACCTGAAGTTTTGTTTGAAACATTAAACAGTGGAAAATGCAGTCTGAAAATTAACAAAAGAATTTGCTTCATGTTTGTTAAATGCTTAAAGATGACAGTAAGAAAAGAGAAAAACCTGAGATACTTCCCTGAATGTTTGCCACTAACAAAAGACAAAAAGGTAGTATGATTTAAAATACTATAAAACCGTAGAGTATATTGAAATTCATTCCTAGCTGCAATTTGATAATATGTTTCAGTAAAAGACAGGGAAAAATAAAGATTCAGTGATTTATCTGTTTCCCAACCAAAGTAAAACTGAATGATCTGGCATTTTTTTCTGGATTATTGATGCTGAAACAATTCTATTTCAATTTAGATGTTTAGATGTGTATTCTACTTTTTGCAATTATATTCTATACATGATATTTGCATTTTTTACATTCTATTTACATTCTGTCATAATTTGATCCCATGGAACACTAATTATATTATTAATAAAGGTGCTCTATTTCTCCTCCATTACAGATCACAACTTCTCCTGTAGGTTTTGAAAAGTGCTAAAATCTTAAAGAAAATGGAAGACTATAGCAATACGACATATATTTTAAAATTATTATTGTTATTTGTATTTTACTGAAATAGCAAATATTCTTTGTGTTAAAACAGGAGTAATTTCTGACATTGGACCATGTACAGAGGTTATCATGTTTTATGACAATCCACACGCATTGAGCATGCAATGAGCAAGAAGAGTTAGAAGAGTAAGAAGAAGATTTGACCTGTTTGCTTCTTCAAAACTAAGATACCTCAATGGCTTTCATCTTATTCTCTATATACAGTAGCCACGGGCTTAGCTGTACTCAAGAAAATGTGTGGAAGATCTTCTTGAATTCTTCCAGAACATTTCACTTAAGCATCATTGCAAGGTTCTGGAGAAATTAAAGGATTAAGAAAAAAAACCAATTTAACTATCTGCTTCTCTTGAAAAAAAAAAACAGAAGAGAATTGGAAAATTGGAAAATAAAATAGAAGGGAATTTGCTTTACAGAAGACTTGAGAGAGAATATATTTCCATCTAGAGATTATAGTTCAGTACATTAGTATATTGAAATAATACATGACAATAGCACCAGAAAAATTCAGAGCCCAAACCTAGATTTGACCAGAATGACAGAGAGCCATAAATCCACCAGATTACTTCAAGAGATGATTTTGGTGATGAGGCATTTCTTCATACTTTCCTCTTGATTTACACAAGCTAGGGGAACTTAAGACTTTTGGTTTGCCTATTCTGATGCAAAAGAAAGAAACATTAAATATACAGAAAAAAACCCTCTGATAATACGCCATGCTGAAGTACACTGAGGGGAATAAGAGCAACTGCTTTCTGTTCCAAAGGCTCCTTATTGTGAAAAACTGTATGAAGTTATCTCAAGTATCATTGCTTGGGTTTGTGTTCTGGAAGAAATATTATTTTGGATCAACCTAATTTCTTGGCATGCTGTATGAAACAGCAATGCCATGAAGCACTAAGATAAGAGTACCTGAGAGTACAACAAAGATTTGAAAAGACTGCATTTATGTAAAATCTATTCATTAGGTAACAAGGTCAGAACCATGCATCCAGATTCCCAGAGCCATGCATCTGAGCAGGATAAAAAGTCAATATCAATGATATCTTGTCGAAGATTTTTGTTTTTTTCTAAAGTTACTTACAACAATATAGGAGATAGAAAGAAGACAGCAATATTAAACTTTAATCAATCACTATATACTGTTATGCTTTCTCACTAAATCTGTTGACTGGTTAATTTAAAACTCACTGTACAAAACTGACTCAGAACAATATGTGTTGTGTATGCCACTTAACAGAAAGTCTGGATGCACATACTGTGTTAAATTTATGAAAAAATCTTTCCAAAGTGGCTGAAAAATAATCTCTTCCACAATATTTAAGCTCTAAGTAAACAATTTTCCTGGAGTTCTGTGCAGAAATATTTTGGAAGATCTTGCCATCAGTCTTAAATGGATATTATATATCTAATTAATTAAATTAAATTAATTAAATATCTAAAATGGATATTTTAGTACCCACATATCTAAGGCCAGATTTTACAATTGTTGGGCAACTAGTTATACTGATCAGCTGCCACAAAGATTTTCGGAATATGGCTATCTTGTTTAGGTACTTCTGAAAACCAGCAGCTTTGGTACCTAATTAATTCAGAAGCAGTTTTCCTAACTTAGAACTTAAGATTCTGTAAATTTCATCATAAGTATGTGTACCTGAAACACTGGCCTGTAAAGCAGTAGAATATTTATCTGAGAAATTTTGACAGTATTACATAGAAGCTGTAGCATCCAATAACCTTGCCAAATCATATCCTGAGCTGCAACCAAAGCAGCGTGGCCAACAGGGAGAGAGAGGGGATTCTGCCCCTCTGCTCTGCTCTGGTGAGACCCCACCTGCAGTGCTGCATCCAGCTCCAGGGCCCCCAGCACAGGAAGGACATGGACCTGCTGGAGCAAGACCAGAGGAGGCCACCAAGATGATCAGAGGGATGGAGCACCTCTCCTGTGAGAAAAGGACGAGAGAATTTGTGTTGTTCAGCCTGGAAGAGAGAAGGCTTCAGGGTGACCTAATTGTGGCCATCAAGAACAAAAAGGAAGCTTACAGGAAAGACAGAGACAGTTTACAAGAGCACGTAACGAGAGGGAAGGGACAATGGGTTCAAATTGAAAGAGAGTGTATTCAGTTGGATATC
Organism: Oriolus oriolus; assembly: GCA_013400235.1. NCBI lineage: Eukaryota > Metazoa > Chordata > Aves > Passeriformes > Corvidae > Oriolus > Oriolus oriolus. The sequence continues at coordinate 788,870 of VXBT01006750.1, forward strand.
AGAAGAAAATTCTCTCCTGTGAGGGTGGTGAAGCCCTTTTACAGGTTGCCCAGTAAGGTTGTGGATGACCCATCCATGGAGGTGGTCAAGGCCAGGTTGGATGGGGATTTGAGCAGCCTGGTTGGATTGAAGGTATCCGTGCACACAACAGGGCAGTTGGAATTAGATGATTTTCAAGGCCCCTTTGAACCCAACCATTTTGTGATTCTACGACTCAAATAACAGTTTTATTTTTCAAATAGATAGTAAATATGGATTTTTCAGGATGTATTTCTGCGTGCATAACATTAAAAAATTTAGAAATCCCACAAAATATTCCACTCTTGTTGCAGATGAAGCAGCTTTTAATGACATATTAACCAGTTTAGCTGTATGTTTTTTTCAAGCTTTTTATATTGTGCATGAAATTCTCATATTCCTTCTTATGAAATCTGGCAATTTTTTGATTGATGCCATTCCTTTCTCAGCTGCAAATGTAGAGCAGCTAAAAATAAGACAATAGAAGTAGCTGCAGCTTTCACATTGAGCTAAACCAAAGCTAAGGTTTACTGATCATAACTCTAGAATAAATAGGATGGAAGGTTGAAATGTACCACAAAGACACATCTACAAATGGCTGTTATATGCATAAAGAGCACGAGTGACTCATTCAAACCAGGGTAGTGAGTACTTCAGAAGCCTTACTCTCCTTTAAGGGCACATATTATATATGCTATAGGATGTCTTCATGGTCTACTGAACCACTATGTATTTCAGCTGTTAAAAGGAATATTTTATGTATTTATTCAACAAAGTAAAACAGACACCAAGAAGCCATTCCAGACTGTATTCATTCACATGCCATTTTGTATGGCCTTTAGCCAGTAGACTGGAATGGGTCTTTTGAAGCTGTTTTGGTTAATCAGGACATTATGCATTAAAGATAATGCCTCCTTGATAAAACTTTGTGTTAATATTCTAACGGGAATGTACTGCCACTGTAGCCTATTTTAAACTGGCTTTTTATATACTGTACACAGTGTTGTATACAGCTAGTTCAAATTTAATTCTAGTTCTAGAGGCGATGTTTTTGACAAATGAAATCTTTGGAATTTAAAATCACATGTTATACATACCTTTAATGTCTTCAATTTGCCTAATATAACTCAAGAACAGTTCATTTTGAAATCAGTATGATGTCTTTTGACAATAGATCTATTCCAGTTACACCTCTTGTCACAGAAAGAAGGATTATTGCACATAAGTTAATTTTATAAGAGAAATGGTACAGAATAGTGTGATCAAACAAATTTTACTGCATTTAAAATCTGTTTGTATATTTTACGGAGCAGTAATACCTTCTCTCATTAATATTATATGTACTTCACAAATTATCAGGTAAGACTAAGGTGAAATCTGCATATTTGTATAGATGGAAAACATTAAATCCATTCCCATGAATGCCTGAAAAGAATCAAGTTACCTCATTTGCTGAATGTGCATTGCTAGTTCTTCTTGCTGGGGATGAATAGTCCAGGCACATTCTCTTACATTTACTCTTTTTTTTCAGGAAATAAACAGCAAAATTGAGTATGCTTGGAAACACTTTAAACTGTAGCATCTTCCTAGTCATCATACTATCCACAAACTGTAACTCGCATTATCTTGTTTCTCTTTCAATTCTGTTCCCAACGAATGTCTTGCAACTTAAATAAATATACTTCCACACATGCATAAATATCCCTTTCAATTTGGTAAATTAATCTCCCTCATGTGGCAAATCTTACCAAAATATTTTGAAACAGACAGCATTCCTCCTTAAATCAGGTTTTTAAGCAAAACAACTCAAAGCTAGAAACAGTGACAGGCTCTCAATGACACATTTCTGAATAACAATATTCTTTATGCAAGAAGATATAGAGTATCTATTGAGCTTGTGTTTATAATGAAATTCCATTTCAAGGTGAACAAAGTGATCATCTAAATAAATGTCACTGTGAACATTTTATTCTCCTGAAGCACTACACAATGAAATGGGCCAGCCTTTGATTACATAAATGTCCAAGGCAAAGTACCCATCAAGTAAAAAAAAAATCCATAACATCAAAGTGAAGGAGAAAAGCTTTGTGCTAGGCTTGTTTGGGATTGGTTGGTTTTTGAGTTGTTTTGTGGGAGAGGGTGGTGATGTCAGTGTAGTTGCTTAATTTTCCATTTCCCCCATTATTCTTTTGTTCCAGACTATTCCAGATCCTACTCTGAGAGGGTGTTTTTTTCTTCCTCAAGTGCAAAACTAAAGCTTTGAGCACTCAGTTGCTATGGAAACAAAAAAGACAGAAATAGTTTATGTATTTCAAAAGCTGTCAGCCTATATGCTGTGGATTTTGATAACTAAACCTAAACATGAACCATCTTTTTTAAAAACCATTGTGACATTTATTATCATGCATGACTGTTGCTAGGGAAAATAAGGCACCATTTTGTTCAGCTTTTTGCCCATCAGTTTTATAAACATTTGGGCTTTCAGAACTAATTTTTGTTCTTAATCAGTATTTAGCAAACAAGAACAGAAACAAACATACAATGAGCTGGCAAACATTGCTGTTTTCTCCATGTTTAAAATAAAGCAAATTGCAGCACAGAGATTCAAGGAAAGAAACATTGAGAAAGACATCTTTTAATACTTAAAAATGTATCCTCAGCTACCTAAGAAAATTTTAAGAAGAATGAAGAAATGCTGTCTTTTCTGCAAGGTACAGCAACAAAATTTCTATGTGCCCTTCTAAGCTTTAAAGGTAGAGTTGCTGCTACAAAAAATATGGATATTTTCTGAACAGAAAAAAGCCTTTTCTGGGGATTCAGTTTTACTAGACACTAAGTGACAATTCAATTGCTGTTCTTCAGGAAAATCTGATGGTCCCAAAATTAAGGATTCATTAAAAAGTCTTTTTATCAGAATGCAATGATCCAGTTAAAGGAAGCAAGGCCATTATACAATACTAACTTTCTTAATATTGCACCATGATGAAGGACTGTAACCAGTACAAAACTAATTTTCCAGGGATGTACCAGAGATCAGCTCAGTTTGGAAAATAGCTAAAAAAAAATAATCACTCATAAAGTGTTTTTTTATTCTACAGGGAGGAGAGGAGAATAAAATTGTGTCAGAATATATTTTAATTTGGTGCTTTTGCACACAAACTTTCTCTTTTATACCCACAGTTTCTGAGACCATAAACAAACCTGTGATTCTAAAGATAATGATAGAAGGTATTTAATAGTGATAGTTGCTCTTCAAAATAAAATATTCTGGACTCACTGCTGACATGTTCCCTTTCATTGCATCAAAAGTACAAGAAAATGGGTGTTTTACAATACAAGCAGAGGTGTCAGGAGTGCTTATAATGCAATTTCATTCACTTTGCCATTCAGAAGGAAAACAGAGACATAAAGATGATTAAACAGAACACTTTTTAATTTTCCTAGGAATGAGATATTTAAATATTTGTTTATGTAACTGATTTTTCGAATTTAAGTCTCTTCAGGCCTGAAAACTCATTCTGAACATAAATAAAAACATTTATCCTGAACCATAGAGCTTCTTAATTTATTATTGGTTAAAATATATTTAATAATGTGTAACTGTAAAGCAAAAAGGGAGTATTCTGCAGTAGTCTAAAGAATTTGGTAGCCTAAATCATGTAGATATCATTGACAGACTAAATAATTTTTAAGGATATTTTATTTTGAGTTATATAAGGGCACAAATTTCATTCAAAACTCAGTGTGGAACATCTTGTTTGTGAAGGTGGTAGAACACCAACCTGGCAATCGTTATTATAATGAGCACCATGGTGGCTGCTACATCTTTTTTCAAATAGAATCAGGGCAAGATATAAAAATTTTCTGATTGAGGAAAATTATTGAAATAGCATCATACACTAGTTCACTGGTTTCCCTTGTAATTAATCTACAATGTCGTCAGTCAGGGCTGAAGTCCTGGTTACACTGGAGTAGATTAGATAAATCAAATTGTATCATCTTAGATGAGACGAGAACTGTACATACAGGCTCAGCCATTGGCTCTGTCACATGATCTTAAGCAAATTAAAATTGCTATCCATTAAATAATTACTCTTCTACACTCAGTCACCTCTTTGCCCAGAGTCAAGGGGACATCTTCAAAGTCATACTTGTCAATAATTTTTTGCCTATTGGGTATTTTATATGAAATTACAACTAGAGACTATGAAGAACTACGGCACTGTCAGAGACAACTGGCTTGTTTACATGCATTATATTCTACAGGTTTCAGTGGAAACAGGACACAGACTTCAGTATACTTAAAAATATGTGTCACAAAAAAAAAGGAAAATTCAAAAAACTGGTTCTTAGATTTTGGGCTCCCAATTAAAATGAAGGAAAAAATCTTCAGAACATAGCCTATATTCAGATTTTAAAGGTACATAAGATGCACAGAAAGGGAAAAAATCTATTTACACATATTAATTGCTCCCTCAATAACACTGAGTTTTCCTCATGTATTTCAGACCTCAGTCAAAACAGTGTTACAAAAGATTGGTGAGAAATAAAACATTCTGAAGAAAATAAGGGGTGAGGCAGATGAGTTTTGTAAGGTCTGATAGAGCTAATAGCTAGATTAATTTAACAAAACCAAGTGAACAAAGAAATAGACAGTGAGCTGTCTTTCAAAATCAGATTTATCAGGAAGAATATCCTTATCATTCTGCTCCAGTCCTACTAATAATCACGAGGGAGTGAAAACAAAAACTAATCAGGGCACTGTGGTGTGTTACTCACAAGCTCATAACTGGCAGTAAAATTGAAAGGACTATGTCTGCTGTGGTGAATAATTTCTACACTGAGACCCAGAACAGACACATCTAGTCATTTGTAACATCTGCCTCAAAAAAACCCTGAGCCAAAATAAGCTAGTTAGAAAGTTACATTTCCTCCTCTTACTCCAAGAAATTTGGCTTTAAAGAGCCTCCAGGGATTCTATATTTTGAGAGATTTTTCTAAAGTAGATAAAATGTGTGAACTAGAACATAAAGTGAAATGTGTGCATCTGTTCTAATTCCAGAAAAATGCAATCCCAAGATATTATAGCATGTAACATATACTTGCATATATACGTACGTAACATATACACACATCGGTGCTCACTGGAAATTAGGCCCTTGATTTTATGGTAGTTGATTATTTTTATTAAACACTAGAAATATCATGTAGAAATTTAGAAAATTTTAAAAACGTACAAATGATAATCCAAATGTAACCTGATGAAAAAGGCTCAGGTAGGCCTGGAATTTGAATTACCAGATATGTAGCAGGAGCTCCTTTCTCACCTCTCAGACAATGATTATGTTGTTTTTGTGAAACTAACCAACTTCCTTCCTTCCTTCCTTCCTTCCTTCCTTCCTTCCTTCCTTCCTTCCTTCCTTCCTTCCTTCCTCCCTCCCTCCCTCCCTCCCTCCCTCCCTGTTGGATGTGGCTGGTACTTTCAGTATTGTTGGATGTGCACTAAACTCTCAGAAAGCTTAACTTTCTCATCACATAATCCTTTTCCATTAATAAAGGAAAGTTTCTGGACTGAAGAAGTGATGAGACATAATTTCACTTTGTGTAAACAATGTCATGACACTCAGATCTGTGGTTTTTGATCCAAGCTTTAAGACAAATTGCTAGTCTGCCCTTAAGAAAGAAGTTATTTTAAGCATATGATACTGATCATGTGTCTTCATCAGCACCAATTGCTGTAACTTTTATGTGATCTGATATACTTTGCTTGTTACACCATAAGTTAGACTACATAAATTTGATTCTGGGAGAGTCTTACTGTAATTTGATATATTCACTGTGTAACTAAAACTGTCAGATTGAAAACATAGCTCTGAATTCTCCTAAAGTCTTAAAGAATTGTGTTTTCATTCAGTATGATGACATTTTTTCAAAATATTCTGCTACAAATGTATAAAGGGCTCAAGCATATTACTAACACATTACTAACACCTGCAGATGGCATTGAAAATGTTAATGATGTTTGTATTGCAGCTGTGGTTAGGCCTTTTGGCTGAAATTTGCAATCTGGAGAGACAAATCATCTGGCTTGACTTTTATGGAGGTGTCTCAGGAACTGTTTACAGGGCAGATGAACTGCTTCTGCAGCAGCAGCTGCTGCTCAGTCTCCTCTGTAGACACCTGATAAGTATAGTGAGAGGTCACTCTCGGATACATAATACAGGGATGAGACCCTTGGTCTAAACCACCTCTAACTCTTCTTTCATCTCAGTAGCGTAAGTCACTAAACTATTTCAATTCTAAGTAAAGCAATAAACAAACTTCCTCAGAACTTCAACTCTAGGCTTCTACTGTGATTACTAAAACTCAGCACCACCACCTGCTGTCTCATACAGCTGTGCCGTGCAGCAGCTGAACACTCTTCTGCAGGTAAATGTATCTTTACCTTGATAAATAAAGGCCAGGAGATCCCGCTGATGGAAGAGCAGTGAGTTGTAGGTTGATGACCTGGCCGTATGAGATATCAAAATATACATATGTTAACACACAAGGCTTTATCTTCTTGTATAGGCCAATATAGAGGCTTTATGTAACAGTAAAGAACATCATAGAATCACAAAATTACTTAGATTGAAAAGACCTCTAAGATCAATGAGTCCAGCCTTTGACCGATTACCACCATGGCATGAAGTGCCATGTGCAGCTGCTTGTTGAACACCTCCAGGGATGGTGACTCCACCACCTCCACAGAATCACAGAATAATTCAGGATTTAAAGCGCTTCTCTTATCAACATACAAGCCACTTGCTATTTTAGGTATTCCATTCTATCTGACAGAACAATGGAGTCTTAAATTTTGAGAATTATATAAATAGCAAAGAATAATATGGAAAAGTATAAAGGAATTTGCCGATGTTAGTAACAGTTCTGAGATTCCACTGTCTGTAATATGACTGTAGGATCTCAATACTGTCTTGTACTGAAGAGGTGCATAGGGGAGTAACTGTATTTCTGGAAAAAAATACACAGATTTTTTACTCTTTGACAGCAGTACATTAAGTACCTTCCTTTTAAGATAGTTCTTCTGCATCTTCCTCTGGAGATAAAAATGTTGTCATTCCTGGGATCATATCTGCCATAATATTGTTTATTTACAGAAGTCATGACTCTCATAAACTCCAGAGAAAACTCAGACGAGACCTCAGTCATGTATCTACGTTCTCTGAAATGGGAATTATACAAACTGCATAAGTAGAGTTTATTTTAGCACAAGAGGTCATGAGCTTTCTACTCTGTCAAATCAGCAACCAGTGATGTAGAGGGGAAATACATGAAAGTCAAAGCAATCAGTGAACTTAAATCCCATTTTGCGGGAAACATAGGATATCTTGCACAGGAATAGATCACTCCAAAACATTTTTTTCTTTATATATAATCTATATGCTTTTAGGTTTGTCCCTGCTTTGTTCTTTTCTTTTACTTAAGGATTTCTTCTCCCCCCATGGTGATTGCATAACTAACATATTTTTTATAAAAAGCAGCCGTAACTACTATAGGGCAAACAGACAAAATTGGTTTTGTCTCCTTTGGTATAAAACAGCTCTAAGATAGTTTCTTTGATCGTTCGATTGTCATTTGTTACAAAATCCTTTCTTAAATGTGAGGAACCATGTTTCTAGATGACATTCCAGATGATGCTTCACTACATTGAATATTGCCTTGAACACCTTTCTGGAAAGGTAATAGCTAAAAGATAAGCTCCATGTCATTTAAATTTCACTTTCTTTTTATCCAAAATAAATCCATTTGAATTTTCCCTACTGCCTCAAGGCCATGATTTATTAATGCTCTTCAAATAAGTATTTTAGAGATAAATTAATATGGACTGTTGGTGTAGATTTGCTTGAAGTTCATTAATTTCAAGAATAAGTATAATTACTTTTATTTATTAATTTCTGAAATTTAAGTTATTTGTCCTGAATATATTCTTTCCTTGAATGGGTAACTACACTAGCACTTTAATAAATGTAAATGAAGTGTGAACAAATATTTTCCTTTTAATCGTCTAGTTGCATGAAAGAATATGCATATACTATGGCAGCATCGTAAGTGTTTGGCAAAGTTATTGTTTTACAAATTTGTAATATGATTAGGCTGACTTGATTTCTGCTGTTAATTCAAGTCAGTAAGGTCTCAGCTAGAGCCAGCATCTTGCCAGGGTGATGATGTAAACTAAACTCAAGGATTCTGTACTGATTGGTCAGACATGCTGAAAAGAATTCTCAAATAATCCCAATGGGAGTTCTTAGTAAAAGAAAAATAAATTTTGCATTCTTCTTTTATTTACCTGCTACTTACATTTTAACTGTAACTCAGTTTGAGTTTTTTCTGTGCAGTCTGCATAAAAAAATCAAATACTAAAGCAGTATTTCTCAGATGACTGTATGAAAACTTGAATAATCATGTAGTGCCAATGTCTCTACACAAGTGCGATCATCAGTCCTAACTGTAGTGCCTCCAGGTATAATCTCTGGTTTACTGGCACCCAGTGCAAGACATTTGATAAAATCAGGCTTTTAGGTGTATGTAATTGCTTGAGTTACTCAGAGCCAAGACAAAGATGAACTTGACTGAACTCAAGCTTCAGGCACATATGCCTACGATATTGTCAAAACTAACCTTGTTTAGGATCTCCTGTGCTCCCAAGTAGCAATAAACTCTTCCTATTTAATCTGGAAAATTTATCCGTAAACCCAAAATTATCCCAGGGTGAGCAATGCTGCATCATCAGCTAGGATCAGAAAAGCTGGTGCACACTATGTGAAGGGACATCCAGGTATCAGGAGTTTTTAACTGCTTAAGAGAGAGTGTAGTTTTGTACCTTTTGAGAAGAAAATTAATTTAGACAGTTTTAATACGGTTAACTGGATGTATCAAAAAATCTTTCTTTTGAACTCTTGACAGTGTTTCATATCTAAATATGTTTGAGCTTCACAAATTAGTTCCCAGTGTGCGTAGATACATTTATAGAGCATGCCTGAAGAGAAAGATTTGGAGGTACTGGTGGATGAAAAGCTGCACATGAGCTGGCAATCTGCACTTGCAGCCAGGAAAGTCAACCGTATCCTGGGCTGCATCCAAAGCAGCGTGGCCGGCAGGGTGAGGGAGGAGATTCTGCCCCTCTGCTCTGCTCTCACGACACTCCACTGCGTCCAGCTCTGGAGGTCCCAACAAAAGGACAAGGACCTGCTGGAGCGAGTCCATAAAAGGGCCACAGAGATGATCCGAGTGCTGGAGCACCTCTGCTGTGGAGCCAGGCTTAGAGTTGGAGCTGTTCAGTCTGGAGAACAGAAAGCTTCAGAGAGACATTGTAGCAGCCTTTGAGTACCTAAAAGGGGCTACAAGAGAGATGGAGAGGGACTTTTCACAAGGGCAGTGGAAGACAAGGGGGAAAGGCCTTAAACTGAAGGAGGGTAGATTTAGATTAGATGTTAGGAAAAATTTTTTCCTGTGAGGCACTGCAACAGCTTGTCCAGAGAAGCTTTGGGTGCCTCAGCCCTGGAAGTGTTCAAGGCCAGGTTGGATGGGGCTCTGAGCAACCTCGTCTGGTGGAAGGTGGCAGGTGGCAGGGAATCGGGGCACTTGGAACTGTGTGATCTTTAAGGTTCCTTCCAACCCAAACCATTCAATGATTCAAACACCCGGCTGTCATGATGGTCTGAGAGTGTAGGCAGAGCTGAGTTCAGGAAATACAAAAGTTTATTTTCATAATGGTAACTTTGTTTTCAAATTCCTTTTACAGATTTTTATAAGCTGCTGCTTTTTCTTTTTGGTCATTCTAACAATTTTTTACGAAGTTTCTCTCTGGAGTGAGGGTATTCCCTTTTCTTGCAGTACAATAACTGTAAGAACTAAATAAACAATTTCTATCACAACAATTATTTCCATTAAACCTGTAAACACTATTGCAATGTAGATAAAAGGGCAGCATCTTGTACAGAATTTGGATAAAATGTTTTGGGTTAAAGACTGATTTTCATATTTTAAGGAGCACTGTCTTACACTCTTCATGAAAAGAACATTTTGAATTTCAAAAACCTGCTGGGAAGTGACAGAAATACTTTAGAAGCAGTAAGATTTAATCTCATTAGTTCACACCTCTGAAGATGTATGGATTCTGTTTTTAACACGTCAAAATGTAGTTTGACCACTATGTTTTCTGCAAACGCCTACACAGCTGCAAAATTTTGTGCTTCTGATGGAATTAATGGGATTCTAAAGCAACTAAACAGGATTAGAAGAGAATGTTTGAGAGAAAAAAATAGTCTCATATTCATGAGAGTTCTTCCTCAGTTTTGGTTCCAAGCAAAATGAGGATTGTAGATATTCAATAAATTAATTCTCTTTATATTAGGGTTTAATTAATCCAGAATGACAGTTGAGTCCGCTTTCTTAATGTTCCATTGTAAATCATCTGCAAAGCTTCAGTTAGCTTGAACTTAGACGCATTTATGCACTGCAAAAATGAAAACATTAATCCAGAGTTTTCACTGTGGAATAAATGTAATTCTATTACATTTCATGCCAAAAGCCTCCATGTGCTAGACTTCAAAAATTGAAGGATAATTTAGAAATCAATCTTTCTTAGTATGAAAAAAGCCATCTTTTACCTTCACATAAAAAAATACTGTAAATTATGCAGAATTTTATTAATGATTAATATGCTGATTTTGGTTACTTCTGATGTGTTAAGAGGCACATTAATCTCGCAGTCTTTATCCATTTTTTACATGCTTAATTATCTAAAAGAACAGTAATAATTGCAATCATGTTTGTGGTTTTGGCCAGCCAATAGCATGCAACAGATCCTGACTTCTTTTGAATTTTTTGAAATTCAACAGCTGAATTTTTTATAAGAAAAGTTTTTTGAATGTGGATTATTTGAAAATTGCTCAGAATGTATTATTCATGTTGTGCAGTTCACGAACTGAATTATACCACAGTGTTTGTATACCTTGAGCATATGAATAATTTCAGAGTGGAGAAAAATAAACAACAAAAGGGCATGCCCTTTGTCAGGAAATATTCAAACAAACATTTATACTAGTTTTAATTAAGTTTATGAAGTTCTGATACTCTGAAAAATTCTCCATAGCACCAGTGTTCTCTCAAACCATCAATACTCTGGTTCAGGATTATAATCAAAACATATTATCCTGTATTTAAGAATTAATTCTATTATTTACTCAGTTTTGCTGTCTTGTAGTAAAGGCCTGACATTTTAATGAGTCCCTACAAACCTTGAGCGTTCTTCTGCTTTTAGTTCTTTAACAAAAGAGGCTGTATTGTGGTACTTTTGCTTTTGTTTTTCCTTTAAATATTATATATCTCTAGCACTAGGCCATCCAAACATTGTACCAGCTGCAGCTGTCACCTCTCTGTTCCACCTATTCCCTCAGAAACTGCTCTTCCAATATGTACAATAGCAGCTCCTTGAACAGTTATTATACACTAATTATTATACAATTATAAAATATTAAACCCCACCATATTTGGCAGAAAGTTTTTGAAAACTCTTGGCTGGTAGAGACGGATAAACCGTCTTTGTGGAGTCCATAGAAAAGGGAAATGAAATGTTTAGAAATAGATGCAGAGCCTTGGCCTCGTAGAGTTGTACATATGGAACCATCTTCTACTACGAAAATCTTATTCAGACAACTGCTTCCCGAGGAGAGGTGTGAGGTAACGAATTTATGAATTAAAGGAGATTTTCTTCATGTAGAAATGCCTGAAGAACCAACTGGACAACACACTGAATTTAGGCTAGCATTACCATTTAAAAAGTACTTTTATTTAACAGTTGTTCATGATAATAGGGCATGATCTTGATTTATTCACAGATAAACACCAATTCATGGGCCCAAGGTGTGCACAAAATTCATGTCTCTAAGCACTGAAAATCAAAGCAGATCCATAATTCCAGTCATTATTGTTAATGGGGACCAGCCTTATCAATCAGTAATATTACTGTGTTTGGAAAGAATAAAAGAAATCCAGAATAGCTGCCTTAAGGTATTCTGCCTCTATCAATGTGAATATGGAACAGAGTTAATGAACCAAGGGGTTTCATGCATCTATTGTACAAATAAATTTTCTGCCCTTTATTGATCAAGAGAAATAATGTAGGCAACAACATATGAATTTAGAGCATGCTGTTTCCTTCTTGAGCATATTTCTTCAGGAAAAGTATTTCAGCGTTATGCGTGTATAGAAAATGCATGACCTGCAGAGAGAAATTTTCTGTCAAAGATATCTTCTTTTGAACCTGAAAAGTAACAGTAAACAGGCACCAGTTTGTATTGGAAGGACAGAACAAAATTTCATTACAAAACAAACCGCTCCAGTTGCTGGAGATTAATGGGGTGCTTTTCCCCTGGCTTGCTGTGTCTTGTAAAATATATGTCTCTGCATGCTTATTAAGGAGGGATGAGGGACTACATGCACACAGAGAGTGCATTGCACTGCTTAAAATTGCTCATCACTGCCTTGCTGAAGAGAGTTATGACATTATGGTATGTTAGGAGCAAAGCTGAAATCCATGGCCATTTAAGTCACTGTCAAGGTTTTAAAATGTGATTCAGCAAAAGCAGTTGAATAGCTTGCCAAAAATGTAAGATAGAACATCTTGTACCATTTTTTTCCATGCTCAGGAGAGTCTCGGAAAGGAAGCTGCTTTACATCATTATATATAAAACTAACACCTTTAAGTGAGTGAAAAATAAGTACTTTTTAATATAGTGTGCTCAAAATGATCCCTAGTGAGACAAGGTATTATTTATCCTAATGAAAATTTTAGCAATATTAAATTTCTCTTTTAAAACTGTGTTAAGATATTCTTTATCACATGCATTCACATTTACTAGTTTTGCTGCCCCTTTTTTTATCAGACTCTATTTTCTATAGATAGTAAGAATTAGGGTTATTTCCATCGTATTAAGCTTTCTTAAGAAAGCCTATGCACAAGACCCGATTCCAAAGTCAGGTGCACATTTTTCTGGTTTTGCCCTTTTCTTCAATGCAGATCCATGCAACAGAGATAAGGACATGTTTGTAAGAAGGCATATGCTTGCCAGGTCCCATGATCAGCTTCCTCTCAACCATACTCTTATCTAATAGACAAGCCATAGCTCAAGCTCGAAGTATTTGTAGTAAATTTAGAAGAGCAGATCCCAGCTGGTAGCACACAGCAAAGCAGAATGCAAAGCAGCAGCAGAGCATATTGGTGGACTAGTTTGCTCATTTTCAGCACCGCTTGTCTCATATTTGTCTAGAATGTATGAAAGCAAATTTGGAAGTGTTTAGGGACCCCAAAATATACTAAAGCTCTCTCATACTTGTTCTTGTACAATCAGCTAAATCCTGTGGCTGACTGTGTTTGCAGGTGACCACTGTATAGTAAATATTGTGAAGCAGAGAGAAGCTACTGTGGAAAAACCTAAACAAAAAAAACCCAAACAAATAACACCACCACCATTCCTGGTACCCCAAAAGAATTAGCATTTCAATTTTTTTCTCTAATAACTTTCTTACTTTCAACTATTTCACCGAGACCTGATATTTCACAAAGATTTTCAAAGAAATTTAAAGCAATGTAAAAAGACATTTGTAGAAGAATAATATTTGCTCAGAACCAAAAATAAATAATAAAATATCCATTCAGCATTAATAACTTCCAGATTATCAAATGTTCTTAATTTTTTAATTAAAATACTCTGTGTTGAAAGCTTAGTATCATGCAGTCATGATTTTATTTTATAAATGGTGGCCTATATATACTTCTCAGTATAGCTCATGGATAACGAATGTTATGACAAACATTACATGAAGGTAGAAATAAGAATTCACTCTTATTAAATGCTGCACACTATTCTATTAGCATTTTGCAGCTAGAACCTGAAAGTACATATAAATGAGAGTTAATTCCCAACAAATTCCTTTAAATAGTAATTAAAATTATTGCAATATTTCATAAGTGATTGTATCACAGTAGAAAGAGAATAGGTGACTGGACAAGTGTCACTAAGCACTGGAAGCAAGAACAAGATGAGAATATAGGACACAAAAGTTACAGCATTCTCTGATCATATTATTTTATAGCCTCCTGTGGAGAGTACGTGCTTCTCTGAAAAGCATCTCTACTGCTTCCAAAAATGCTTAGCAGCACTCTGCTTACAATCAAAATATTTTTTTGTTAGCATCCCTGTTGGTGATATTCCCCAGAACCAGAATGTCACAGATCAAATATTTATCACAGATGTTGAAAAATAATACAAAACTCCTACTCTTCTTGACAGAACCAATCAAGCTCAGTACACAATCCCTTGACTCTGAAGACAAAAAGGATTTGGGAGGAATAGCTAGATTTTTTGTAGTATCTTCAGGAAATTTGAAATAATCCATGCGTTTTAGTTGTCTTGATCCTGTAGAATGTGACAGTTCAGAAAGGTTGATGTCCTCAGCGGACAGTGAAATTTAAACTGCCTTTGTCTGCTACATGAATATGTCTATTTGTGGTGAAATGACACCATTCGACTTGGCCTGGTTTCCAAACACGTCCCAGCAGCTTCAGCTTTCAGCTGTGTTTAGTAAAGGATATTTTCACAGGATCAAACAGAAGATAATGTCAGGGAAGCAGTGCCCAAAGACTCAAGTCTTATGTATGTTTTCATGTTGCAGCTCACGTGCCACACAGAATAAAACACAAATGAAACCCAAATGAAGCCAAAATGAAAGCTTTCCTTGCACGGTTTGGCAGTTATTATTTTTTGAAGCAGAAATATCTCAAAGCTGAATTAGTAGTGTTGTATCAGTTTAAACATAGGTTTATAGCTTTAGGATTGACAGCTGTTTAAAAATTCCTTTTGGAGAATCCTGCCATTGGCAAACACCCTAAATGTACATAGAGCACTGGCTTTTGGCTACTTCTGTCCATCTGTTGAGTTCACACTGTGCCAAGTCATAAGTGAAGGTGTCTCCCCCAGGCACAGAAGTTAGGCTGTGACTGGGATAGACAAGCAATAAACACAGCACTAAAAATTACCTCTTTTGCAAGATTTTCCTTTTTGCCAGGGCTTAGTACACATACCCTTTTTAAAACTGATTTTGCAATGATTGTACCGCACCTATTGACAAATTCTCTTTTTCAGCGAAAATAATTGGTTCGCGTTACTAAGGATTGAGTTAATTGTGAGATCTGAAACAACAGCTGGTTACTTATGAAACTTTTTATGAAATCAATAAAATAAAATCAGAATTGAAACATATGTTGTTATTCATCCAAGAATTGTCTTTGTCTCCTGGTATTCCTTTTCCACAATAGATAGATGTTAAGCATTTACATCACCCTGTAAAGGATTAGAAAAAATCTCATACATCTTAAGCTCTAAACTAAATCCATGAATATTTATGTGTTTAAGGGAGAAAACTGAATAGAACCATTGTTCTTCTTTGACTTAACCAAAAGCCTTTAGTAAATACTTGAAAATGATTTGAAGATAACAGAAAAATGGTAAAATATATGGTAATTTTCATGGAAAATTCTGTAACCAAAGAGAAGGTAATAAATTTGCAAAAAATGTTGTCTGTTGGACAGTGCTGAATGCATGAATAAATGAGCATCTTTAAATATCTAAAGTTGTATGTATGAAATTTTTGCTATAAAAATATGAAGAATTGTGTCATATTTGTATAAAATTACTTGTGAGAAGTGTCATGGTTTCTGACTGGCATATCGTAATGTTTTATAAAAGTCTAATCAACAAATATGTACTGAAGGAGGTAATGGCTCCAAAGAGCATAAAAGTTAAGGTATAATTTCAGGCAAAAAAAAAAAAATCATAGTCCTTAAGCAAGGAGCTGATGTGCCTAAAGTCAAATCTAACTGAAAAACTATAGACAAATGACACAGAATAATCAGGGGTGACCTTACAAGGATTATTTTAAATTTACTGCAGAGAAAATCTTTAAGCAGTCAGCCTTTGTTTCAGTAGCACTCCTGAACCTGGTTGTATGTAGCCTCAATAATCAAATGTTTGCAGCTCCCTATTTTTCAGTATATTTTTGCTCAGTTGCAAGGTTTTTGTTCTGAAAAGGGAAGCAATGAAAATTGTTTAAGTTCTGATCCATGTTTTGAGTCAAACTAAATCCACAATTTAATGGAACAGCTTCTCACAAATTTCCATTTTTCTGCCTGTTGGATTGCAGTATTTCTCATAAACACCATAATAAACTGAGAACAAGATGTACCCCTTACCTGAACTAGTGAAGATACACCAAAGCTGTGTTTTTCCAAGGATGAAAAGCCAGCATTCCAGAAATGCATTTCAAACATTGATTATCTCATCATGTATCAGGAACTTTTAAATTTAAAATAGATCAAAGAGTAATATAGGAGAAATTGAAAAAATATTTTCCTTTCAAAAGTGGGAAAAGCGGTGACAAAGATTTTTTTTATTTTCCTGGTAGCTAGAGGGGACTCTGCCAGACTATTGCAACCAAGAAAGTGATAGATTGCTGGAATAATGCTGGACCTGAAAACGTCCCTTGTGCAAGGAAACAGCAGACAAAAAAGATACTCATAATATGCAAAATTTGTTGCATTGCAAAAGATATTTTTGCTGTTAATTTTTCAGCAAAATTGAGTTCTACATTCAAACATGTTCTGGGTTATTAGTTGGTGGTATATCTACACAAAGATTGGCTATCCTTCACCTCCCCAAAACCAAAATCCCGAAACCAAAGTCCAACTGCATTAATACTTCCCAAAATCTCTTGCAGGAGGATGTTGTTATGATCTGTTTATAAAGAGATGTCTCTGTCCAAATTAAGGTGCAAACAAGATCACAGGCCGAAGTCAATAAAACAGATTTTATTTAACAGCAAGTGTAGAGAGATAGAAAGAAGTAGGACGGGTCAGGGTGTGGGGAGGGGGGAGAGACAGAGAGACAAGACAGACTAAGTAGAAGGATAACACCACCACGTGGATTCCTTTGGCATCCTGCTGGTCCTTCACCCTGGTCTTTGGTGGTGGGGATCCTGGAGTTGGTCTTCTCAGGTACTACTTTATATAGTTTAACTCCTGGATATTCATGGGATATAGATGCCATTCCCCTAAATTGAGATGGCATATCCATTAACACTTGCTTCCTTTCCCACAGTGTGTCACAGTGGGAAATTTTGTCCAGATGCTAACCAAACCTTTACCTCTGTTAGGCCTGGAATTAGCTCCTTCCTGCTGAGCCACGTGTGCTTCTCTCAAGTTCCATTGTGGTGGCTTATGTTATGGGGACAATGTTTTGAGATATGCAGCTGCATTCTCTAAGCCCTCACAGATGTACTTCAGCTAGCTTTAGCCACCTAAATAGCAGATAGCTATTGAAATTTTGTTTGAACTCTTTCTGACCATTTGCAAGAAATGAGAATCTACACAGAGCAATTCATCCAAAGATATAAGGGGTGACACAGCCTCTTTACTGGGATTTAGTTGTCTCACTTGATTGTGACAAAGACTTTTATGCCATGAACCTACATTTCAGGTGCATGAATTGAGGGAAATGAATTCTGTTGTAAGTTACTTGAGTAGTTAGTTTCCCCTGAAAGACAGTGGAATATCATAAGTCAAACCAAGAGCCTTTTAAAATTGTTCTCTTCACTGTTAAACCCTGATTATTGTCGGTGGCAATACCCTGCGTTCCTAAAAATATCCTTCTCCCTCACCAAGGTGTTTCAAACTCTTGCATAATTTCATAAAAAGAAAATAAGGTATTCAGTAATGCTCTCTAGATATCTTTACCCTTTCCTTTCCTAATCATTCTATCACAGTCTGCTGTTCAGACTTTATCAATGAACAACGTCACATTTAAGGAGGAAAAGAAAAGAAGAAAAAGAATAAAGAGGCATTTATCTCCTAAATATTACTCCATACATGAGGAGGCACTTTTCTTTTTGCACAGGTCAAGTTTCAAGTCCTTGTCAACAATGCGACATTGCTTAATATTTTGTCTGTGCTCTTTTCTTGGGTTTTTTGGGTTTTTTTTTTGTTGTTGTGTTGTGTTGTGTTGTGTTGTGTTGTGTTGTGTTGTGTTGTGTTGTGTTGTGTTGTGTTGTGTTGTGTTGTGTTTTGTTTTGTTGTGTTTTGTTTTGTTTTGTTTTGTTTTGTTTTGTTTCGTTTTGTTTCTCATAGGCACATAGGAAAGGAAGGGAGAGAAATATCTCAAATTAATTACATATAAACAATTCAAGAGACAAGCATAGGACCCTTCTTAACCAAAGTGGGTCATGTCTTAAGTAGTATTATCTAAATATTTATAAAATACACACGATGAAAAGAGTAAAAATGTGATTGCTGAAGCAAAAAGCCTTTCAGTAAAGTAGAATGATTGACTATAATAACAAATTTAAGGACCTGAACTGTGAAGCATATTCCATAAAATGCTGATTAGTACAGTCATTGTTTTATAGTGGTTATCTTATCAGCTAGATCAAGAATCTGGGCAGATTTACATGAAGTGGTTTATGCAGAAAAAACATATTGTCCAGTAAGTAATAAGTTAAATCCATGTAAATTATGTAGACAAAAAAAGCAAACTCTAACAGATAAGTCCAAACAGATGTTTCCACAACGGCTTGGAGAGCTATGCATTCACTTCCTGGCTTTGTGTTTAAAACAAACTGTATAAAAACGTGAAACAGAAACAAAATAGTTACAATAAGATTAATAAATTTTTGCATGCAAATAACTTTTACTCCTGTCATATATACCTCTCCTCTGTCATTTTCAGGAGTACTGGAAAATACATGAGCACTTCAGAGCCAATTTTTCTAATTGTTACAAACTGGAAATAGTCCAGTGCAGTGCAGCTTCACTTTCTGCAGTGGAATTTCAGCCATTGAATAAGAGCAGCCAACTTGCTCATTTACAGGAGTGTTTGGTTTAATGGCCCTGGTCCATGACAACTTCCTACAGCTTTGCTGAAAAGAACTCTGACTTCTGCTGGCTTTGTGTTTTGTTTGTGTGTGTTTGGGGCTTTGTTTGGTTGTTACGGGGTTTTGAATTTCATTTCTATATAGGAAAGCTCCAATCAAGTCAAGAGTTTTCTGTATTTACTCCAACAGCATATTTATCTACAAGCCTTTCCTCATAGCTACTCTATCCAGTGATAGAATTAAGAGGCAAGCAGACAAAAAGTAATTACTTCCATGTTTCAATTTGTTGATGAATGAATTTAGAAGTAAGGAGACATATTATTTTTTTACTTTAAAATTTGCTACCACTAAGTAAAGCTGTAGCAAAAATCCAAATATTCTTTTAAAAATCCATCAATGAAATTAATAAGACAATAAGTAAAATACACAGAAAATAAGTAATAATTATATAAATAAGAAAATAAATATTCTAATATATAGAAAATTAACCTGGAGTAAACAGTTTGCATGTAATTAGAGACAAAATTATTTTAAAAATTTATTTCTCTTTCTATAATATTTCTTCTTTTTCCTAAGCAACAAATATCTCAAGGCCAATGAGAAGTCTAGATAGCTATTTGGGTGTCCACTGCAAAAACAATAACCTTGAAAAATTAATTTCTCAATAAGGAGCTTAAAATATGTTCTTTCACAGGAATCTAAAATTAATTAATGAATGTCAGTTATTATAAGCTTCTTCCAGTATATTAAAATGTTTCTGCCTTGCACTTAGACTTTTCATATTTTTATAAAACAGAACATTAGATATTTTTCATTTAATCTTGTCACTTCTAGTGAAATACCCCTGATAACACCCTGGTTTGCATTTGAAATAATGTATGCTCATTAAAATGTAAATCAAGGGTCCAATCAGAATACGATGGCAATCAAATTGCAATATTCAATGAAGAGGTTCCCAGGCTGGCTTCATTAGTAAACATAATGAATTTCAGGTTCTTACTGGTCTTCTATTTGTTTGTACAACTGTAAAGGCTCAATTATGAAGCCTTGAGACAGTCTAAAAATAACATCAGGCTAATGAAAAGTTTCAATTAGATTTGTGTAAGCCTTTTTTTGTTTTTTATAATCTCACTTTTCTCTTTAACTGTTACAAATGAGCTCCTGAGGGAAAGATTAGAAAATGGGAAGCATTATGTTATATTTCTTATTATGCATGCAACTAGAAAGTATATTCTAAAAGTTTGCATAGTATTTTAAAACATATTATGGTTATCAGGTGAACTGGTTAATGCATTTTATCTTTCTGTTATCTTTTATATTTTACTCAGTTAATTGCTATACTTTATCAGCTACAGCTTTCTGGTTTCATAAAAATTAAACCATCAAGAATTTTTTATTCCATGGCAAAGAATATTAAATCCTGAAAATATTTTTAAACTATGTTCCTATAACTAAAACTTTTTAAAAGTCTGATATGATGTCAGATTTTATTACCCACACAAAAAGAATGGTGATATTTGTGGGTTTTGTTACTTGAAATCTATCCTCTTCGAGACAAACTGGGGTTCAAGCAATCTGTGGATTCACTCAAAGACTCTTAGTAGTTACATGGCAGGCAGGACATCACAGAAAACAGAAGTATTTGGGATTGAGTAGGCAATGGAAATGCCTAAGAATTTCTTGGTCTCCAAAGGTTAATTGGGCACCATAGTGTCCCTGAGTATTCACCAAGCCCTTTTCAGAACTTCAAAATTTTAGTGGTACCAACTCCAGTGGCTCTTATTTATAAACATATACTTTGGAGCGCAGCACAACAGAATCCATCTTTGGAGCTAAGGATTGTAGAGGTGCAGCTGCTGACCAGCTCGTGGGGCCAGAAGGCACACAAACTGTTGTCAGCAGCTTCCTAAAGTTATCAAGGTAGAAAGACAATTCATTCTCTTCTTTACTTTTAAGAATTTACCCAATCCCAGTCCCAGAGTAACTTCTTGCAATTATTTTGGATTCTGCCAGGCAGTACGAATGAATGAAAAATTCTTTAGATGGGGTACGCTTTAATTAAAATCCATAATATACTAGCTCACTTATATTTAAAATCTAAAAGTTGTAATCAAAATTAATCTAAAACTACCTTTGTAAGTAAAACTAGGACAATTCCCCAGGGATCTGCAACTCATAGAAGCCTGTTTTACATGAGACCATAATTTATATATCTGGAAAGCATATGGCACATTTCAATTTTAAAATATTTCATTTTTTTAATCAAGACAAAATTGGATTTTTTTTCACACACTAATATGATATTGCTATTAAAATGCTATCTCACTGAAAACTCTAATTTCTCCGAGATGAAGCAGATGTTTTGGATTAAACAGAAGTTTTAACAAGTGTTCCGTGTTGTGCAGCAAGCATACTGCCACACTTATGATCTCTGGAGAGTAATAAAGCTTTTAAAAGTGAGAGGAACCACCCTTATTTCTCTCCTTTGAAGACAGAGTGAGCCTAAATTGACTAGCTTAGACTTAGCAAATACTCCGGTATAAAGGTCTGTGCTGGCGAACACCATCTTTACTGTACCTAACTCTTCCATCTCTGCAGTTTCATAAAAGAGCAAAGGTTTACATTTGCTGCCATGTAATTCAGCCATGTTTTTTACCAGAATAAGACAACATGTCATTTTACTCCTTTGCAGTTTGAAAAGGACCTCTTTCAAAGCAAGCAGTCCAATGACACTGAGCTGAAACTGTCAGGACAGGGAAAATCTGTTTTAGCAGCTGACTGCTGTAGGAGTACAGGCAAACATGATGTAAGGCAAGGGCAGACTGGAAGGGTGAGTCTGCAGAATCGACATGAATGTCAGCCTCACTTTCCTCTGGCATTTTAAGCAGACACTGTGTAAATTGGATTATCATCTGTAGATTACAGTTATCATTCCTCTTAATTTGATATTATCCCTCACTATTTCTCTCCTGCGTCCAGATTAGAAACAAGGTTCAACTCTATCTCTTTAGAGGATGTTTCTACATTTGATTCCAACAAACTGATGATGGATATTCGGTTCTTTTGTGAGTCACTTGGATGCAACATGGACTCCTCTCAGAGTATATGCTGTCCCTTGTAAATTGAGTTACTTGATAATATCTGAACAAAAGAAAAAAATCTAACTAGTGAAAGGTTTTTTAGCAAATGTAAAGCAATCTTTTGATAGTTGCCCCTAATGGTTCTTTATGTCTCTAGAAATGGATACTGAGGCAGAAAATTTTGGAGGATTCCTGTATTAACATATAATGAGAGGATATACTATGTATACGATGTGTAATATATGACACTATTCACTGAAAATAATAATACATTATTCATGAAGTGCCTATAAGTGCACTCTAGAATAAATTAATGTTGAATTCTTTTTCACTCTGATTTGTTTTAATTAAGCCTGTGATCTACTTTTTTCTCAGTTTTAAGTAGTTTCATTCTTTCTTTTCCAAATTATTACAGCAAACCACTAAATTTTAATCACATAGAGGCTTTTCTTGTGGGATTGAAAAGAAAAATCTTTTTATTTTTAATTCTACATATTTTACAAAGTATAGGAAAGCCTGTGTAATGAACTTATCAAAGTTGTCATTATTCTTCACACTGAGATTTAGGGTTTGTGTCTCTGTTGCTCATCATTCATTAATGATACAAACAGGCTTGTCTTTTGACTGTAGAAATCCTTTTCATAGCTTATAATTTATGATGAACATGGCCTTGTGTGATAAAGACCCATCAAAGTCATCATTATTTTATATTTATATTCATTGAACTGTTCCATCTGTTAAAATGTTTAAACTCATTTTCTATCAATCTATAGTGTTATTTTACACCATCTCTTCTTTTCTGGCAGACTAAATTTCTACTTTAGTCTTTAGAGAATCTCCCAAAAGGAATAAAACACATCTGTTCAAATACTCTGAGAAGTTTTAAATCAAAAACCATACTATCTGTCCTTTACTTTTTCAAGAGTGTTTACATGAATGTTATTCAGCACATAAAACATTCATCTTTAAACTTCTTAATCTTCGGCACTAGCAACCTATGCCAGCTCTCTTTCTATTGTCTGGTTGGCACTGCCCCATCATGCAAAATTTGCTGAAACAAACCACTGTGTCCTTCGTTTTATTTCTGCATGTATCATCCACCATGCAATGTTCTATACACTTTTTGCTCTCTTTAACTCATTGGGTTGAAAGACAAACAATTACCCATATTAAGACTCATTATCATTTATCTGTCTTACTTCAACTCTCTTTCTAGTCTACTTTTTGTGAAAGGATCAGGGTATATTCACCAAGGAAAAAAAGAAGAGGACCAACCAAACTGAAAAAAGGATTTGCTAATTTCATTAGGTTCAGGAAAGTCAAGCTTAATAAATTCTTTTTTATCCATACCAGTTTTTGCAGGCAACTTTCCTGAAATATCTCATGAGATTTCAATACTTCTGGTAGAATCTGTCAGCATATAGAAATCACATAATTTTGAGTGAATTCCTTAAATGTAAAAAAGGGATATTAAATATAGAATTACTGTCATATGCCTAAGGGGAAGTTAATGAAATAATTTGCCTTATTTCTATTGCAAGTAATCTGACTTTAAAGAGAATTGCCTTTTAATTGCGTGTAAGAAGAATATTGATTTTTTTTGTTTCTTTTATCTTTATTTACTAGAATGATGGAAAGAAAGAAAGGAAGAAAGAAAGAAAGAAAGAGAAATAAAGAAAGAAAGAGAAAGAAAGATAGAAAGAAACATACATACATATAATGTGGTTTTAGGGTTGGTAAATTGACTTTGGCTGACAGTCAAACACTGACGCAGCTGCTTTCCAGACCCCTCCTTTGTAGAGTGAAAAGAAAACAAGAAGAAAGTGAGAATACTTGTGGAGGGAGATATTGACAATTGAACAGAAAAAGCATGATCTATGCATACAAAATAGTAGATGAAACTCAATACTTAGTACAGAAAAGAAAATACAAACTAGAAAGAAAAATCTGTTACACACATTTCTCATTCTAGAACTACATGAGCAACTCAAACTCATAATTATGGGTACTTCTGTGAAAATATTTGTTCAGCATATCGCAACCATATTACAAAATATAGATGTATATTTATTTTTACAGATATATATCTTTGGATACTTATCCAAATTGACAGATTCATGCTCAGACATTGGTAGAATCATGAATGTTCTGCTTTAATCTGCAGAATTCTATTTTAAGTGAAGTCAGGACACTGAAGTATTGCAAACAATTCTTATTTGTGCTGCCATCTAAAAGGTCTCATGTTCCATATGGTGATTGACAGTCGGGTAGACAGGCAGCAAAACACATGGATTTTCAGCACTCTGCTCACACAGATCACTCTTCAACAAATAGCATGCACTGGCTTTGGAAATTATACAACTTTTGCACCCTGACCTCAAAGCAAGTAACACGTCCCTTTTGTCTTTTTACAAAATCTATGAATGAACTTGATCAAATGCCAAGTCTCCTGGCATGCAAGCTCTTACAGTTTCTGGATTTTCTAACAGGTTTCCATAAGGAACAATTTCTTTAATGAAATGTCATTTGGAGATTATCAGAAATACTTTCTTTAAACTGATGAAAATGAAATCTTCAAGTCCATTTCTGCCCCAATACCTGCAAACTATAATTTCTGAACCTGATGTTTTTTCTAAATCACCACAGAGCCTCTCAGATGATTTGCCGTATAGTCATTGCCCTTAGCTAAACAAATATCTTTGCTAGTTACTAATCATTATTTAGTAAGATTTTGCTACATTTTGATTTATATTATTCATCCCTTACTTCCTGTATCTTAAAGGAGCACTTGTAGTTACATTCTGCATGTCTTTAAAAGGTCAGGGATTTTGCAGTACCTGTAAAACATAAACTGGAATGCTAGGATGCAGTTGATTGTCTATAACAAATATTCAACTTTACTTTTCATGATGTGTGATTCATATTAAAATTTCCATTTCCCATGTTCAAAGAGATGAGAATAGTAATATTTTCACCTAACTTTTGAGCTCAAGCAAGTTTTCAAAGTTTTACCTTAAGAATAAAATGTCTTTTTTGCATATTCCTCTTGATAACTTGGTTTAATGCCAAGAATACAAACCTCATCTCAATCCTTTTGTGTCAAATAGTTTGATAGTTTGCAAGAAACTGCGGTCTTTGACAGCTTCACATATTTTCCTTTAAGATATTGGATGAGTGGGGATATGTACAATTTTTAAACCTTAAGCTATCTTACGCTCTCGCAATTTAACATATTATTCCAAACACATATCAATAATGTTTATTGAGACATGCCTCCCTGTTTGCCCATCATAGTAGCAAGAAGATGCTGAAACCTGTCCTCTAGATTCTTACCAATTTTTATTAAAATAATACAATATGAAATAATAAAATTTTTTGTAAAGATTTCATTTTCATTCATGTCTTGTTGGTTTCAACTCTCAACTAGCATATTATCATTTACTGAAGTGAGCCAGATTGTCAGGTGATGCAACAACTAATGTAATGTGAAATTGGGCCATTGCTTTTGCATTTCCACAAAGGTGATCTAGGCACATAGTTTTGGATTTAAAGGAAATGTTCACAGAAAATCCAGATCATCTAATAACCATGTTCAAAAAGAGACCTTGAAATTTCCCAGCTTCCTTCCTAAAGAATGATCCACTCCTAGATATCTATCTGTTGACTAATTACTTATAAAAATCCAGACCAATTTTAAGAAACTGAATTGCCAAACACTTTCTTCCAGGGCTGCCAGAATATCATTTTAACCTTCATCTAGGAATCAGGTGCCTATTGATTAATTCTGAAGGTACTGTAACCTTGAAGATTGAATGAAGACATCATGCTGAATACAACTGCAGCTTTTCTAATGGAAAAGCGATTTCCAGAAAGCATTTTTGACAAATTTTTGTAATGCAAAATAATTGTAAAAACTAAGGTCCAGAAACTCAGATTAACTATAAATTCACATATGAAAACTAAATATAGCATGAGCATTCTGAATGTATGGAAAGTTAGTGTGAAAAGGCACAGTGAGGACTGTGAATATGCTTAGAGTTTAGAAAGGTGTTCATGTGTATCATCATTGAGAAAGTAAAGCAGAACCAAAAATTTCAAACTTTAGTGGTACTTCACTGTCCAGTTCTAAAGATCTTTTAAAGAAAAGGAAAATTTGTGAAAGTATAAAGAAATTTTGTGGAATTTGATAAAAAAGACTATTTTGACAGCATTTTTTTCTTCAGTGGATGTGTGTAAAAGTACTTCCTGGTCTTTCTATTTAATTCGTATCTTCTAACAATATCAATGCTACACTCTTGATGGAAAGTGTGACCAGGTTTCCCTGAGCCCCCAGACTGTGTGCTGAAATCTTCCTAAAGCTGAGCTCTAGAAGAGCTGAGAAGAGAGGGAAATCTAAAAGTAGTTAATAAAAATCACACTATAACTTTTCTTTTTTGTAATTCAATTTAATTTGTATGGATATATGCATAGACATCTTGGGCCTTTGATCACTCAGGACCTTGAAGTTCATCAGTAATGAATTTCTCCACGAAAGTATGGAAGAAGAGTTAAGTATTGTGACTTTATTTTTAAAAGTACAAGATACCAGTTGGAAGAACCATATTCAAACAAGAGCTCGTTTCCAGGAGCCTGAGAAATAAATTATAGCATTATAAATTACTAATTCATGAGCACACATTTCATCTGTCCAGTATTGCTGGAATCTGATGAGCTGGTTTGGCTGATGTTCAAATCTCTGATTATAATCTAGCTAGGAGAGATTTTGAGAGTGGAAGAGATTATGTGCAGAGAGAAAGTCTTACTATTCAAAGACAATTTCTATGGCCAGTAGGCCTAAAGAGATACATAGACTAACTCAGGTACTTCCCCTGGCTGTCTACATTAGGCAACCTTAATCAGTCCTAAGTCACTGGCTTCAAGTGTCTCTGACAACAGATTCAAGGGAATTGAGTATAAAGTGAAGTAGTATTGGCTTTTGGTGTCCATATTGTACCAGAAGACAGGAAATACTACGTATTTCAACATTTTAAAGAGTCATGTCAACTGGAAGAAAAATGACATATGAATGACAAAAAGTAACTTCTTACTATTGCATCACAAAAACATTGTGCTCCCACGTCAGTATGCTCCCACACAAACAAAATACTGTTTTTGTAAAGAGTAGCTACTCAACACTTAGTGAAGTTTATCAAGAACAAATTTCACAGTATTTAAAGTAAATGTTATGATTACAGTTAAAGGGCTGGGTTATCATACATATAACCTTATTATAGTCAATCCTGTTAACTTGCAAAAATTTATCAGGTTCTGTCACAGAACTAATAGGGCATATTTTTTTAATTTGATGCCATTCAAAAACCTCACCTCTTAATGGTAAGAAAGTCGCTTCTGTTTTTCAGTCTATATATGTTCATGGGCTTATTCATTCCTACTTTTAGATCTCCAGTGATTTTAACCCTATTAGTTGTATGTTTATGGACAAAATAATTACTCCAATTGAGTTCACTTTGCTAACATAAATAATTCAAAGCCATTTAGATATCTTATTTCACAGGTTCTTGTGAATGCTGAAAAGCTGTCAGAGGAGAAATCTTGCAACTTACCCAGCATTTTGTGAGAACTCTGCTTTTCTCAGAATTTTGTGAGAGCTCTCCTTTTCCCATGCAAACTATTAAAAACAATGCTATGTTTTTTTTGTAAACCAACTTTGCCATCTTGCACCTGTGGTTTTGTTATGATATTGCCTAGGGAAGTGTTTTGAAATGGGTGTTGGATGAACTGACCAATGGCTTTGGTAGGTGGCTAGCTAGAGGTCCAACAGCCTTTTGCCATTCAAGTAAACTTCAAGCGAACTAACACATGTAAACCCATCTGTATTTTAATAAACATTTCCATTATTTTGTTCTTCCTGGACTCTGGACTTTGTGTCATTATTTCTCTCCGTCCCCTCGATAATAGCAACAGGTCCCTTATTACGCATTTCATCCCTCAGATTTTCTTTGAAGCTCTACTCATTTGTGCCCACTTTTCTCTACCACTGAAGTTTAAAAGTATAACTGGTATTCATAATGAAGTCTTATAAGGGTTTGTATAGTAACACAAATGTTGTCCTATGTCAGCTGGAACTACCTTGATTGTTAGATTTCATTTCTTTATTTCATGGCCACATTACCATTAGCAGAGAAAGAGATTCCACATGGGAATTTGATCTCCTTCATTATTTCAGACAACGAACACTCTCTTTCTAAAAAGACCTCTATATTTTTAATCTCCAACTACATGATTCAACACTTTATCCTGTAAAACCTAATTTTTTCTATATAGCTGTCATAATTTTCTTGTTTATGATACTTTGATAATACTTTTTTAAATACAATTATTCCCATCTCTCAGTCATCAGAAATTTACATGATGACAGCACATTGTTTTCATGCCAAGGTCATGTTTTGTAATATTAAATAAAAGCAATTAGTTGACTTGAGATGCTCAAGTTATAATTTTCCTCCAGTATTTTCTCTTCTTTTATTGTAAAGTTTGTCATTCCATAGTAACTTCATTTAGAGAATTATTAAAATATGTATGATACATATTTTACATTTCTATGAAGGACTTCCTTTTTTTTAATTTTAGTTGATTTTTTTCCGTTTACCTTAGTTTAGAGCACTAAATAATATCTACTGGATAATAGAAGGCTCTTCAGGATGTCTGAAAAATCTATAAAAGATTAAGAAACTGGAAGCTGAGATTAGATAAATTCAGATTACAAATAAATCATATAAATAATTTGGACATTATAAGAAGTCCCAGAAGGATAAGGTAGTTCTTATAACAAAAAAATTTACATTTGTTATTATGAGTATATGTATGTGCTTTCTTTCAAACATGAAGTAACTTGGGGGAGGTCTGTGACCAAGCTAGTACAAAAGATGAGACAAAATTATCAGGAATGTCCCATCAGACTTTATAATCTGTGATTTCATAACCCCAAAACTTTTATATTAGTTACTCTAACTTTATGAAAATTAATAATTATAATGGAAAGAAGACTATTAAACATGAAAGACAAAGAACAAAAAGGATAAAAGAAGAATCAGAATACCATATTAAATAAAAAGAACTTTTGGCTACTGTTACCAGCTAATTGATGCATAAGGGATTATGCAGCTACCGAGATTTCAAATCAAGAAATAGAATCAAGAAATTTACGTCTTCTTTTCACTTGTGCACTTTAGGGGAAGAAAATCATTGACAACATAAATTTGAGTTGCCACAGCTAGAGGATGCTAAATCATCAAAAACAATAGTAGAAATTCTGTGATGAGATATGGAAGTAGAAGGAAACAACAGTTGTAGAAATAAGTACAATTAAAAGTTAAAATATTTGCCAGAGCAAAGCACTTAATTTTTCCTTCCCTTGCTTATTTTAAAGAGGAAAATTCTGCTTGAGAAATATGCTAAAGATATATAAATGATAAGGTAATCGGTTTAAATTTTGATTGTACCACAAGGGTCAAGAAAGCAGAATGCCTTTTTTTTTATCAAGCTTGTATTTGTACATAGCACTTACTTCTGAGAAACAGAACCAAACCAAAACCACTTTGAAAAGAATATAGATGGATTGGGGATCTGACTTCAAAGTAGGAAAGCATGTGCATGGATGCAAGCAATTCACCATAGTGACTGACAGTTACTTTTCTGATTTTATTCATCATAACCTGGTGCTAAAACACAGTCATGTGTTCCAAAACTCCTTTTCATTTGCCATATTTACCTATTTCAAACTAAGCTAAATTATTTTGAACTTAGATAAGTCTGAATGAAGATATGTTTTTTTCTTTTTTTTTGTCAGAGTTATAATCAGAAGAAGCTAGAAATGATTTGTGAATCTTCTGTATGCACTACACCACCATGGAATAAATATAAATATTTAAATAGTCTATTAGTAACTGACTCGTAAACATGTAAATAACTACAATAGTAAATGAGACATAGTAAGAAAAGTCTACACTTCTTCAGATTGCAATAAGTAATTACCACTGAGAAACTGATAAAACATAAACAAATACAACAGTGTTATTGTAAGCAGCTTCATTCCCAGAGATAGTGGAGAAAGACTTTAAAGCAGGTTATTTATTTCTGTGCCTAACCTTTCTACTGCAGAGAAAAAATATGTAGGGAATAGAATAATTTAATAGACTGAAAGCATTCTAAGAAAAAGAGCACAACTGAAACACATTATTAATTCAAATATTTTGATTAGATGGAGAAGTCCCAGAACACAGGAAACAGCAATAGGGTACATTTCCACTTTTACAGCAAGTGCCTACTGCTAAAAGTGACTCTTCATCCCATTACTCTCAGAGATGTTTTCAGAAGAAATGAGAGATACAATCTATATATGTTGCAAAGGAAGATATTTTATATGCTAAAATTCACAATGGGATTGATGTATCGCACTCAAGGACTGAACATTCTTTTGATACCTTTATACTGGAGCTACAGCAATAGCTTTGAAGAGCTTGCCCAAACAAACAGTTTGTCAGGAGAGCAATTAGCTGAAATAGAATAGCCAACCTATTTTTACCTGATTCATTCCCAGCACTTACTGCTTGTTATGTTTAATGAGAACTCATTTACTGATTTAGTCACTTACCAAAAGCCCCTCAGGTGTAGTCAACAGAACATGTAGTCCTTTGCTAATGATTCTACTTACAATCCTTAACAATCAGTTCAGTATCTCAGCCTTGTACCGGCATCTTTAGATAAAATAATAATATAATTCTTTAAGCTCCTACTACTAATCCTGCCTGGAAATGAGACTCAGGGATCTCAGTCTCTAAGATTCTTGAATATGTGCCATGACTGAGAAGTGTAACAATCTATTGTTTTAGAAAGAAACAGCTCAGACATTTGGAAAATGCTATGTTATAAAATAATGTTCTTATCCTAATTTCTCATTCTGAGAGTACCATAGACAGGAGATTCCAGGGTGTCACTTCAGGAAAATCATTCTTTCTTCATTTTATTATCCCAAACTAGACTACGTGTTATGGGAGAACCAGCACAACTTTCTGTACTGATGGAAACTTCTAGTTCTAAACATATTATTAGGTTATGATTGAACTAGATCTTCATTCTTCTGGTTGTGTGGGTATCCTATTTATTGCAGGTGCATTCTTTCAACAAAGAAAACAGAATCTGGATTAATCTTTCTAAACAGTTATGAATAGAACAGTAGAAATTAAGTGTTTGTTAAAAGTAATCTTAGACTAATTAATTAACCAAGAACTAAAAAATCTTGACTTGCCATAATTTCTCTTCTTGAAGAAATAGCCCACCATTTCCTGAAAAGTTCCTCTGCACTAAATCATTATTGTCCTTTTCATGAAATCTCTGAGCCCCCAGCCCCAGTATCCCTGTTTTTCTTTTGGATCATCAATGTCTTGAAATATTTGAAAGCTTATAGGAAAGAAGTGACACAAAGTGAGTAGCAATGTGAATGTGAATGTTAATACCTCAAAGCCAGCTGCATTTTTGTGTACTGCTGTGTAAGGTATATAAAAAGTAGCAGCAGAGCTGACTTTAGTGTTTGCACCATGCCATTGATTATCATATCCAAGCTATTTTTTTTTAACATATAGATAGACAATAGACACATAGATTTATTCTTTTTCTTAATGCTGTGGGTAATCTCTGTATTTCTCTGCCATCTCTGAGCACAGCAAAGGCTGTGAAGTTGTCTAGACTCTTGCTGTGGTTTTATTTATTTGTGAGGCACAATTTTTTGGGAGGAAAAATTTTGCTAAATTCAAATCCTTGAAGGTAATGCGCTTTTGAAATTGAAGTATCCTATGCATATTTTGAAATCCCATTTGGTCTGTTTGCCCACTTTCACAACGTGGCTACAAAATCCTACCACCATCTGCAAGAATTTTTAGGAACACTTTGCCTACCATAATAGGAATGGAAGATCAGTGCTGAAATTACAGGCAGACATTGGAAAAAAAAAACATAAAATCTGGAAGAAAAATTAAAATTCAAAACAAAGTACAGTATTCTGGCTATTAAAATTAAAAGATTGTTCAGAGACTGGTCCTTCATCTCTAATATGGGTTATTTTCCTGCAAATTCTGAATTCTAGATTGATTTTAACTATTTAT
This sequence comes from Oriolus oriolus, assembly GCA_013400235.1. Classification (NCBI taxonomy): domain Eukaryota; kingdom Metazoa; phylum Chordata; class Aves; order Passeriformes; family Corvidae; genus Oriolus; species Oriolus oriolus. Next base: position 821,112 of record VXBT01006750.1, read on the forward strand.
TTAGTTGTTCACTTTGTAGTGAATTATGCAAATATAGAAAATATCATGTGATTCTTTTGCTACTTAGAAATGTTTTGTAGTTTGGCACCTCCTAATTTCTTCTTTTTGCAATAATATAGTGAGTTCCTTGGTCTCTGCCACATATTTATTTCACTTGTAAAGGGATGTCGATGCACCATTTTGTTTGTTTTGATCTGATTTGGAGGGGACGAAGGTTGTCCATTAATCAAATTTCTGGACTAAAATCCAGTTTAAAATCTTAACAGGATTCCTGCTGAATGATGAACTGTTCATATTTTTGTCTTGGTTTTTAAGCCATGAAGGATTCCCCATAAATGTAAGTTGAGCTAAATGGGGATTATAATAAATCAGTGGAAATAGATGGATACATGAAGCACTTTGCAAAGTTAAAATGATTGTATGGATTGTAAATTAAATGTTTATTACAACTGCTAGCTGCCAAGATTCTGTATAACTCACTTATATACATGAACTGTAGTTGCATAAACCCAATGAATTAACTCTCAAGGACTTTCTGAAAAATTCAAGGTTACATGAACTAGCCTACAGAATAACTGCTTGTCCTGGCTTGATAACATATGCTAACAGAGCAAGAATGACAGTTTGATTCAGAGACAAATATGAGTCAGTCTTGAATGCCTGGCTTCCACTTTTCTGAGATGAGATAGCCATCTTTATAAAGCTTCAGTGGTGAACATCCTGTCAGTTTAAAAGGTCAGACATTGCAAGTTATCAGCAAAAATGATGATGTACAGACCACTGGAAGAAAGAATGATTTTATTATCTTCACTCACCTGTTATATATTTACTCTGCTGTCCATCTTCAACAAGTAGGAGGCTTATGGAAAAGAATAAAAGATGTGCTGAATGGTGAACTGATTTCAGGTGTGTATGCAGTACATTAGACACAAAGAAGGAGATGTAGAAAACCATGGTGAGTGGGGTGAATAATTCTGGATGATCTTACCTTAAAATATTTTTACCTTTAGCAAACAAATACTATATATTTAAACACATTTTTAAGTTTAATATTCCATTAAGGCCACTTTAGTGTCTTATGCTATGTGGTCAAATGCAGAAAATTAGTCTGCTTTCTTTGTTTCTGGAAAGTACACTCATGCTCCATTCACACAGAAAAGGTATCAATCAAGGACTGCCTTCTTTAGCCATTTTTGAAAAAAAAAAGATAAAAATAAAGAAAAAAGAGAAAAGGTCATTATTTGTGGTTGTCTATGATTTGTCTTTGATTCTACATATGTGGTGGTTGACCCCCTCTAGCAGCTGAACATCGACACAGTTCCTTGCTTACTCCTTGTCACCCCCACCCAGCAGGGTGGATGGGAAAAAATTAGGAAGAAGAAGAGTAAGAAAACTTGTTGTTTGAAATAAACTCAGGGAAATCCATCACCAGATACTGTTGCAGCAAAACCAGACTTGACCTGAGGAATTTAAGCTGAATTATTTGCAATAAACTTTTACTTACTGATTCAGGTTACTGGGAAACAAGACAAATATTTAATCACTTAGGGCCAGACACCTCCCTGCTTGCTGGGCTCAACTTTACCCCAGTCACTGACTTGTTATCACCATGAGTTACATTCAGTCCCCTCAGTGACACAATGGCTGGTGCAGCTGGTCAGGCTCAGGATGGAGCCGTTTCTCTTCTCCTCACTTTGCTTCTTGTTAATTTTTTATGCTCTGGCATACGTCCTTCACAGGCTGTCCCATGTGTCTTCAGGGGTTTACCTCCTCTGACAAGGACTTATCCATAACCTACAGTCCCCTTGGGGATATATCCTGTCCTCCATGGAGCATCTCATACACTTATGACTTTAGTGCTCCTTCATTTCCTTTCTATCCTTGCTACTCCTCTGACCTCTCACAAATGTTTTCACAGGTATTACACACTTGGCTCTTAGGCTGAACTGCATCTGGCACAGAGCAATCCCTGTCCTACTCCCACAGAAGGCATCCCTGCAGCCTCTCACTACCACAGCCTTGACATTTACACCCAATAAAATATATTAGGGCATGACATATATAGACGAATTTCTCATTTAAGATAAAAGCACAGTCCACCTGCACACACAATGAAATTTGTATTAAAATCTATACATGTGTATTGATTGACAATAGAAAAAACACTACGAACTGCATACCTGGAAAAATACCTGCATACAAACCCCCAGTATTTTTATATACTGCACACATGTATATGTGATGACAATAAAGGACCATCCTTGAAGGTGCACATTGAAGACTCCAGTATACAGCTATATACGTGCACTTTAGAGTCAAATCACTTCTGATCAAAAATGAGATTACTAAACCACAATATTATCAATTATCTAGTCATTGCACAGCAAGCTGTTATATGGTAGTTTTTAATTAGAATGTGAAAAATATTTCCTGGGTTATGACACTGCTGTATGATACAAAGGTTCAGTTCTCTTTAAATAACTTCTCTGTGCCAGTCGTCCAATACTTAAATGAGATGTTTGGATTTCTTCTCTGATATCTACATTGTGAAGATAAATACATGCTCATGGTAGAAGAAGCCGTGTGACCACTCAAAGAAGTTGTTGTAAGTGCTAGCTGGGTGATTTTTAAAGGTTTGAAACTAATATTCCAGCAAGAATGAAGTTGGACAAGTTTTGAAAACATTATTTTGACAAAATGAATATATTAGGATAAAACCCAGATTTTTTTTTTAAACAATAAAAGAATATTAAGTTTTGTGAAATTTTTTTAAAACTATATAAGCAACATAGTGATTTTGTGATGCAAACATAGAACCATTTGTTTCCTAAGATATTTTACTCAAATTTTTTAGAAAAGCAGATGGGTTTAGATAGTTTTGTTTTCAAAAGAAATAACCATGTATTCATACTAAATTCTGCTATCTATGAGAATGTAAATCATCTAGATTCTACCAAAGATTGCTTTTAGTTTTGGTTTTTTACTCTAGTGGTAGAAATATCACTGGCATTCAGACTGCCAAAGTATCTTTACTTTGAAAGAATCAGTGAGCTAGGTATTGTTATTTTAAGTCCTTAAGTCCTTTTTCCCATTAAAAAAATCTTCATCTATAGAATCCCCAGATAATCATATAGTTCCTTTAGTTGTATGATGAATGCTGTCTCACATTTAGCAAGACACAATTACTTCAAAGCAGTAGTATGTATGGAGTTGATTACAGTGGAGATAGTGAAAAACAGCAGGATATGGGATTTAGAAACCATTCTTATGTGGGTTTCTTTTCTTTTACCTTTAGTTATTGATGAGAGGCATGCAAAGTCTATTGAGACAGCAGAAGTTCTTAACACACACAAGATAAATAACAGAAATCATAGAAAGAAATATTTAGCTATAAAAAAAAGAAAAGAATCTTCAAGCAGTCCCATAATATTGTCGAAAGAAAATGAGCAGTAGGAAATGTTCATGTTAACATGACACTAGCTGCACCTGAAAACTGCAAGTTGGGCTGTCACCAAGAGATGCACATTTAGGTATCAAATGCAGACTTCCTCTTTTTACTTACCTGTTTTTAAGTACATTTTTTAGAAGGAGGGCGAATTTTTTCTCTTTAGAGAAAGTATATATATATGTTACTCCTTTCCAGTCTCTTCTTCTAAATTGCAATGCAGACTTTATAGCAGCCCTGAAGGTAGCTGAAAACTTACCATCTTAATCAGAAAAAAAGGCACAGTAAAGTATGGGTTATCCTTTAGGAGATGAATACTCTGTGAGTTATAAAGAGCTGGTGTTAGAGAGGAGGTGATTATTGTTTGGTCTGAGGTGATTTTTCGAAGAGAGTGATTTTATTAGATGTGAGGGTAGCAAGCAGGTGACTGTTACGTCTTTGAACCTTTGCTTTACTTATGGGATGGCTCTGAGCTCAGTAAAAAAACGCAGACATTTTATGTGCAGTTTATTTGTACATACTCAGGGCATGTTCAACTTATTCATTGTACTGACTGTCTTTTTCATGTATCCCAGCAGACCATTTCTGTAATGAAAATTGTGATCACCTAGATGCTTAAATCATTGAGGAAACAAACCGTGTCATGAAACTAATCAGGTTTCTGGGCACTACAGTGATGGGAAAAATCTAAGAATAAAGCAATCAGCAGGTAAAATTGTATTTACTCTACTTAATATTAAATAATTAATAAATTATCCTTTATCTTCATATGAAATAAAATATTTCCACAGCTTTTTAATCCCTCAGCATTTTTAGAGTGTCTCCTTAGAGGGATAAAACTGGCTTCTAGATATACACCTGTTGTTTTCTAACTTTGATTACTGTGCATTTTTGTATTCTGAAGTACTTCAAAATAAATTGAAACCCAGCATTCATATCTACTGTAGTGTTATGTGTTTCAAATCATAGGAGTAGCCTTGTCAATCCCACTGTAATATCAGCTACTGCAAGTACTCAAGATATACCCAGCTTCCTTTTATAGTTAAAAGCTACAAGCATGTCTGAAATGTCAAAAGGCTTTAAGAAAATTCCATATTCCCTAGTTCCAGCTGCATTTTTCTGTCTTTCTGCACATGTAGCACACAAACTGATTCTACACAACAGGATGAAGTACAAACATTTTAACCAGCTCAATGATATACATAGAGTACTTGACAATGTGCCATGATACCTTTCAAACTGATGTCCTATCTTTTATCATGTAATTATTTATGCATTTTTTCACAGTGTATTAATTACTTTTTCCTGAACAACACAACACCAATATATGTATTAATTCTGAGTATTTTATGAGCTGTGTTAATTCATATTCAAGAAGAATACAATAAGATCCCCAAAAGAAAGGCTGAGGCTTTGGGTAACACTTATTACAGCTGGCTACAGACTCATGATGAATTTTGTTTTCTGTTATACTTTTTTTGTATGCATGTTTCTTATGAAATAAAATGTTTAGTTTTCACAAGATGAAACACATAATGTAATTCTTTTTCAGTAGGTGTTCCTGCAAGATGTCAGGAAGAAACATGTAAGCCCTTGAATATATGACTCGTCTCAATTGCGTTGTTAAGAATCACTAGGATACAAACCTGCAGCTCATTCAGCCAGTTCCTAGACTAGAAAAGATATTTTTGTCACTTGAAAAAGGTATCAGAATATTGTAAATCAGCTGAGTTGTCAAACAAATTTGCATTATTGAAGAATAATATTTTAAGAGGAAATAGATGTGCAAACAGGCAACAAGATCTTTTTAGAACAAACTTCCTAGATGAAAACATGCTAAGCATTGTCATAGCAATAGTTAATGAGCTATCCTAGTATGAAGACTTACTTTACTTGAATTATGAACAAAACATCTTGCCTAAATAAGCTTTCTTCTTAATAAGCAATACTGAAACTTTTCAACTGCTACCAAATACAGCATTTTGCAATAAGCTCAGTGTTGTTTTCCTGTTCATGCATGCCAATGTACAGATTTCTTTAATTGTCCTTATTTACAGATCCAATTTTGTAATCTTATCAGTAGACTGCTGTCTAATCTTGTCTCAGCTTTGAATTACAATACACCAACTTTTACTGGAAAAATATTCTGAGCCAAATAAACTCCAGATTTAAGTCTTTATATTGCTTATGAACTCAGTAAAAGAAAGACCTAGACCTGCTGGAATGTGTCCAGAGGAGGGACACAAAACAGATCAGGGCACTGAAACATCTCCCCTCTGAAGAAACCCTGAGAGAGATGGGGTTGTTCATTCTGGAGAAGGTTCTGGGGAGATCTTATAGGAGCCCTTCAGTGTTTACGAGGGTTATATAAGAAAGATGGGGACAGACTTTTAAATAATGATGGGATAAAGGGCAGTGGTTTTAAACTAAAAGGATGTTGACTCAGACAAGTACAAGGAAGAAATTTTTTATGATGAGGGTGCTGAAACACTGGTACAGGTGGCCCAGAGATGCGGCAGATTCCACATCCCTGGAAACAGATTTTATGAGGTTCTGAGCTATCTGATCTAGATGAAGATGAGCCTGCTCATTGCAGGTAGGCTGGACTGGATGAGCTTTAAGTGTTCCTTTCAACCTGAATGATTCTATGATCCTATGATTCTAAATCAAATTATTGGAGAAAGGGGTTTGTTTGATAGAACATACCCAGGAAAACAATATCTTGAATATTCAAATAATGTTATTAGTCAGAACTTTGTATGATCAAAAGTCTTATCTACACCTAGTTATTTAGAAATCTCAGGTATCTTTTTCACATATTTGTTCTTATTTGAATTTTTTGATTAAGACAAATCCAAATATATCACCTTATACCTTCTGACTCTAACTCCAATTGCAAATCAGAACACCTGCATTGATCTGTATTAACCACTGATGCCTCCCATTGTTGGCTAATTTGGTATCTGATCTTGTAGAAATCAAGATGCTAATTCAGTAAAGACACTGATTTTATCTCCTATTTCTCATGCAAAGAAACAAAATCACCATTATTATTTTTGTATTTATCATATGTGAGTTTTTTCTGTAAGCATGTCTACATCAGAGTTTTAGAGGATAAGGCACAGCTACTTATGCTAGGAACAAAACAAGTCCAGGCCTAAAAATTCATACAGTCAAAATTGAATGGGCTCATTAAGCATTTATCTTTGGGCTCATAGCTTCCAATACTTAGAAAGAAACATGATATATATTGTATATATAGTGTATATTCAGCACAAAGTTAAATTTATTTAGTACAATATCTCATTTCATCCTAGGCTGACACAAAGTCCATGCTCAATAAATCCTCTAAATTAAAAACCGGTGCTATATAAAGAGAAGCTTGCCTTTTCTCCTCTATATTTTGCAAATACAAAATGCTTTATTAATATTTTTGTACTGTGATCTTAAGAATGTATCTTACAAAAGCCACAATATTTGAATTTTTGAATCAATTGGCTTGATTTTAATGTTGGCATGATTTTCTTTTAGAAACGCTGCCCGTTGCAAGGGAGTTGGAACTAGATGATCATTAAGGTCCTTCCAACTCCCTACCTAAATTCAGTTATCATGGTGTTATCAGCCTATTTGGGTGTCATCAAACACTGAAATAGGTTGCTCAGGGAGGCTGTGTAGTCTACATCTCTGCAGATACTAAAAATCTCACTGCATGTGACTCTGGGCAACCTGCTCTAGCTGTACCTGCTCGAGCAGTGGGTGGAATCAGATGATTTGGAGAGGTCCTTTCCAGCCTCCACTATACTGTGATTCCATGACTCTATTTAACAGTTTTTTCTGAGGACGAGCGAATTTATACTTCTGTCATGCATTATCTTTACATAAAGAATGGGATTTCTCTACAGAGGAAAATGTATTCAAACATGAAGAAGATAAGATCTGGCCAAAAGTTGGTTGGTAGGTCAGAATATCTCTAAGACATGCCATCAGAGAGCCAGTGGTCTGTGATCTAATTGCAATCCACAACTGTGGTACACAAGTTGCTATGAAAGTAACCATAGAATCATAACATTAAAAACTCATAGAATAATTTGAGTTGGAAGTGACCTTTAAAACTCACCTCATGCAACCCCTCTGCAATGAGCAGGGTCATCTTCAGCTAGACTAGGTTGCTCAGAGTCATGTCTAACCTGACCTTGAATGTTTCCAAGGATGGGACATCTACCTTCTCTGGGCAACCTTTTCCAGTATTTCACCACCCTTATTGTAAAAAACTTGTATCTAGTCTGAATTTCAGTTTAAAACCATTACCCCTTATCCTACCACTACAGGCCTTATTAATATGTCTGTCCCCCTTTTTCTTAGAAGGCCACTACATTGGTAAAACAGGACTTGCCCTTGGTGAAGCCATGCTGGCTGTTTCCTATCACCTCCCTGTCCTCCGTGTGCCTTAGCACAGCTTCTAGGAGGATCTGTTCCATGACCTTCCTTGGTACAGAGGTATGGCTGACAGGTCGGTAGTTCCAAGGGTCCTCCTTTATACTCTTTTTAAAAATGAGTGCAAGTTTTCCCTTTTTCCAGTCACCGGGGACTTTACTTATTGCCATGACTTTTCAGATGTCATGATGTAGAGCCCCAGACTCACTCAACAAGCCTCCTAAATGAGGTTAGGTTTTTTTATACTCTAAGGGAGGCTCACAGGAGAAACATGATGTTCTCAGGAAATTAAACAACAAGCTTTATAATAATAATCACTAGTTGAGTTCCAGCATAATTCCAGCTCCTGGGGCGCTTTCACCCAGGTGGAGTTTCCGGTGTGCCAGTGACTGACAGACACTCAGGGCTGGAATAGAGGTTTCAGGGGGTGGGATGTGGAACAGGGCACATCCCACTTTTCACAGAACATGCCCTGCCCCCACCTACACTTTGGTTGTTTTGAGAGAGTAATCATTCTCTCCAGTCTCTCATACATGGAGAGTTTCTTTTCAACTATATCAAGCCAATTACCTTGGAAGTCTGGGACGCATCTCATCGGGTGCCATGAAGACCTTTAATAAAGAAGTTAGATTTTCAATGGGAAAAAATTTAGACGAAGCACCCTAATCTTGACAATCTCGTGTTCTCTTCAAACATTTCAAAGCTGTAATGTTTTAAGGTAAAGTTACTGCTCTAAGTAATATGCTGAAGTGCTTACAAACATTGCCTCCATTCCAAATTCCTTAGACATGCATCAGGTTGGACAAAGTCTCACAGTTCAATAGCCATTAGGAGTTGCTTGGCACAGCTGTTCATATGTGCATTAACTGAAGAAGATATATATCATTAGGATGATTAATACATCACTTATAGTACCAATGAAAGGTCAGACATAGATTGCAGTAAATCCCTGTGCTGGTAGTAAAATTAATAACATTTAGATTTAAAAAAGAAAGTATTTTATACACATGTAGAATTTCCTTGTAGCAGTGCCCTATTACAGAGTTACTTTGCATGGAGATTATTGTATTGTCCAGTATAGACTATGGGAGGTGTAACAAAATTTTGGACACATTTAAATGATTTTTCAGCCATTTCTTTTTACACCTAAATTGTCTTCATAAGAGCAGAGATGCTATGGCAGGTAATGTAAAGACACCATAGTTCATCAGCTACTGGTTTTATACCAGCTTTTAAAATTTAACTATATTTTGGTAATACCCTAGATATTCCATAAATTACACAGTCTGATCTCTTGTGTGAATAATCAGCTCCTTCATAATGATAGAATAAATATTCCATGTTTATTAATATATGTGTGTAGGGGAAATAAAAAATACTTTTATTGGTTTTGTTTCTTATTTATGAAAATAAATAAGTAAACACTGTTAGAAATCATTCTTTTTCTACGGCTTGTTATATGATGATGTTTGCTGTCAGCCTAAAGATAGATTCTCAGTGTTCTTTGCAAGAATAGAACAAAGTACTATCCATATTTCTCTTCCTTCACCTGCTACATAAGACCTGTGGAACTTGATGGATTTGAACAGCCTGTTAATTTTCCCATGTCTTAGTATTTCTATCACACTTTGTACACTAAGGATTTGAGTACAGAAGAGACAGTACCACAATAAAAAATCAGAATGATGAATAGTTTCAAGCCAGGCCCTTATTGTCCTGCCTCAAGTGCATTCAATATCTCGAAACCATCATATTCAGAAAGTTTTGACATCAAAAAAAATCAATAAAGCACAGCAACAAAAACAAAGTCAGAAAGAGACATAGTCTATTCACCACACGACTTTTACCTGGTTTATTTGATCTCTTGTGGCCCCAAATCTTGGAAACTCTCAACAGTCTAATAACTATATTTCACAATCTTTTTTAAACATCCATTTATTTCTCTATTAGCTTCATATCTCTCCTTGGCCCAAAGATAGATCCTCAAGCTGCAGTGTGCAAGAGATAATTATTTTTGTATACATAAATCATTTAAATCCAAGAAAATGTAGCTGAGTTTTTTAACTACAGGTTTGTTTTTGTTAAATAGTTCATTACCTTAAATATTATTTAAACTATTGTGTTCTCTTTAAATTTAAAAAATTTTGTTCTCTTTACATATTAAATATACTAACTTGAAAGGCTACTACACTACTGATGAAAATTGTATATGCAATATAAAACTATATTGCTACAATGCAGGGGTGAGCTACAGGAAAATGGACTGTATGCCTCTTAAAAATAATTTCTGTGCATTAATTATATTTGTAAACTCATCCATAAGGACAAATTGCAAAACAACAGCAATTTTATTTTTGTATTTTCCTTACTGTAACTAATTATCCTTATACTGAGAAAAAATAAAGGGAAGAGATTGAAAATTCTATTGAATTGTTATTTCAGTTTATTGTTCATTTTTCTAGACATCCCACACATCACTGTGAGAAATGTCAGACCTTAATCCCTCTGTTGGTCAAACTCTCATATTCACAGGCACTGTGTGGACGTTGTTCATAAACAGTTTTTCGGTGGCTCTTCTGCAGACACAGAGATACAGAGGCTCTTATACCCCTCACACAGTCTGCCTTCCCTGCTGTCCAGAGAACTTATGAGAGTTCTCTCTGACTTTTCAGATAAAGCATTTTGGATTCTCTAGCACTGAATGCAGGCTTTTGGCATAATAAGACAGAAATCTCTTTTTCTACCTCATACTCTCCTGAAAAAAAAATCTATTTTTAATTCATGGCATATTTTAAGAAAAACATGCAAAGCTGAATAAGATTAAAATAAATTGTCTTATTTCTTACATAATTTACAACCTTCTATCTAGGTCCTATGTCGTCACTCAGATGAATGCAATACTGAAATGAACCCCTGTCTGAAGTTGTTCTTGCATCCCACTGTACAACTGGGGGTAACTAGAGTAGAGTTTCCAAGGTGTAGCTAGAACATGAAAGGGAGAAAAGAGGCAAAAGAAAACCTAAGACCTGCTGAGTGAGAATTTCAACTCATAGGTCACACTAAGGTCTAATTTACATGAAAGTTTTCCTTCTCCTGTTAGTATTTATTTAGTATACTGTGTACATTAATAAGTACTAGATTTCTGTACACAGAGAAAACTGTAACCTCTTGCAAGGAAAAAAAAAGCAAGTATTAAATATGTATCATATAACAGAACCTTCAGCTGACTAGCATGCCAAAGAATCTTCTACTGTTAGAGACACAGGACCTGACTAATGAGAAATTTCTCTCTTTGATATATAGCCACATATTCCACAGGGAAGTATGGTCATGCAAATCTGAATTTGCTTAGGAATGTATTTCACAATGAATAGCTTTTCAGTGGGCAAAGGACAAGCAATGATTGGAGCAGATTTGTAAAAAATATAGAATAAATTGCACTTTCTGAAATGATTCTTACCTCTGACAGATTTAGCATATTCTCAGCTAAGCATACACTCTCCTTATCAGCAGTGCCATAGCGCTTCCTCCTTACAATTTTTCTACCTGCACCTGAATTAAAAATGTGAGAAACACAGTCATTAAGCATAAAGATCTTCTGTATTCAGGCTTGTTATTGTGATAGACCATGTCTTGCTGTAATCACCTAAGCAACATTCCAGAGATATAATTTTGGTTTTTTCACAATTAAGAATGCTGGGAAAGAAAGGAACTAACATTTTTCCCACTGCAAAAATATTTTGCTTTATTGCAATCTTGTAACAGTTTAATGGTTTACCTGGTGGAATGTATTAAGTATTTATGATATTTTTTACACTTAATTAGATCTCACAGTTGGTTAATTGCAACTTATTAGGTAATATTAGGTTTCTGAAAAATATTTCCCTTGACAATCTCATATTTAGAGATTTGACAAGAATTTTGAAGACTGAAGAGCAGTAGATGACTCGGGAAGCATACCAACACCAAGAGGATTCTGTGTGATTCAGTGCTCTTTGCTCAGGAGAACAAACCACCTGTTACTATAGAAGATCCACAGACTACAAGACTGTGCTGCAAGTCAGAGGTAAAGATATGAACTGCAGGAGTTATGTGGGAAAGGGTTCTGAGGAGAGAATAAAACCCCCTCCAAATCTATTAATCTTTCTTCAAACCACAACAAATGACACTTTAGGATTCCCAGATGCAGCAGATGAAGCACAACCTCAGCAAAATGACGGCTCTGATGGTTTTCAGTTGCATTCACTTGATCTTTCAGGGAAGAGAGTAAAGGGAACAAGATAATGAAGTCAAAAGATAAATCCCAGACAGGTGTTATTTAAATTACATGCATATCTGTTGAGACACAGAACTAATGGATGTACTCTCTCAGAGCAGTTGGCATTGTATCTCTTTGGGGTTTGAGGCTGGTGCTGATGATAAGAGGAATTGTAGAGAAAAAGAACTGAGGAGAAGACTGAGAAAGTGACTGATATGAATGCTATGCAATTTTAATATGTAGAGGGAGGTAAACAAAACTACAGTGAAAGTCAATCCCATACCAATATATAAGAAGGAAGGATGCTAAGAACAGAAATAGTACTCATACTGACCAAAAGAGTAATCAGAGGGTTCTGACTGTGCCTACTGTTATTATAAAACTTATGTTCTAAAAGAAACATCATAAATATTTGTGCCCTAAAATACCAGTTTGACTGATGAAATGAGAATTTATAGTGCAGGATATGAAACCAAATACTATGAATGGAAATATGGAGATAAGAGAGACTGGAAATTTAAATTGTTCACTTGAGTAAAACACGTGATGCTGGGGGCAAAAAAGAAACAAAAAGTGTAGCAGAATAGTATCACTTTACCTATACATTAGACTCTTAGAGAATAAAGACTTTGTATAGTACACATCTACAAAGCCTAATAATACAATTCAGGTGTGTATTTTTACAACACTTATTAGAATAAGGTTTTTTTATAAATTAGACTTGCTGCAAGAATACATAATCATATGCCTCCAAGACAGCTAAAAAATGAAGCATTTTTTTTGATGTAATGCTGCAAATCATAAATGAAATAAAAGAGTGAAATGAAAAACCTAGGAACCTAAAATAGTTGCGAAGGAGGATGGATCAGATCATCCTGGGGCAAAATTTTTTGTATTGCTTGACTACTAAAATTGTATAAGAGGAAGTGAGAAGACAATAAAAATTGTATTTCAATGTTCTCAAGGATGGTTAGTCACACAGGAACCAAGATTGCATAAGCACTGACCCTGGAATACTGCAGGTACTTAGGCAACAAGTCAAAAATGATGATAATTGAGGACTAGCAGTTCAGTAGATTGTTCCTGACCATTCTGTGCCCATAGATACAGCCAAGGTACTGATTAGGCTTCATGACAGACTGTCACCCTTCTTGAATCATTTTAACATAATTATGCTCCTTCAGCTGTCATTTCCCTGTATTTGGCATGGACAAAGACAATTTAAATGCATTTCCTGTAAATGGGCAATTTTCATAGGTATTGGATGTGGTCTTGGACATTTAAAGTTCAATATCGTTGTCATCAGACGGCTTTTGCGTGGATTTACGATTTTGTGCTTGTTGAGGAGCTTAGCTGAGTACTTTAACATTCAGGCTCTTATTCTTTGCAACTATTCCCCAGTATACAGCCAGAGAGAGAGAGAAAATGACTACATGTCATATGTATTCCTCCTTACTATTTTTAACCTGTTTTTTTAAGAACTTTAATTTTTCTTGATTTTCCTGCTCAGTAAAGGAAGAAATATATCTTTGTGTTTGTGTATATATGTGTAAAGATCAATCTTCACACATTTTGGATTATGATTAAAATGAAGGAATTCAAAGCATTTTCAATAGCTGAGCAATTATAAAAAGTTTTAATGCACTCTAAAGTGTTAAAAACAACAATGTACCTGGCAAGTACTTGAGAGAGAAACAACAGTAGGTATCACTTTGTTTGATTTTACACACTACCCTCAGTTGCCTTTCTCTTGGGACAAGAAGAAGAAACAAAACAACTCAAGGCTCACACCGCAGTTCTTTCAGACCATAGGTAAAAGGTGGGTTGAGTAATATGGAAATTTATGTAATATACAGTACTATAAATATATTGTAGTAGAGTAGTATTATAATGTACTAGTTCAATAACTAACTTAGAAAAAGTGTGATAATGAAGTTTTAATTGAGGTGTGATGCTAAGTTTTTGCACTAGATTTAGACAAGTGTATATATAAACAGAAAACATTACTCTGGCAGAACAAGAACCTGGAAAGTTCTGAGCTTTTGGATCAATAATAGTGATCACACTAAATGGGTGAGGTCTTTTATAAAACACATACTATTCTGCATTTTCTCCTTGTCCTGGGTTACAGGTTATTCTATTCCCTGCCTCCACCCTCTGGACTATCTTCTGTTAATGGGCCCATCAATGCCTGCCCCATGACTCACAGATAACTCTGCTCCNCTATGCTACTTTTCACTCAGAAACTTTTAGCTCTGCTGCATCAAAATACATGAGAAAAACAGTGTAATGGCTGCATAAAGGCAAATTGGGCACACATTCCAGAAAAAGCCCGTTACAGAAATCCTGGTGCGCAGAATTATTTCGAAAAATAACTCTGTATTTTCAAAATTCAGAGTTACAGTCTTTTATCATCCATTTATATCAATTGTATTTGCACAAGTTTTGTAAAAATATCAAGTGATCTGACATGTTTTTTCCAGTTTGTAATTTCATCTGTACCCTGTATATCTTTATTACACTTCCTGAAATTATATTTACAGTTTCACAGCATTCAACATCTTTGTAGTGTCCATTTACACTCATCCAATGCAATTAAAGTATTTCCTGGGTCTTATAAGATATTCAGCGGTCTATATATCCACTTTCTCTCTCCCCACCCAAAACTATCTGGTTTCTCTACCTAGACCTTAAAAAAAAACCATTTAAAATGCAGAAACAATTGTCCCTAAAGAAGATTAGTATACAGGCAGAAGAAAGCTCATTTCCCTCTAATCCTACTTCACCAATTAAGAATTTAAAATAAAGGCCTTTCTCTAAAGGAATCAGACTCTAATCAATTATCTTCCATAGTGTCAGTGACTTAAATCATGTTAACAGAAAAACACAGATTTAAATTCTGTTCTTAACATCACACTCTTATTACATTTCAGGTCTTTTAGACAGAGAAACTCCCTACAATAGTGTCATGTGAATTCGCCTTGGGGTGTGATTCTGCTAAACTGTGCAACATTGAATTCTGCCTATTTTGGTTTCTTTTCCTTTTGGTTAAATTTAAGCCTGTCTGATAACCATTTTTACTTCCTCTTGGTGTCGTAACTCTCTAAAGGGTAATAAATTTTAATACGTAATTTTAAATCTGTGAAAGCTCCAGTTTTGTTTCTTTAAAGCAGAAAAGCATTTGTTACAGATAGCACCCACATATAGATTTGACTAGTTTCCACTGATGTATGTGCAAACCTGGATAAAGATATTAAGCATAAGTTATATATCCTCGGGAGAAACTAAACTGAAGTACTTTAAGGGGATGTTTGAAAACTGACCATAAATACGGGCCTCCTCTTCAATACATTGTGACTGATCAACAAGTATATAAAGTGAAGCTTATTAATTCAGAAACCATGTCTTACTGACTACTGTGGACATTAAACTACAAGTTGCTCATTTTTTTCTTAAAAAAATTTTTTTTCTTAAAGCACATGCATAGTACCAAAATATCCCACATTTAACCCAGTTTTATTCCCAGAGTATTCCCAGTTCAGCTTATTTGAAAAGATGAATTCTCATTAAAAGCAAAAGGGGGAAATATAAAGGCAGCAATAATGGCAAAATATATTTAAGGTCTGAGTGACCAGGAATTTGTTTTGTTCTATGAGAGTTTACTTGTTTTGAAGCAAAAGATTAACAGTTCAGCAGAATAGAACAGTCTTTGTTTTCTTTATCCTGCTGTTTCTACATATAATTCAAAGCTAATGAATGGCCTTGACTAATACTAAATGAGAGGAAACTCAACAGAAGAACTGAAAGGGAAATGTCTTTTCACAAATTAATTTCTCAAATAAATATAATTTGAGAAATTAAGGGACAAAAAACTGTTGAATACAAAATAAACATTTAATCCTCAGAGTTGCACACAGACGTATCTTTCAGAGACACCAAATTTAAAAATGCATCTAACTGAAGTCATCTCTCACCCATTAATGTGCAGAAACAGGTATTTTAAAAGCAATTTGGTGAAGGGTTGATTTTAGGTGTTCCAGGTAAACCATGTTCTACAATATTTAACATCACTCATCATGTTTTCCTTGACAGAAATTTAAAAACCAAAAAGGATGAAACCGGTTTCAACATCAATATGCTTAACGCTCATTGACTCAGGTAGTTTATATTCACCCTCAAAGGCATTCTCAAGGCCAAATTCCCTCATCTCCCCCTCTGGCTCAGAGTCTGAGACTATAATTGGACATCATGGGAGTGCTCATCTGGAGAGAATGTCAAGTCTAGTCAACATCCTCTGATGTAGTTTCAGGCAGTCTAGACCCAGATGCACATTAAGACACTTCCCAGAGAACACACTCCATTATGCCCTCAAGCTGGACTGTGAAGCCAGTGTACCTGTGCCTCTCAACACAGAGGAACTGCTGCTGCCTTCTTGTTTCACCACTACAGTGGCAAAGTGGAGAATGTTCACAAGAACCAAAATAGCTAGTCTGATTTTTCACAAGAGCCTCTGCTCTAGGAGTTCCTGGTCCAGTGCTGGCCAAGAGACTAGACGATAGCTGAGCTCAAGCAGAAGACATAAAACTTTCAGTGAACAGGCAAGTCACGACATGAAACATAGCAAAAGTGCACACAACCCTTGCCACTTGACACCTGCTTAACTGAATTTAACACACAAGATTTGTTCTTTCCTTCCTTGTCTTCATTCCAATGATTCATTTTGGAACAAGTAATAGTGCTGCTCACAATCAATAGGAAGGCCAGCCCTGGCTCAAAATAAAAACAATTAAAAAAGGAGATTGACTCTTTAACCTTTACTCGCGCAAAAAATAATACCCTAATACTCATGCATCTCACATTTCTGCATTGGTCCCAGTCTGCCTAGGATTTTTTTATTTCATTCTATTCAGCAGTGAAACTAACTGTTGGGTAGACAGGTGGAATAAAATTTCCTATAACTTACACAGATGCTTGACTCCTCATCCAGGTTCTAGCAACTTTGGTCTGTGACAACATTAGAAATGCAATTCAACAGGGTCATTCATATAAAAATGGCTTTATGACTGCTTGGAAGACAGGATCATTCCCAGTATTCTTTTTCCTCAGTTCTCCTAATACTCTAGGTCTATTATAGGATAAACTTGTTTTCAATCTCCCTTGCAAATGTGCCTCAGCCTTCAGGTAAAAGGTATTTTCTAGCAAAGTTGCACCTTAAGCATAGGAGATTGGAAAGATTTTTAATAAGGATGGCTACTGGCACTCCAGTAATGAAGCAATCCTAAGGAACAGTCCATCAGAACAATGAAGGAATTCCCTGAGTTCACTTCAAAGAGTCATCAGTAACGGGAAGCCAGTGCAGACCTGAGAAAATATGGGATACAAACAAAATAATTTTGAGGAGAATTCACAGCCATCAGCAAATACATTTCTTTATTCCCACTAGACTAAGAAAATTATATAGTAACTCTTAGTACAGAGAAACTGAATAGAGGGTTGTTCAGACCAGTGCAATACTCCAAGTGCATATCCATTCTGTACAGTAAGCATAGGCAGTAGGACTCAGTTCACCAACTGTGAAGTGAAACTGTGACCTTTCTATTTTTAAGGTTATTACTTAATAGTACTTCCAAATGGGTTATGAAAATTACAGTGAAAGCAGCATATTTTGAGAATGCCTGAGTGATCAAGAAAAACAGAGAAATACAATAGTAGTGATAGATTGAACTCAGTCTTTCCCTCTCTTCTTAACAAAAATTACATCTCCTACAGTTCAAAAAAATTCTTAAATGAGTATAATATTATAGAAATATAACCTTAAACAAAAAATTTTCTGTCAATTTGTAAATCTGAAAAAGATCTACATTCAAAAGCCCAATTGTTTTCTAAAATGTGAGAAATCTAAGAGAATGAAGAACAGTCACCTTAGGAAGTGAACAAACAGGTAATTTAATCATAGTAGATATAATTTCTTAAGTACTTTCTGTGTATTCTACTAGGTACCATGTGAGATTGCCTTTACTCCATCAACATGACTGACTGGGAATTGCATGTAGATATTCTTTCAGTGAATACATAGTTCTGGCTTCATAAATGAGTATGAGAAATAGAAAGGTTGCACACATGTAAGTTGCGTAAGACATTCAAGCAATGTTCTAAGTCAGATTGTCTCCAATGCCTTCAGTCTGATCTTGCTAGTTGCTGCACTACTTTTGTGTATTACAGAAAAATATGATCGATATAAAATTATACTTCATAAGGAGAGAAAATGTCATGTCATATTCAGTTTTGCCAGTGAATTACAAAGTGTAACAAATATTAACAAAATTTTTATCATCCCCTGGTTTTTTACATGTAAAACACTCAGGACTTAATAAATTACAAAATCTGAGGAAAGTTTTGTGATGATTACTGAAATTGTGCCATTTTCACATTCAAGAATTAGCCCAAGATAATTTTTTTGGCTATTGCATGACCAAAGACATCTGGAAAGAGTGGGCTATGCAAATGAATGCCAGTGAATGCTTTCAAATACCAAGGCATAGGCAGTTTACACAGCTCCCTAATCAAAATCCAAGGAAACTGAAATCAAACTATTGTGTGACCCTTTTATTCCAAATTGTGGATATTTTTGTCTTTTTAGGAAGTGAATGTTCCACAATAAGTATAGAAATTACATGTAGAAACAGGGTCTGCTTGTGATCAGTAATCAAGGAAAGCAAAAATCAAGAACGTCATGATAGATGATAGATAATGAGAGATAATAAATCGAAAATTTTGCTATAAAATCTAATTGAACAAGTGTGGGCAGGCAAATAAAATTTGACTTTATGTGGGAAATATGCACTCTAACTAAAGTGTGTAGATCTCACAGGTCTTGGAGAAAAAGAGTATATAACTTTAATTTTGGCCTACTGATGCAGAAAATAAAAACGTATAAGACGTCTGGAACAAATGTGCAATATAGTGGGCAGTGAACATTACTACTAATGAAAGGAATGTTCTACCTGCCTTGCCATTACTACTGTTTCAACCTCTTACTAGTACTACCTGGCATGACTGCCATGGAGAAAGAGAGTATGAACTCCAATTTTATAAGAAAGAAATAATAATACTGAATAATTCACCTGCAGATGCCAGCATCGTAGAATATTTCAGCTGTGCCAGATATAGATTCTGGTTCCTGATGCAAAATTGCAGAGGTCTGGGTCAAATCAAGACTGAATTTAAAAAGGTAGGTTTTGACCCAGAAGATCTCTGCCAAGGTGTCAAAGTAGCTGAATCTTCCTTGTCAGTTCCAAAAATGATTAAGCAGCAGCTCAGTTGACTGGTGCTCTAGGTTCTTGGATCTACATATTAATTTCTGGCTCTAATATCTCTGTTTTGGTGTGTTTAAAAGAGCAACTTCAAGGATTTTGGTTTTGAAATCAGTGCTAAAATTTCCACTGGTTCAGGCACACACAAAAAAATCAAAAAATGGGTAAACAAATTGCACAAATGCTGGGAATATTATATAGCTATACTATTCACATGACATGGGCAGGATCAGAGACAATGTCATAATACAGATATTCTGTTGGTAAAGTAATAACAGCAGAAAGAAAACACAGATAACAACAGTCCAGAGGGGATGACTAATGAAGAACAGAAAAGAAAAGTCAGAAATGAGGCTATATCAGGCTCTGAGTACACAAATGTGTGAAAGACTACATATGACATGAAAAGGTTTAGCTATCGATGCATAGGAGGTAGAATTCATAAACAGTCATGAAAGAAACACAGGTAATTGTATTAATCTTAACACGAGAGGTTTGTAACTCTTTTTTCTGGATTTGTTTAGTTTTGTTTACACAGAATAAACAACCTGCTATTAAAAACCTTTGTTTTGTTTATCTCAGACATGGTATTCCCTCAGGTGTGCAAAGAATGTTTATGTGGCAGTGGTTACAGTGATAGCTCTGAACCCAGACGCACCTCAAAATTATCAATAATTAATTAGAAATGGTCCCTGGGTTTTCTCAGATGCATCTACAGTATTTTCTGCTTGGTAAAACTCTCTTTACCTTATGCACAATGAATTCATTCCCACACAGATTATGCCTGAAGCTCTTGATTGCAGTTTAGCAAAGTAAACTATACACAGCTTTCTAGAGGGTATTAATATAAAAAAACTTAACTCTGGTACTGACCTTAGTCTTATTAACATGTTAAAAAATTCTCATCCTAAAAGCTTAACACTTCATGGCTTTTTGGGGTTCATTACCCACAGAGATATATTAAGAAACCCAAACCAACAAACAAGAATATATCACTGTAGCAGGGGAACTGGTCCATGTGGCCCTGCAAGAGTCTGCACTGAAAGAAAATGAACAGTGGAGACAAAGAGAGGAGGTCGTCTGGGGAGTAATGGGTGCTTGAAAGCCATAGGATGCCTATAAACATGTATCCACAGAAGTGACATTGCACATATTTTGTCCTTCCTTCCTTTCCAAATAAACAAGCATTTATGAATAGCCCTGGTATCTGGGTTTCTGCAGAATACTGAGAAGGATAACATTTCTGCATAATGCACTGCTGTTTATTCTGAAATAGTTTTTAGACATTTGTAATTAACATGTGAAATAAGCTAACAGAGCAGCAGAAATATCAAAGTGCCATGAAGTCTTATTGCTAGAAACTCATGAGCCGCTTCATTAGTTCAGATCAGGACTCATACAGAGTTTTGATTAATTTTTTTTAAAGTCATATAGTTAATCTTACATAAGAAGGTAAATTGCCTGAGAAAGTATTTCTCCTTCCATGCATAATTAAGCCAATACTCACTCATGTCGAAAAAAAATCACACATCATTTTTGGTATACAAATTAGTAATAAAAGAGTGACTCATATAGACTAAAACACAACCGTTAAGGGAAGGGTTAGCTTTAACACTCTTCCTTTCTATTCCCAGTGACACTAAAGAATGTACAAAGATATTAAAATGGTTTTTATTATGAGATTCTTTGTAGTTTTTTCAAGTTTAGTAAGAATTAAATATTAAGTTTTGGGCTGTCGCTGGTCAATCGCATCAATGACAACACTGTTAATCAATTTTTATTTCATGTAGTAATGTAGAAGAAAAATGTTACTGTGTTTTGGATTTTAAAAATGGAAGTCTAAAAACATGCTTTTGTCATTTAATTCCCCAATATCTTTATCATCACACAAATATGCCTATGTGCTCTATAATCTGTTTATAGTCACAGATCACAAATGTTTCTGACAATGGCTAAAGTGTTCTATTTTAGGTGTTGAAAAGTCACGATGTGAGCACAATAAACTGATCAAAAATGCTAACACTGATAACTGCAAAATGCTGCCTACTGCTACCCGTAAATACAAACAGCAACAGTTAAACCTCCCTGTCCTTTTTACTTTCAAAAATAATCACAGATTGTCCCATTAACCAGACTTCCCTACATATATTGGGCTGTATTGATGAAGTTACAAGACCCCACCATTTTATTAAAATTTCAGATATATTCCTTGCACCACACGGCATGAAAATTACTGCTACTGTTTTTTGCAGCTTCGCTTACACTGTCCTTGTTCTAGTTGAATATTACTCATCCAATCCTTTGGCATATTGAATGTGTGCTCACCCTTTAGCAAGAGAGGAAGTTTGTGTGGCTGTTCCTTCAGTGGACAGATGATAAGAAGCAAACTACTGGCTATAAGAAAGGCCTGCCACAATTATCTCAGTCCCAAGAGCCTAGTTAACTCATCAACACCACTACAGAAAGCTCTGGAGCTGATGCAGAGGAATCTGAATCTACTTACAGGGCATGGGATTGCAGAGGAAGGCAGTGGAGACAGCAGCAAGGGAAGGAGATAGAGGATGCGATTGCATGTACTTTAGAACACATGAGCATCCACGAGCTTTTTTGTTTACAGCTAGCGACCGTAGCAAATGCAGGACTTCAAATGGGTCCATGCTTCCTGACGTGAGTACAAAGGATAACTATTTAATGGCTGTGCCCAAAATACCTGTTTCATTGTTTTATGGAAAGTCTGCCAGAAAAAAACCACACAAAATGTTCAAACAGCCCAATGTGTGTGAAACACTTTTGCATCCTCAGTGGACTTGTCTGCAAAGCAAAGAGCTGTGCCGAAATATGCCTGACATGTATTTCAGTGTAAATCATGGCCTGTAGACTCTTAACTTTCTCTCACACAATCCTGTTTTGATCGGTTAGTGTTGTAAGATTCTTTTTGTGTTGTCATAGCAACAGGCAGAAACCTTACCACCCTGATCAAAATTCTGTGACATTCATCTTAGGAAGACCTCTATGCAAGCAAGCACTTGCTCTCCTTACCATGATTTCTGATAGATTTCTGATATAGATTTTTACTCTATATCAAGGCTCCAGAAAGCAGAAAAGAGTGGTTTGCTACTCTTGAACAACATCCCTACCTCAGGGATGCTGAAGAAGTCTTTCCCGTGCTGGAAGGGACCAGACTTTGTGTGGGTGCTAGCTATGTACACCCAAAACTGTGGGGGGGTGGCAGACGTGAACTTCATTATAGGTATTTCAGTAGCTTGGTGATTCTTCCAAAATATGTTTGTTTGAGGTTTGGGATTTTTTTTAATTTTTGGTGTCACTTTTCTGATTTATTGATGAGTGGTCATTTTTCTCTTACTGATTATACACCATCGAATCCTCCAGTTCCTACTGAGTTCCTGCCTAAAATACGTTGAATATTGACTGTGAGAATGATAAATATACTGAAACAAAGAACAGAAATCAACAAAGTTTCTTATACAGGTCTTATGTAAGTCATGACATATTTGGAAAAGGTAGAGGAGGCATGAGGGATGACGCTCAGAGAGTATTTCATAACAGGAAAACCGGGATAACACAATGTATTATGATGTGCATGTGGATACTTTGTGCTAGATCAACTCTGTTAACAGACTTTCAAGAAACAATAAATCAAGACAAACATAGCCATACTTGAATATAGACATTCTTTGGGGTTTTTCATCATCTGTTGGAATAACAGATGTATGCAAATCAAAGCCTATATCTGAATAAGATTTGAGTTTGTTCAACCTGGAGAAGAGAAGGCTCCAGAAAGGCCTTACTGCACGCTTTCAATACCTAAAGGGGCTAAAAGAAGGCTGGAGAGGGACTTTTTACAAAGGCATTTAGTGATAGGACAAGGAGGAATAACCTTAAACTGCGAAAAAGTAGTTTTATATTCAATATTAGGAAGAAATTATTTCCTGTGACAGTGGTGAGGTGCAGGAACAGGTTGTCCAGGGAAGCTGTGGATGCCTCATCCCTGAAATTTTTTAAGACCAGGCTAGATGGGCTTTGAGCAACTCAGTCTAGTGCAAAGTGTATCTGTCCATAGTGGGAGGGAGCTGAAACATGATGATCTTTAAGGACCCTACCAACTCAAACCATTGTACCATTCTATGATCCTATTATAATTATTGTGAAAGTCAAATAGTTAGAAAGGAGTGAAATTAGGAACTGATATAATATTTACCTCAAAAACCCAAGCAGAGTTCAGTGGGAAACTGACATTTCTTCATCTTCTCATTTGCCTTCATAGTGGCACACCAATCAGTACACACCAATATCTTACTCCCAGAGAAAGAACCTGTGTGAATTAGGACCTTATCAGCTGCATGATTTCTGATCAGAAACAGAATTAAGATTATTAATTGTAAAAACTAATGTATAACTATATAACGTACTAATGATTTATTTACTGATATTTTATTACTAATACTGTATTTTTTACCTCCGTAGCAAACAGATGCCCCTTAGGCAAAGAGTGCAAGTTTTATACAAGTCTTGGTGTTTTACATAGTGCAGCAATTATACAGTCAGTTAAAAAGCTGGAAGAAAGAATGAGTCATTTTTTAAATTTGGTGTCTACGTGAATTAAACAGTGAAGAAGTGGCAAGTAAGGTAGTCAACTCATAAATTCTTTTTTCCTAAGCAAAAATTATTTACCAGAATGTAAATTTATGTGATAACTACAATCCAATTCCCATTTAACGGTGTTTTACAAATCTAGATTCTTAGACTTTACATATTAATTTTTATTTCTTTAATAAATATGGAAAATAATTAATTTTACACCTTAAATAAGTGATAATGTATAGAGGCAATTAATCGTACCATGTACTGGCAAGTAAGAAGAAATGCACTGTATAAAGTCTGAAGACCACATACACTAATATCTGGTAGCATACATGTTTGGACAGCCTGTGAATAAGATTCGAGATACATCCAAATATGGTTCACATTATTTTTTTCTCAAATTACTTCAGTTATACCTCTGAACTGAATTCCAAGTCTTTATGTTTCTCTCTTAATTTAAATTACGTTAATTTAGCAGTATTTTAACAAAGTCCTGTGCAGTGACAGAATCAAATTATAGAAAAAGTCATATTTGGAAGGAGTAATATTAATCCTTCTTTCACAAGTAGTAATATTAAATCATTATATCTAATTTTGTTATTCTAAAAGTTATTCTTTAACTGAAGACATTCTATAACTAGTGATTGCATTTTCACCTAAGGAGTACAGTAAGGAAATGTGAGAACATTAGAAGAAAATTATTACATAGACAAGCATAAGTACTGTATCTTTTACTGACTTGTCAGTCATTTGCTCTATTAGTAAAACATCTATCAAAGATTTTTCTCATTTAGATAGCTCTCGCCTGGATACTTCAAGAAACATTACAGCATGTGCCAGTTATAAGGTCTGAGGGAATTCCAGCCTGTGGAAATTTATTTAAGAGCACACCTGGCATTCCAGGTGTATAAGGAATATGGCTTATTCCCGTTGGTCCACTCTTCCACAGTGCCTTGTGTTGGTCCTCACTTCAATACTTCATCCTGCCCACAGAAAGAAGAAGGTGATAAAATAATCTTTGCAGAAGAGGAGTAACATATGAACATTTTGAATGCTAAGTAGATGGATTTCTACTTGCAGTATATCTCTGCAGGAACATAAGAATCATAATGGATATTATTATCTAAAAATATATTTGAGGAGCACAACATTTCTTTTCCTCTGCAGTGACCAAGTTTTCCTCATTTCTATTAGCTGAAAAGGTATTCTTCCCACCCTTTTCAGTTATTAAATAAGATGAATATTAAGGCAGGGATTTTAAGTGTGAAATTATCTAGACACTTAAATGCACCTGAAAATCACATAAAATCTCTTTGAAATCTGCTTTTTAAATATAGAAAGATCTTCAAATATCGCATCTAACAGTTGCTTCTTAAACAAAAGCCCTTCCTAGATTTTTTCCTGTTTTAGCCCATTTAGAAAGGATGTAGATCTTGCTTCAAAGAAGAAGTCTGAATAAGCAAAATGAAAGCCCTTTTGCTAGAAATATGAGTGAAATATGATCTATATATCACTTAAGGTTTTGGGGCTTTATGTGCCTTAATCCATTGATTCATATAGTGTGATGTGAAAGATGTGGAAAATTTCAAAGTCTTCTTTTAAATGTTCCTTCTACAGTTTCATAAAGACATAATAAAGAGACTTCAGATTTAAAAATAAAAATAAATCCAAATTTAAAAAAAAAAAAAACCCAGATGACATGCTTTATTGCAGTCCAAAAAGAGAATCAAGAAGCATACTTATTCTTTTTATGAATAAAATTCTGTCTTCCATGAAAGAAGAAAGGCATTTAAGGCAGCAGTACTATTCTTATAATTCATTTGCTTTTCTTATTACTGAAAACAATATTCTTTTTCCCAGACAAACTCCTAAATAAGGTTTCTGAAGTGTGTCTGCTCCCCACCTTTAAAGTGCTCGGATTAATTACAGCATGACCTGCACAATAGGGAAGAGATAAAACTTTGCCAGTAAATTATGACACTTCAAAGAAATAAATGAAGTTATTTGATATAGAATTCTATGAGCTTCATCATACACAGGGGGGCCCCCAAGGCGTTTGAATTCAGTTCAAGCCATTATAGATACATAGAATACTTGAATATGTCTCAGTCTTGTTGAACACTTTTGAATGCATTAGCTGAAACCAAACTGCTTTCCACCTATAATGGAGCTGTATTTGCACGAGTGGTGGGAGAACTTCAAACGGTTCAGAGTTCAGATTAATTTTGGTTCTTCAGTAAGAAATATCCATGCAGGTGGCATTGCAGCCTTTTGAACTTGCAGTCTAATTTTCCTCTGCTTTCCTTCTTGCTGTCTCAGAAATTCTCTCAAAAGCTGTTCCAATCTCTCAATTTTTTCTTCCTTTTTATTCATGTAGTGGTGTAGAAAATTATTTTCTTTTTTTATTACTGAATAGCTACTGCACCTCTTTTGTCCTTCATGGTTTTAAGGCTGATATTCTGAACTGACAACTTTCTTTTGGAGTCTAGAATATTTGGAAATGAAACAATGAGGAAAACTCTTATGAGCTGTATCACAAGTCTGGAAATTCCTGCCAAGACTGAACAGTGCTTTTGAAATTAGCATTCACTGAAACCCATGCCTTGCAATATGACATTCTGAGCATACCTGGATGACATGAATCCAAATACTCCTTCCATTATATCGAAGATTTCCCAGTCCCAAAATAATATAAATACATCAACAGAACCTACCCCAGCAAAACAGAGAGAGATACACGTGGGGTGGCCTCTCTGACCCACAGGTGAAATCAGGCTGCACAGGTGAATTGCGCCCACAGGAATACCAAATTTAAAAAAAATAAATTTTAAAAAAAGAGGCAAAATGCTGAATCCTGCATTTTGGTCACAAGAACCCCATGCAACACTACAGTCTTGGGGTAGAATATCTGGAATGCTGCCTGATGGAAGAGGACCTGAGGGTGTTGGTTGACACCCGGCTGAACATCAGTGTGTGCCCCGGTGGCCAAGGCAGCCAGTGACATCCTGGCCTGTATCAGCACTAGCGTGGCCAGCAGGACCAAGGCAGTGACTGTCCCCTGTACTCAGCACTGGTGAGGCCACACCTCAAATCCTGTTCAGTTCTGGGCCCCTGACTACAAGAATGACATTGAGGTGCTGGAGCATGTCCAGAGAAGGGCAACAGAGACGGTGAAGGGTCAGGAGCACAAGTCTGATGAGGAGCAGCTGAGGGAGCTGAGCTTTTTCAGCCTGGAGAAAAGGAGGCTCAGGGGAGACCTTATCACTCTCTACAACTGCCTGAAAGGAGATGGTAGGAGGTGGGGGTTGACCTCTTCTTCCACATAACAAGTGACACAATGAAAAGAAATGGCCTCAAATAGGGCCAGAGACGGTTTAGATTGGATATTATGAAAATTTTTTCACCTAAAAAGGAAGCGAATCAGTTCTTTATGCCTGCTTCTAGAACTCCCTACATTCCTTGTCAGGCTTACGTGCTGATCAGTGACTGAATGGAAGATTACTGGAAGGTAAAATAGTTACAAAGAAAAATTTTTCTGGACTTTTGAAGTCAGCAACCATGAATCACTGACTATTTCCTTTGAATATTTACCTTTCCTTCTGTTAAGGAAGTAGGGAAAATGTTAGCTAGATTAGGGATAACAACTGGAATAAAATATACTGAAAATATACATAAAGAGGAAGTTACATTTTGATAGAAAATGAAGCCAAGACAGAAAGCAAGACTTGGAAGCAAACCAACAAGTATAAGCTCCCTGTCAAGCTACCTCCAAGATGCGAAGCCTAACAGCCTGATTTTTATCCTAAAGGAATTAGAACTAAAGAACTGTATTTGAGATACACCTAGATTTTCTATTACTTAAGTACAAAGTAACTGAAGCCAGAAAACAAATCTCAAATGTCTTGTCGTCAGCAAGACAGCCAAGCTTCTGCTTACTAGATAGACTGACACTTTTTTCTAAAAATGGCTTTTATTCACATTACTCTCACAAAATCTCTAAAGTGTGCATTATATAACTTGTTTGCAGTCTTAATAGCCCCTTTTCAACACATGTGCCTCTGGTGCCATCCACAGGAGTTCAAAACTCTGTTTTAGCCACCCACATATGTTTAAGATCTCAGTGCTGTATTACTATATTACTGTATCTCACTAAAGCAAGTGATTCTTGTTTTACTAATAGAAAAACAACAAAGGGAATTATTCACATGGGACCCGTCTGTGGGCAAGATGGTGAAGGTATTCTTGAGAACTAATTTCCAACCAGTCCTTGAGCTGTAAGGAAAAAATGGACTGAACTCTTGACAACAAATTTGTCAAGGAAAACAGCAGCATTTTTAATCAACATCATAAAAGGGGAACACTTCAGTCAAGCTAGTAAAAACATATTTTCAGTAGGTCAGGTACAGGGGCAGCTTGGTATACGTCTCTGCAATGAGAAGCATGGCAGAGCCTTCGTTCTCAGCAGTGGTTGCCAAATATGCGGTCATTAGAATAAATGGGGCATTAAAAATAACCACTCCGTTTCTTGGAATACATACATAATGATCTGAATTGCTGTTTTCAGGTGTGAACAGGAAATATCAATATGGTAAACCACTACCCTCTGCAAAGACAATCTTTGGTGTGTAATAAACAAAGGGAAAAAAAGAATGTTTAGTCCAAAAAATTTAATAAACAGAACTTTGGCAAGTATTGTTTTTCAGATCTCACCTCTTTCCACGTGTGGAATCCTGAAAAGTTAAGTTGCTGTGAAGCATTGACTATCACCAAGGAAAGAATTTACTCAGCATCAAAACACAGAGCATTGCAAATTATAGGAGCTCAAAGGTAAAAACAAAAGCAAA
Source organism: Oriolus oriolus (assembly GCA_013400235.1). Taxonomy (NCBI): domain Eukaryota; kingdom Metazoa; phylum Chordata; class Aves; order Passeriformes; family Corvidae; genus Oriolus; species Oriolus oriolus. The sequence continues at coordinate 850,008 of VXBT01006750.1, forward strand.
AGTTGTGATGACTGATATAGCAGTCACAAGGAAGATTACATTTTGTGGAGGAAGCAAACTACTAGACACTCAATATGGATTATAACACAAAATAAGACAAAATAGTTGGTATTTTCCATTGTTTCTTCAATGATATATGCAATAGAAAAATATTTGTAGAATGTATACAAAATGCATGTGCACACATACAGTTGAGGGCTTAATATTCCTCCTGCTATAATGATGTTGAAAAGAAAAATAAAAGAAAATCACTGTCAAATATTAGATAAAATTAAAACTATATAACCCCTAGTAATCCTTTTGGTTTCGGCAGGTTCCAGTTTGGGCAGCCCTGTGGTAGTTATATAAAATAGATATACATTTCTTTCAACTGAATTCAAGAGTTATTGAAAAAATTACTAAGATTAGAGAAATCCCAAACTCTTAAGTATTTCTTGTGGTATTCACTGTCACAATTTTCCCGGCTTACAAAAAAAAGTTATGCCAAATGGATATAATAATGATGTATATTTCCTTGAGATAAAAGTTTTGAAAAATGTTTTTACCTCAAATCACATCTTTTGCAGATCCAATTATAGCCCATAATACATTTGGGTGTACCTTATCTAGGTATCAAATTATACCTACACCATTTGTGTGTCTATATCAGCACAAGGGTCACAAACACCTCACAGTAATAGACTCTTTAGTGCCAAAAGAGCCCAGTGTCAAAGACATTTTTTCAAAATATCCTTGGTGGCCAGTCCAAGCACATTTCAATCCAACAAATTAGCGTATCCTAGATTTTGATTGCCTTAGTATCCAATCAACAAAAAAATGCCTTCTTAAATGTGCAAGACTAATTATTCCTGCTCTCATTTCCATTTTTGTCAGTCCGGGAGGTCTCTCAGTACCCCAGCGCCCTTTGACTTCAGCAATAAAGCCAACATAAGCCAACATAATGGTCAGCAGAATGGGTGGCTATATGAAAAGCTAGATTTAGCCTGCAAGTTATAGAAATTATCATATAAATATGGTAATACGCCATAAATTATCATATAGATACGGAAATACCCCCCAATAATTTTTATAAAATCACCAGCAAAACAAAAAAGGTGTGCATACAGAGTTGGAATGTCCCTCTTCTTGGATAACTCCTGTTTTTCACACTGCTGCACCACGTACCAAGGTAAGAAGGATGTTTCTTCGAGATAAGATGGGTAGTATCCACCTCATTTCAAAGTAATAAATTTTTTTTGAAATTATGGAAGCCTATAATAAAAAATAATCATATATTGTAACCATTCCTTCTCCAGTATTAAGTGTCATTCTGTTCATTTTGGTAATTCTCTCCTCAATTTTAACTTTGTAGAACGGGTATGGCAGGTAAGCACAGCTATTTTGGACAGGATATGAACATTCTCAGTGATGCCATTTTAACGCTGAATGATGCTTTTTTTGGTGCTATCACTGCATTATCCATGGCTATGATTCAGCAAATCTGAAAGGAACATTTCTTTACTCCATTTTCTTCCATTGCTCTTTCCTTTTTGCCCTGTATACTCTTTTCACAAATCAGAGAGCTTGTAAAAACCTTCTGCAAACAAAAAAACAATTTCATGTATGTTCACACCTTGAGAGGTATCAGAGCAATATGTGCACTTACTCATCTCATGCCCTGTTTTCTCTTCAGATACTAATATACCTGGTCCTGAAACGATGCAGTTGCCTTTAACAAGCATTTTCTACTAAGTGCTGGGGATTTATCTCTGAGCCTTAACATGAAACATGCTGCGAATCATGGTTATTTGTTGGTGCACTGATTGCTGCTATCAGCTGCATGTGCTTTTGGCCAGGGGGGAATCATAAAATCTGTAAAAAGTTAGTCATAAAAGCAAAAAAAATATACTATTATCTGTAATAGGAAAAAAACCTCAACTCTGTTAAAACCATTTGTGATGCAAAAGCAAAAATTGTGCACAATCCACTTAGTAAAAAATTATGCATATGTAGCCTAAACTGTGCATATCAGAGCTTTTATGTTTATTATTTATGCAAACCTGTGTTACTGAGATGTATTAGTAGGATTACATTAGATGCATGTACGTGTCTCTCTCTCTGTGTGTCTGTGTGTGTGTGTGTGTGTGTGTGTGTGTGTTTTCGTGTTCCCACATCATCTTTGCAAGGTCAGGGAGAGGAATTTTTCTCTCTTAGAGGTAGGACCAGATATGCATAGAGATTAATCAGAAAAAGACAGAGGGAGAAATGTTGAAATTCCAGTTTGAAATACCAGGAATACTAAGGATTTTTTTTAAACCAGATTACACCTTCTCAGACCAGGTGCTGAAAAAAAAGCCTGTGCGGTATGTGGTAAACCCCCTAAGGTTTACATAATATGTTTATGTCATATGGGAAAGCATTGTTAAAGGTAAGTAATAATTGGCTTTTTCATTGAAAGAAAATGATGATTTGAACATTGAAATCAATCCCTCTTTTCTGAGTTCTGCACTTAAAATCTTTAACTTATCTACAAATGAGAATGGAATCTTACAGATAAGATTCACCTTCAGAAGTCTCCCACGCTGTGTGGATTTGCTGATGCAGCTATACAGGTTAGCATTTTCTAATCTAGACAAAGCATTCAGCTTCAGTGTGCTCTGCCTGTTGATGCACTGCATCTGGGAGAGAAAGGGAAGATTACTTAGTTTCTCTAACCAAATATAGGAGGGAACAACCAAACACAGAAAAAAATACTGAGAAAAGTTCCGTTTCATTATTTTAATGTTTTTATGTTTACAGGCTGATACCTGAATGTTTTCATGACTGGAGCTTTAAGCAAAGTATATTAATCTTATTATTTTGCAGGTATTTTATGCCTTTCAGATACAGGAGTGCATGTGAAAAAAACAGTCCAAGGAATTCTCCGCAATGCAGTTTTACATAAGGGCCTGTAGGAGCAGGCAGAATGTTATTAGACCATAAAAGCACATCAGGCTGATTTATGGTTTCTGATCAAGGTTTCTGTGAAAATTACTCTGCATCAACAGCTCAAGGTGACTGCTACCATTAATGTGTGGAAAATAAATGAGGTGGGGAGGCTGATATCAGAGGAAGTAAAAGGAAGCGCTGAGCCAGTTTATATAGCACAGGCTTCCCATTTTGTTTTACAGTGCATAGAAGGCTGTCATCAAAATGATTGCTTTGGGGCAGAAAAAGCAATTCTTGATAATTAGATCTTATGGCAGGCTTTCTTACATCCGGTATATAAGAACCATCAGGTATAATACCTTCCCACTATACGTCATCCTCTCCTCTGTCCTGTAAACATTCTTAGGATGTAGAAAATGAATAATGTGGGGGGTTTTTTCTGAAGTTATTTTCCAGAAGAAATAAAATTCTAAACACGGTTTCACAGAAGTCTCTGTGACTAGGATAATATTACACATGGTCTGATAGCAATTTGCATTTTGACCAGCATTACAGTAAATACCCGACATCTTTTCCACAGTTCAGTGTCCTTGTATTGTATGTTGTTTCATTTACTGGTGCTCGATTTTTTATTCCACTTTTATTTTTATTGAAGACATAAAGCTATACTGCCTGTTTAAATACAAATGCATAATGTATTTTTTTAAATTTAAATCATTTATTATTTAAAATTTAATTCATTTCATATGAATATGGTTCTATTTCACAGCTATTCTTCATATATAGTTTATTTTTATTAAAGATACATACATCTATATAATGCCAATTTAAATTTTCTTTTTTTTGTTGTTTTAAACAGTCAGGATTTTATTATTGTTATTGTTACTGTTATTGTTATTGTTAGTATTATTTTACTTTTAGCATTATATTCGAAGTATTTAAATGAAATAACAATGAAATTAAATCCATCCATGTTACGGATTTCAGTGACAATACTAAACCGTGAACCATGGAAAAGTGTATTTTATACTTCTATACAATATTTAAAACCATTTTCTGGTATTTTATTTCTAGATTCTAATCTAGAATCTACATGCAGATATGCAGTATCATTTTACCCATTGGCAGAAACATCAGGGCTAGCCACACAGCTGGCTATAGAAGCAGATCTGGTGGTCATACAGGACATGTTTTCAAAGCAGCTTGTGGAACAAAGATATCCAGACCTTGGGGAAGGACAGGGTCAGGATTTTGATTTTTAGGATATGGTGGCATGCTAACTGCATATTGTTTTCAAAATGGAATTTTGATTCCTAATGCAAATCTCTTTCAAGATATTGCCGCAATAAAGTGTGGTACATTTTTTAGTGCATAATACTAATTTGTCTCTAAGTTTTAAAACAGGTAGTTTTATATTATTGTTAGCAAGAAATTTAGGAGCTTGAAAAATTATTTTAACTATTTTTATTCTTCTGATGTATGCTGAGAGAAAAAGGACTCCTGTTTCTGTGCAAGGGTGATTAGTTTGTACTGTTAATAGGATGGATTTCCTGGTACTTAATTGAAAGCAGGTGGATAATTAAAACCAATGTGTAGCTAATCAAGAGTCAGATATCAGGTAATCATGAGGCCATGCTTGATTCTGTTCAGGATAAAAACCTAACTTTCAAGCCTGTTTACTTTAGCATCTAATTTGAAAATGGTGAGAAGTTCTGGCTCCTGGAGAGAACGCAATTAAGGTACCATTTGACAGGTACTAAAAATGGCTGGTACAAGGTCATAATATGGGAGGGGTTTTTTTCTTTTTTTAAAAGTTTAGTAGTGTCTTGCGATTTTGTTTTGTGAGGTTTGCTGGTCAGTGTTAAGGATCCTTTTTCTTAAAATAAGTATTAAAAGAAATTTGAATCTGTCTCTTGCCTGCCTTTGTTGTTCTGTAATGGGCTTTGTTAATGTTAACGCATTACAAAATGTTAATATAAATCTGTGGTACCCATACTAAAATCTTGGTAACATACAAAGCTCTCTTTGGAAAGCATGATAAGGCAGAAAGAAGAAAGGATAGTTGTTTACAATAGTGTACGAGCAATGACTAGTTTTAGAGTATTTCCCATGCCACAATTTAAGTTGCATTTTGCCTTTGACAGTGTGATCATGCAGAGCAGTATGGTGCCTAGATGCTGTTGGTAAGTAGGAGCTACTCTATACCAGTTATTTCCCTCTTCCAAACCCTCACACTAGGAAGAGGATACACAATTTTTACTCTGCTGCAAAAAGTTAGATATGTGCACTGGGAATCATATTTCTCCATCACCTTTGCTTGTTTCTCTGACCCACTTCTCTGCTACTTCTGGGCTACTGTTATGACCCTCTAGCTTGTATGTATTGCTGCTGACAAAACTATGTTTTACTTATAGGTATTATGTATTGCAAATCACTAACTGAGTGCTGAAATGTCAGTTTGGTTAACCTCTTTTCCACTTCTCAGAATGGTTTTTTTTATAAGCAGGTATGTAAAAAAAGCAGTGAAAATGTGTAGTGTGTTTTAAAGTGCACTCAATTGCTTTGAATTTTGCTGCTGTTTTTTAAGTTTTTTTACTGAACAAATCCACCTTGATAATATTTCTTTTATGTTCTCTCACAAGTTCCATATAAAGTTGGCTGTGATGGAAAAAAATATAATAATCTCTTATTACTAAAAAAAATGAGTGTGTATCTTTACTGACTTTTATATGCTGGTGTTAAACACAAATTATCACATGAGACGTTTGTTCATTTCCTTCTTATGGTCTAATGTGGAGTAACTTTAATTAGATATTATACTTGCTTCCTTGTAGGTTTTTCTGGTTTTAGATACAGTTGGAAAAAAAATCCTATTAAATATTTCTTATTACTTCTAAAATGCAATCTCTTCCCTTCACAACGTTTTCAGAAAAAAGCTGATTTTGAATGATAGGAAGAAGATGTGAAAAAAAACACAAATGAAAAGGGAGAAATTCAGAAAACCAGTGAAATCTGTGCCATCTATTTTTATCATATCTTTAAAGTAGTAAGGAAGGCTTGATTTCTCAACAGTCTTACATCCTAATATTAGGAAAGATGAAAATTGTTCTCTCTGTGTTTGTTTAGAAGAGGTTCAAGAGTTTAAAAATTGTGTGAAGTTTAATTATCTGTCTCTCTCTAACTTTTCTTGGTATACGTATACATGTAGTAGTTATATAAATGTGTGTATAAATCACCGTTACAGTCACTAGCTCCCAAAGGAAGTCTTTAACCACTGATTGTGTTTTTTCATATCAAATGTATGTATGACAAGGGTTTGGACAAGTGGATCATCTAAGTAACAGGCTCTGAAAACCTTTTCTACAGGGAAGTGGAATTGACTGCAAGGCCTTGATGATTAGCTTTTCACTGTATGGTGTTGGAAGGGTAGCTTTTGCCATATCTCATTTGTGTTAATTAATCTTGACTACGTTCTTGGCAGTTCTCTTTGATAAAGGCTTAATTGAACTTGGCACACTTCTCCTATGGAAAATTTTGAGGGTAAAGAAAAATAATTCTAAGAAACACTCTGAGGTACCCATGTTTGAGCTTCATTTCTATACCTAGCTCAGTCAGTGGCTTGAGGAAACAGCCGTATTTCTCCATGCTGAATTACGGGTCCGGATAGTTTTCCAAGGAGGGGGAGAGCAAAAGGCAAATAATGAAATAAAAATAATTTATCATATTGCTTAAGGGAGAGTGACCTTTCAGAAAATATCATAGTTCTAACAGATGAGGCAGGCTTTGGCAGTCTTTAGGGAAGAAGAAATCAATTACAGTATAGTACTGCTGTATAAAAGTATGGGTGAATGTACTGATCTTGCTGAGAGGTCTTGTCAGCCTGGAATGTCATGTTCTGGAAGTACATATGGGTCCTGGTAGGGCTAATGGGTTTTGGGAAATGGTGGCTTAAGCCATGATTTATCTCCAGTTAAGTCTGTGCCTGTGAAAGCCTGCAAAAGTTCCTTGAATATATTCAGCTCAGTTCAGTGCTTGTTAGTACAGTATAGCAGACTGAATGTTTAATGTGCTGCGCAAAAGAAAATAACTTTAATTGATAATAGTGTTTGTCAATAACAATAAATGGACAGATGACAGTTCTGCTCTAAGAGGCACCTCCTCAAAGAGGCATCACCTCTGGTGATGGGAGTCAAAGATAAAGCGATCCTGATGGTAAAACTTACAGTTCTGGAAGCAGCCAGCAGAGAACAAAGTGCTCCAACCACATCCTGACAGATAACTACTTCCCTGAAAACCAGTATTTTTGCTCTGGGGCAAACCAAGAGGTTTTTAGCATTTTATGACATAGAGATGAAGTCTGAAGTGAGCAAAAAGTCAGTTTTGGCTTATTCTACCATTTTACAATTCTATTGTAGCTGAGGAAAGAGATAAAATCAATAGATGAAAAGGAAAATGTCTTTCAGTAGCCATTGTATATTGTTTGCTACTGCCACGCTTGAGAAAAGAAGCTTCACCCCCCAGCCCATCTTTCCCCAAACATGTTCCAAAAGAGAATAACAGTGAAATCTCATGACTTTGACTAAACTGCAGATATATTGCATAGGTATAAATTAATAAAAACTGATGGGTTTGGGGTAATATACTGCATTGAAATTAACACATCCATGGCTTTGAGATTCATTGCCAACTAAAGACAGGAACCCAGGATAAACAAGGAAAAAATATTAATAATATCTCGGTCTTACATAGCACTCTTCAGGGATGAAAAGAAGCTTTTTAAGATGGGTCCAAAAAATTGTTTTTCCACAGCAAAAGGAAGAAAACTGGAAGGACCACAATAGCGCTGTAGAAATCACAATAGGAAAGATAATGCCTCCTTAGGTTATTTTCTTAGCTTTAGCACAAAAGTTCAGAGACATGAATGGATTTTTAAAAAAATTGATTTGGAGAAGACATACAAGGCTTTTTTGCACTCGGTGTAATCCTTGTTACTAATAGCCTTCCTGGCAGGTTGTTTTGAAGCAGTATTAGTTAAGAAGGTGATACTGTATCTCCTGTCAGAAGTATATTAGCAAGGCTTAGGAATATTTTCTCACCTTCTGATATTATAAGGATCCAGTTTAATGTAAGAAATATTCTGGAGTCTGGGTTCTTGGTTACACTTTCTCTGTATTTACTCTAATTGTGCACTACCAGAAATAAAGTACCAGTTAGAGATTCCTATCTGTCAAATAGTATTCAAACTGCATTTAAATTAGCTCAAGAGAAAAATTATCCTTTGGTATTTATGAAAATTACAGGCTTTAGAGTAAACTTTATTCTACTTCAATACATGTAGTGTTCTTATTAACATTTTTGTACAAAACAAAAGAACATTGAAAATTAATACATTAATGTCTAAATTATTTTACTGTATAATAACAGATAATGCAGTATAAACTAATCTGTTGAACACCGGAATAGGACATTTGTTTGCCTTTTTGTTTATCTTTTTCATCTTTGTGTAATCTTGTGTAGTCATTAGATCTCAATAGTTGCAAAATACGTGATCTTCATTTGCAGATGCCTGAGTATCTCCTTTGCCCTTAGCCTCTGTGGAAATTGATGAATCTTAGTCCAGGTTTGCTGAAAATGAAAATAAGAAAATAGGTGGTTTGAAGTAAATGTCAGCTTAATAGATGTTTCACCCACTTATGTTTCTGCGAATTGTTGAGCATCACGTGTGTGACGGACCTATCTGACTCTGAGACTGAGGTGAGAATTGTAAATGCTTTTCAACTCTTTTCACCTGTACATAGACTTCGTACCAAGTTCTTAAGAAGCAAAGAAGTCTACATCTCAATAACAATGTTTGTTCCCTAATATAACTCTCCCTAGCAATGTGAATTTCCACTGACCAATTATAAAGGAAAATAAGTAGGTTTGTAGAAGCGGTGGCCGACAACCATTCTGCTTCAAGGCATTTCAATAACCATTTCTAATGATAGGAGTAAAAAAGGTGAAGATAAAGTCCAATAATACTTAAGGTATGGAGAATCAGGAAAGTAATTACTCAACTTTCCAAATTAGATTAACACTGGAGTATTCTGAGACTTAGTGTAGTGTAATATTTTTGTTGATTTAGTTTTTGCATCTCAGTTCCTTGTATAGATCTGCATCTTGACTATCTGGATACCAACTGTTTGTGTTAGTCTCCTTCCTTTAAGACAGTAAATTTACTGTTGACTCCTCCTTTCAACTTTACATTGATTTCTTTTTTCATCTTTACACATCTATCTTCACACAGTTAACAAAAGCATTGCACCGGCAGATATATTTCATCAATTTTTGAGTGAAAAAGGCTGTGCTTAGATGTATGAGATGTGCGCTCCTTTAACTTCTGAAAGCAAATATTCAATTTGTAAGTCTATCCAGATTGTGCATATGTGTGCTTTCAATTTCCTGAAGATATTGAAGTGATACTGTGTATAAATGGTTACTTTGTATTATCCTTACCGTAGGGTATTGAAAAGTGGTTTGTGTGTGCTTGTAAATTTATGTGCAAAATTGGCTCCTCTTCAAAACTATGCTCACTTAAAACAGGAAAACCAGTTTATCTGGTGTATATTTTGCTGTTTCTCTTTGTAATAAACTCATTCTTTGTGTTGTCTTCTTCAATTCATCTAACTGGACTTGAAAATATATGGGATGTTACTTCAGTGTTGCAGTTTTTAATATATGGTTTTTCAAAGCATGAGCTTACTTTTCTAAGGTCAGGCACTGGATTAGACCATGATATGGACTATGATTCTCTTTTTCCATTGCCCTCTGAGCAATTTCCCTCGGAGCAAACCTTCAAAAACTTGCCACATCGGGCACTGATGTCAAAGAGAAGAGGAATGAATGAATGAAAAAGTATGTCAGTACAGGCAAAGAATACAATATGTTGGTGCATTCTTGTATCGAATACGATTAAAGGTGGTTTTCCCCATTCAAGTGAAAAAAAGGTATTTTTCTGACTTTTAGCTGACTCTATGGCCCTCATCAGTTATGAAATTTATTTCAGAACAAAGTTAATTGTGAGAAGCCTCTTTGCACCAGTATTGTGCCCAGCCTTTTTGCAAATGATTCTATCAGTAGGCATTTCTGCAGGGCTCAGCCTCCGTATTGATACCTGTTATGCAAAGGTTATCTTGGCCCCTAACATTCTCTTCAGAAAAAGCATCAATTTACTTGCAAAATGAACTTAATCACCAATTTTGCTTTCATTAAATCCAGAAACTTATTCCAATTTGCTAATGAGTTGATGGTCAGAAACTATGATCATGATGACCCCATAAAGTGCTGAGGAGAATTTGAAAATTTGTTCTGGACTGATAATTTTATCCAAAAGAGACTTCCTTTTCTCACTTACCCTTGTTACTAATAAACTTCTCCACGTCTAATGTGCAGTAGGTAGATGCAGATTGGAATTAAACCCAGCTGAAAAAGAATCATATTTGGCCCTTTAATACAATGTACTGAATGCTTAAATTGGATTTGATGGCAAAAAAGAAATGGCTCAGTGGTCCATGATGTGATGCTCTCTTGTTATTTTTGATTTGGGTAATAGACTGCTGCAAATAATGCTTCCTTGAGTAATTTCTTTTTAGTAGCTTGGAGAGTTTAACACCTCATTCTGTGGCAATAAACATCATAGAGATTTTTGCATGGATATTAGAAGTGTCAGTATAATGAATACATATTTATAAACTTCTGCATCTACAGCTTCTAATTCCTGACCAACATATACCTACTTGTTCTGCCAGTTACTCTGCACACTAATAATCTTACTTTTCTCCATTTTCTAGGTGGAACGCATCATTAATTTGTAGGCATCATCTATACTACCTTGTTTTTCCGGGCCAAGCAAAGGATACGTTTTTTGTCAGTTTGACATTCTAGCTTATTACACTTTCATTTGTAAGAAAATATTTCCAAAACTGTTGCAAACAGCATTATTATTACCCTGTCTCCAGGCCAATGTTCCTTCCACTATTTACCATTACCGAACATTTCAGGGCTTCATTTTCAACCACCATCCTTCCTATTTTACTTACTCATTAAACACGATTAAAAATTGCGGCTTTGAGTTCCACAAATGGACTATATCATGTTTCATTTGTGTTGAACCTGGATGTCAAAAATGGATTTCAAGTTAACTGCGTATTGTTTGTAAACCCATGCAGTGTTTTCTGAATTACTATGTGTGTCTAGTTACTCCTTAAAATGCATTCTTAATTTTGTATGTTATTGAGATAAGGTAATTGGTCTGTAGTCTGTTGAACCATCCTCTCTTCCCTTTCCAATAAAGACATTACATTTGTTACTGTTTAGACATAGGTCACCCTTCTGGATTTGTAGATGTGTTTAAAATACTCAAAGTACATATTTCCTGTTCTCCAAATCCACTTTCCAACTTCTCTTAATATTTTTGGTTATGAAGTAAATATATCATACTCTTTTTAGAGACACTACATTTTATGGGTATTTATTGCTGGTTTCATGAGTTGGAAATAGTTTGACCTTTTATGATCATTCAGTAGGTTTCTGGAAAGAACATAACTTATAATATCAATGGGATAGTGATGAATTCAAAATTTTCTGTAAAGTTATATTATAAAGATTGAGGTGGTCAGTGTTCAGGTTATGACTTTGAGCTACTTGTTTCCAGAGCTTAGTTTCCAGTACTGCATGTAATTTCAGTTGTAGCATCATATTTCCTCACCTGGAAACCTGGACTGACAAGTCTTTTAAAGAGGCGTTTGTAGAACAGAGCTGTTGGATGGGACTCTACCTGCTTCCCAACATGAGAGCAAACTGAGTTTGGCTCTCCTCCTACAATTTTTCATTGAGCTGAAAAATACCACTCTTTACTGTGGTTGTCATTCCTGAGTCTAAACAGAATGCTTGAGAACCATTTCCTCAAGTATTTATGCAATTCATATTTTATGGTCAGTACAGAGCTATGCACACTCCTTTATTTTTCAACCTACACAGAAATATGTAGGTTGCTCCTGACATGTCCTGCATTCTTTGTTTAATTTTTTTAAGTATGTTTTTGGACTCCATAATGCATGAATTTAAGTCTATTTAATATTGGAAGTGGGTGGCAGTTTATTACTTTATGATGCTCCTGGGCAAGTGAGAGAGGCTGTGCTCTGTGGAGCTCACAGAATGCCCAGCTGCATATAGAATTAAAAGGCATGTGAGTGGGCTTGAAGATGATTAATTGCTTCTGTTTGTCAAAAGCAAAATATTTTAAAGAAGTTCATCATATAAAAATAAAAGTTAGTCACCATGAAAACTTTTAGAAATTGAAGGCAACCAAGAAAAACTACCAGACTTATTTAAAACTGTAGTAAATCTGTATCTCAAAAATGGTCAATATTTTATTTATTTAGACGAGAATCTTCATGTCTTTTTCAACAGTTTTGAAAAGTTTTGTGTGGGGGCAGTGTTGCAACTCTAGGTAATGTCTGTCATTCTGTAACCACATTTTTTTGAATAATTTTATGTTTATGTTAAGATTCAGCCAGAACCATGTTTCTTCTTATTTCCCTATGCACACCTGAGAAAAAGAAAAGGATCTGGTACTATATTCTCAGTGGCCAGCCCCTTAGAGAGTAGAAGACTATGATAAGTTTCACCCTTAAATTTGATTTCATCAGAACAAACAGAACAAATTTTTTGGGAAACATTTTTTAAAAAGAAAAGAATGCTGCATCTTCATTCTCTATATAGTGCTTGAATTTGAAACTGGGGAACATGTGACTTCCTTCATAACTTTTAAACAAGATAGACTAACGCGTGTAGTAGATTATTTCGCTTTGCGTTGTTTTGGCAATCTCCTCACAGTCACACTGTTATTACTGTTTTAGTGCACAGAGACTTAGACATACAGGAATTCTTCCCTTCTTGTTTAGCTTTGGAGGTCACATTTGTATCCAGATGTCAAAATCAGGGATAACTGAAATAAATCAAAATACTAACCTTCCTGTGCTGTTTTTACAAAAGAAGTTTTGAGTTAATATTTGGTTAATGATTAAAAGTTTATTCCTTTTAAGCTCCCTCATAATTTGTTCAAATCCAGGGAGACCAGGAAGAACAAGAATATTTAAGCATATGCTTATGTGCGTAAGGATTTTGCAGTCTTGCCAGTTGCAATAGTCAAATATCCAAAGCAATAAAATTGTTTAAAATTATTTTTCTAAACCCATATATTCCTTGGGCTAAGCAAACTTTTGAGGTGCATACGGAGTTTCATTTTCTTACTTTTTCTGTTATGACAGCTATATATAAATATACTTTTGGTTAGATTCTTTTAAAGGCAAAAAGAGATTCACGTGTTAGAAGCTGAAGACTTTAATTCAGACAACTTTGACCTGGAAAGATACCTGTAAAATCGGAGAAAAAGCAGGTACGGTACCAGCAACTCAAATATGTGGAATGTGATTTCAAGACTTAAAGGAGAGTGAGAGATTGTTTCAGTGAGTAAGAAACATAATACTACAAATGATGAATATCAGTTTCAAAATACAGATTATATTGGTTTACATTATGACGTATTTAGCACAAATTTCAAAGGGAGATGTTCATATCCAGTGGTTGTTCTCCACTAGCTTCTCCAAACTTTCACATAATTTCTTGTGAAATTGACTGAAGTAGAATTTTTTTCTTGATATTGAATTATTTCTGGCTGTAACTCTCAATAGTAAGTGTAATTCAATTCAGATTTAAAAGGCTCGTTTTTTTATACCCTACACAAGTGTGTGCAATTAAAGAATACTTTTTTTTCCTCAACCCTTTCTTCGTATTTTTGGAAGACTTTGACTTGAATGTTCTCCTATATATTTGACTGTAAAAATGTAACTGAGTTTCATGCAACTTACATCTACTAGTGTTCATATAATGCAATACACTTACATAACTTGTGGCAGTGCATTTCATTTTTGTGCCCATGCATTTAAAGGGGGGAAAAAAACAAACAGCAAAAAAATTTTAAAAGGATATCACCAAGAGTGGAAGCATTTTCTGCACAGGAAAAGATTCTGTGTGGGAAGGTACTAGATAGTCACTATAAGGATTTTATTTCAATAATTATTCTTCAGCCTTTGAAATGTCATTATAGGTCAAAGAGGCAGCTATTGTTCCAAGGAGAGCAGAATTTAATAAGAAAGGACACAATAGATATGTCAGATGGATAGTAAATTGAAATTATGTCAAATTATGCATTGTTACAAGAATCAGCTATGTGATAAGCTTTTGCATACTCTGGTTTTCAAGCTCACTAACTCTTGTGCAGCATTTTCACTTGCTTTTCTTTGTTGGATAGTCAAAGCTGATCTGTCCTATCTAGACCATACTCCTTTAAAGTCATCTGCTTAAAGCAAGAGAGGTCAGTGATGCATCTTTTTTTCATTTCAGTTGTCATTTCAGGGCATAGAGAAAAGGATATGTTTACTGTAAGTATTTTATGGGTATTCAGCTAGCTTTCCCTAGATCTCCATACTTCTCTAAGGACAAATATATCCCAGTCATCTGCAATCAGTCAAAATTTTTGTCACACACTTCTTTACCTTTTAGGAGCCAAGAGTAAATGAGTACAGGATGATGGTTGGCTTCAGTCCATTTTGTGTATGAAATATACACTGTTAAATAGGAAATTTAATACGTGAGGCCTTGTTAAAATTTTTACTCGAAAGCTGGAGTTTGAGATATGGCCATTGCTTTTGCCAGGTAGGAGTATTTAGTGACCTTCAGCAACTGCATGGGTCTCATTAGCTCAGATGTTTTGTGAGCTTCCAATTTCAGGTTTTTACACATCATTAAGGATGCCCTCAAGTTAAAATAGAACTGACAAGATATGTTTGAATGTTCAGGAAGAACTTAGGCATAGTTTTGATATCTGATTCATCCTACAAACCTCATTCAAAATGAGAATCCATCAAGCACCAAATTCAGCAGCCATATAAGTTTTTATGTAGTTAAGATGCTCCCATGTGCATGACATTGGCCTGCCGGCTTATTCTCTCTCTATGTCCCATTTCAGCTCATTTCATCATGCCAGCATCTAAATACTATCACAGCTGTCTGGAAAACCCATAATTACAGTCAAGGCTGGCAGCTGCCACTCCTAGAACAGGCAGCTTACAGAATTTTTCTTGGCAATAGGCATCATAAACAGATGACAAAGGACAATTGCCTAGCATGACTGCAAAGTAGTTTGCTGCAGGGTTGGCTAGCAGAACATGTTATGTTGCGTTTTATTAATTACTAGCATCCTTCAACAGCTAACCCAAATGATGAGAGCCTGTATATCCTGGTCTTCCCTGAAATCACTGACCATTTGGGTCAATACATTTTTAATTTACAGAGACATGTTTCCTGATTAAAAGATTTGAGTGTGCATGTATATAGGGGAGGGAAGTCCATACTGAGTCATCATTAGTGAACCTGTTTGTGAGGAGCCTTTACTGGGTTCAATTAGCAGAGCTTTCTCAAAGAGGTCTTTTCAAAATATCACACCTATTCTAAGCTGGCCCTGAGCCCAGGCTCTCAACCCCAGGGGTATAATATACACTGGACCCCAACAACTTTCTTCTCCATTTTGAAATTCCAAGTACAAGAAATTCTTCCTCACCAGAATTCTGTCTCTGTCCACCTTATGTTACTAGGAAGGGACTTCAGCAAAAAGTCTGGATCTATGAGTTTCATTTGGTAAGGGGTGCTCATATACTAGAAACTATTTTATTCAGGGCACAAGATATGAAAGTGTATGGAAATCTATCAATAACAGCTCAAATACTCTTAAAGCTTATTTTTAATGTTGCAGAGTTTCTCAGGGATTACATTTTTTGAGTTCTATGAACAGCTGTAAAATAAGTGTGATCAACTATCTCTACAACTGTTTTCTATAGCTATGATATTGCAAGTTGCTAGAAAGGACTTGAGCATTCTCCTGCTGTGGGCAAATAAAAGCAGGCTCTATCCTGAGATGTAATCAGAGGATATTTGTGGTTGAGTCTGAATGTCTATTTTCTCCTATTTGAGGCTTGTCAATGGGAACTAGAGAAGTGAAATAGGGACTGTGATGTGACTGCTGTCCAAGGAGAGGTAGGACACTTACCCTGGCATCTGTCCTCCTTAAAATACAGTTCTGTTCAATGGGCACAACCTACCCATTAATGCTTACTGATCCTAGCCTTTGCAGTCCTCTGGTCCCAGCATATATTATTTCATGTCCATGAAAACATCAGTGTGATATTTTTCAGCTGATATTATAACAGCCCTGTCACTCTGCAAAGAACTAAACAGGTTATTTTGTTTGTTTCTGGGTTTCAGATGGAGATAGTACTTGGGATAAATACAATATCTGGACATAAGGCATACTTTATTAGATAGAGAGAAGCGTTAATTTACACTGCAGTTTGATAAGGCTAGTCTATGCTTCTATTGCAGTACTGCTCCCTAAGTAAACCTTGATATACAAGAGGAAGGAGAATGGATGGAGAGCAGCTGTTCATTCAAGGTGTTCATTCAAGGGAGTGTAAAGGTTGAAATGACCAAGTGAGGCTTTGTGGCAAAACAGAGGAAAAATATGCTTAGGCTGATTTGAGGTGTTTGTCTTCAGTTTTCTCCATGGTGTGAAGAGAAAAGGTAGATTGTCTTTAAAGCTGAGGCATCAGCTTGCTAAGAACTGCCCTCTGAGTGTCAAGAGGCTGAGTGGAGTAGAATTGCATTACAGTGAAAATGAAGCTAACTTATTTGTGTTCTCTGGGAAGCTAAGTCAGGGAGCATGAAATAGTTTACAGAACTATGGAACAAAGTGCGTTTATCTCACACAACTGTAATATCTGATGTTGGAGGAGATTAATTTTCTGGACAGCATCTTTTATATCTTAAAATATTAATCAATACTGTGAGCCCTAAGGTGTTGTCATGTGTCCACTAGATATGAGTATCATCAATGAGTTTCAAAGGCCACTTACTGTGTAAAGAATAAAAGTGTAAAAAGGGGGTGATAGTCACCCTGATCTGTGTTTGAAATGATTATCTGATTCTTATTAGCTAAAGCTGTACCTTTTTTCGTATTTTTAAGCTATCTATGATGCTTGAAGACTGGTTAGAAAATGTCATATGGAGGTCAACGATGAGAGTAGCATGTGGGTTTCTCCTGCTTTTCTTCTTGAAAGAAGAGCAGGAGACAGGATCTTTCTGAACAGATTTCTGATGAATTGCATAAAGAAAATTAAGTCTTTATTTTGTCATAATATTATCCCTAATTACTTTATTTTCTTTAGAGTCAAAATACTTTTTACTTTGAAATCAGGGTGTTTTTTTTCTCTCCCCACCCACCCCCTTTAACCCCTTCAGGGTTTTGTTATCTATGAAATTTTAAACTCAGTAAATGTAGATTTCTCTACAGAAGATAAACTAATATTAGTTTGTTTTGACATCTAAAATTATTTCTCTGATTTTGAATAAAATATATTCTTATGTCATACATGCATTTTTACCAAAAAGATAACGTTCCACTTTTGCGTTCATTAGAACACTCTCATTTTGTCAAAAATGAGTGGGAGAGTAACTGTAAAAAGTAAGCCACATGCCTTTAATTGTGCTGGAGACAAAAAACACAGTTAAGATATGTAAATTTTAGTTAAGGTAAGATTTGAATTTTGAGTCCAGAATGTTTGAAAAGCAAGGAATATAAATTTTTACAATCAACATAATTGCCACCAGACAAAAATGCAATATTTTCTACATCACCAAAGTTACCATTCTTCCTTTGACTTTAGACCTGGTAATATGCTTTTGTATAATCTTACCATGAAAAATGCTGAACTGGATTCTCTTGAGTTGCTTACCTAAAAGACCTTTCAGGAGAGACTACTTTTAGTCTAGAAATACATAGGTGTTGCCACATTATAGTATAGCAACTGTGCCAATTTTTTGTTTGAGTTTGTATCCACATAATCTGTTTGCATTACAGCAGAAATCATTTGTGTTGTTCCACTCTAGATAACATCCATACCAAAAAGCCAACAACAAACAACCCTCTGCTGTTCCTTATCTCAATGCTGTTAAAAAAAATGGGACTTTCAAAAACAGTCACAAATTCACCAACGGTCTCACAATGTATTTTCTAAACCATAGTGAGGAAAAGTTGTTCTTAGATACACACATGTGTAAAAAAATTCAAATTAATATATTTTCCTACTATAATACCTAGTAGCATTCACTATAGAAAGAACATTTCCTATAAAAAAATATAATTTGCTTAGCAGTTCTAAGTATGACCCAAATAACCCCATTCATTTCACAGAAACAGTTTTAGAGGCTATGTTGCATTATTCATTAATGTTGTGGATAACAACTTCAACCTCAGGACTGTTGAGCCAGCACTTTCATGAGCAGTAAATTCCCTGAGGGAGGGAATGAAAAAAATTGTCCCTACCCTGAGGTTTGAAAAATAGTCTTCACTACAGGAAGAGTTTGCTGAGGGGTTGTGTCTAATGAGAGGAAATTCTCTGAGATGATAATCATCCCCTGGAACATTTCTGGAAACCTGAAACTCTCTATCAGACTGCTATAAGAAATTTTTTGTTAATCCTCCCATTCCATGACATGTATATGCTCAGTCCTTGAGAGATCCTGAAAAGGGCAACTCATGCTGAGAGAGAGTATTTCTTTTGTCCTTTGAGACCTGATGTACCAAAGGAAGGACAAGAAATGGTGTCCTTACGATAGAGGATATTGTATATGTGGTAAAGAAGAAAATATTTGAGATATTTGATTGAGTATTTAGGCAGAGGCAGTGAAGAGTATTTCTCTTTCCCATACCAACAGACAGGATTAAACCACTCTAAACTCCTCCACTAAACTGACCTCTTCATACTGACACCAGTTTTGCTGTTTGTTTCTTTTTGCACAAGGCAACAGTGGATTTAAGCTAACACTGATCAGGCCCAGTTATTAGCCTTTAAGAATAAGCACTGTTCTGTCCTCCCGTTCTTGCAAAAAATGTGCTTTTGTAAGGTAGTAATACTGCTCACTTCTTTGTTACTAACATTTTTTATTGTACTTGGGTGATTTGGCCATAACATCCTCAGAAGTAACCTCGGTTCATATTCTTGTCAAAAATTCATGGGTATTTTGCGAGCAATACAGGTTACTGTGAAATTTTCACTTAATCAAAAAAAGAGTTTCGATCATATCAAGGCTAGGGGTTAATATTTCTCTTCTCATATGTCGCTATACTCTACATATAGTGAGTTTGATTCTGATGTCCTTTTCAGCAACATAAATGAGATCTCTTCCCTTGTAATCAAAGGGAAAATCGGGATAGGATACAGAATCAGGAATTACACGGTATTGTTTTGAACAGCAGTGAAACGCACAGACAGATTGATGGTAATGTGTGCCTCTCTAATTTTTTGGAAGCATGAATTATTCAAGGGGTATCACAGCATGTATTAAAAATAATTGAAATGTAAGCAGTGCTGGAACTATGTCTAGCATGCCTCAATAGTCTAAATATTTGCAAACAGAGAATATGAGGCCTTTCTGATCCTGATTTCACAACTGCAGATTAGGATGGGCCTCAGGAGATCATCAGGTTCAAAAACCTGCTCAAAGCAGGATTAACATTAAACATATTAACTGATATAATTCTGAAGACTGGATTTCAGAAAATGGTAAATAATGTGTCCCTGGGAAAAGGAAGAGTTCAAATGGACCCTTCTGCTGCTGTGTGTGATTTAGAACTATCTGCAGGTCCCAAGCACAGCAAGATAAGATGTGCTGTCAAGGCAAATGCTGAACAAACATTGGTGGTGTTGCTGCCAGTAAGTAACCATTCTCAGCAAAGATATTAATAAGAAGGGGGAACAAAATCAGAGGGATGATGACTAACTTATCCTATTAGTTTTTCAAAAAGTCAGTTGACTAGAATGTGAGTATCACAAATACCTACAGATCAGTGTGCCAACTTATGTAGCTCAGGTGAATTTCTCCACAAAACACAGGTCATAACATCTGTGGAAAATCACTGAATGTACAGGGTTGACTAATGTTTAGTGAAATTGTCAGAGAGGAGGAAGAAAGATAGTAAAGTAGTTGTAGGTCTTTAATAGTTGAAAAAATGAAACAATTTGAGGGAAAAGCAGAATTTAGTTTGGTGGTGAAGAGAAAATATCTGTGAAGAACACAGAAATTATCCAGGAACTTGAACTAAGGTTGATACTAGCTGCCAAATTTGGAAATTATTTATTCATTACATAGCTTGAAAAGATATTTGTTCTTTATGTAGAAAATATTTAAATACAGGATAAACAATGATAATTTTGGGTTTTTTTCTAACATCACAGAAAGAATCAGTGTTTTGAAGTTTAGGCCTCTTCATATTTGACTTTGGTTTGTTAGGTTTTTTTTTTAAGGAATGGAAGGAATTAGAAATGTAAGAATGATAGCATTAAAAGAATTTTATTTAAATTCCTAAGCATTAGATAAAAACAGGAGATGAACAGACTGTAAACAACCTGTAAAACAAACAGGAAAAAAAAATCTTGCAAATAAGTCCATATGAAATGTAAACAGATAGTCAATTATTTAAAAGAGATCTATTCTTCTGCTTTGGAGTAAATATTCAAAATCAGTTTTCCATCATCAGTTTTCCATCAAATGGAAAGAATCTCTTGAAGGAATTGGTTTTTAATTTAGTCATTACATGCTTACATGTAAAGTTTTCCTGAGCTTTACCTCTAGAATGAAGCAGTCTAGAACTCCAGAAAGCTATAGCTTTTTGTGTTTGCAGACAAGTGTTCGTTCCTGAATAAAAAACACAGTTTCCTCTAATCCTCAGACATTTTTTGTCCCCATAGTTTTTAATTCAATGTTATGCAAATCAAGACAGAACCTAGAACTCAGGCTTCTGATGCATAGTTTTCTGGTTCTTCCTCTCTGATTCCTTTGCATTCAGATATGCTCCATCCTGCTTCAGTGCCAGAAAGTGAGAGCTGACAGCTCAGTATAATTTTTTGCATTGGAAGGTGATTCTTCCTACTTTAATCCTAAATTTTCATCTCAAAAAGTCATTCCAATGTTTTCTAATTCAGTCATTCCTCACATGACCCTTACAAGCATTCTTCCCACTCTTTCAGGTTATTGAACAACATTTGGTGGGTGTTTACACCTCTTTATGATTCAGCACAATTATTTAGCTTCTGGGATTTTTGTTTGGTTTTGTCTGTTTTCAGTGTTTTACAATACCAGCTCCCTCCCTGTATGAGAGAATTTACCAAATACGAGATTAATGTAGCGACTGTATCTCACAAATATTTTTTCCCATTCTTCATGTAATGGTGTCTTAGAGATAGATTAAGTAGTATCTATCTGAATTAGCTGTTGCTTCACTTTTTACTTTTATGATTTGGATAAAAAGGAAGACAAAACAAGGTTGCAATATAATCATATGATCATTGGTACTCATTGAATATTTAAAACACAAGGGTGAAACTTATATGATTCATTTTAAATGCATGTGGGTGGTGGAGTTCTTGTGCTTATTGTAACAATCTAAGAAATAATTACTGAGTCGCAAACTAGCCAAGAATGAATTATTACCAAGCAAATGCAAAGAACAAACTATAAAAAGTATACAATAGATTCCATTTGTCACTTTTCTTTCTCTTTCCAGAATGAACAAACACACTAAAAATTAAATTAAGTCTGCTTTATGGAGCTAAATTAATACACAACAACTAACCAAACAGCCTAATTTATTTGCTTACAGAAATACAGTCATTTACAAGGTAAGACCTTACTGCAATAGGGTCTACTAATAGACTCTTAAAGGAAGAATAAGTTTTGCACAATGGTGTTGGAAACCTGGTGCTTCTTCAAACAGCTAAGGATTAGTAAGCAGCCTACTTCTGCAGAGCTATGACGCCACAAATATAACACAGCACTTATATTCTGGTTTTCCAGATAAGCTATGACCTATAGAAATATATTCAATTCATCCTCAAACTCTGTTGAACACCTTGTTTATTTTGGCTGCGCAGCAGGAAGAAGATTTGGCCTTCCAAGTGCACATAACTTCAGTTATAGCGACCCAACCAATTTTCATTCAGCTCAAAAAAAAAAAAAAGGCATAATTATACTATACTTCCAATTTAGACTAACCTGTTTTAATATGTGAGACCCAACCACAATCAAAACCCCCTTTCCCTTCCCACGCTTGTAATGAAGTCCAACAACATGCATTGCAGGAGGAAGTAATCAGCACGTTGCTTCAAGCAGTGATCTGCTTCGGCTTTTTCTGTTCTCAGTTACAGATCATATTTTCAAATTACTTTTACAGGAGAATTTTAATTGGTTGTCCCGTAGTCCTTTGAACAGGATTTTATTGTCCAAATATAGAAAAGCTGTCTTCACGTTGTCAGGTAGTGTGAAAGGATTGCCCTTAACCTTGCAACCTGCTAAGCAATGGAACAGGAGATAAATAAAATGGAGCTTGAAACAGATTACGTCTGCTCTTAATGCGAAGGGTCAATTAGCTATATCACCCACCTGCAGACAGTTCTGTTCTTTTGCACAATCAGTAAATTGCTTTTTCCAGGACATTGTATCAGTGTTTGGGAATAGCCACCTCCAACTTTGGGCTTACTAAGAACTTTTGTAGTTATTGCAAAGGATTAATTTGACTCCTTTTTGGATAGCATAACAGAAAGAAATTATTTTTGCACCAAATTCTATGGATGTTTCCTGCATTCCGTTTACCAAGCCTCTTTATTTTTTGTCTCTCTAGTAATAAAAAACACAGTGCTGTTTTTCATCTTTATGAAATCTGAATGCCAAATGTATTTATTTGCTTGAAGGGGACTATTTCAACAGCAATAAGACTTAGTGGCCTTGGAGAGATGGGCTTTATTCAGCATTCAGCAGAGGAACTTGAACTGCCTGCATCTGTCTCATTATATAGGCTGTATGCAGTAGGCCACAGTGCCTAACAGCTGCTGGTGTTAGGATTAAGGGGAAAATATTTAATTTGATGCAGAGGCACGTATGTCATGATTTCTGCTGTAGCTTCTACCTGCTCCCAAGGGTACGTGCTAGATATATGGCATAACACTCAAATAATTTAATTGCGTCAACAAAATATGGTGATGTTTGTTTAAAACAAAAATTAGTTTTGCAATAAAATTGATTAGTTGATGGTTACTTTGCTGTCACTCTTCTGACAGATAGAAAGACAAAATTATTTTGTTTAATCTTGGGGGAGGCTGAAGAATTCTGGTGAGACTGGAGAAAATATACAGAACATAAACTTGAATTAGTCTTTCTGTTCAGTGAATCAATAAAACAACAGGGAAGTCTGAAGAGTAACCTGGATCATCTATCAAAATGGGTTTGTGCTCCTATTCTTGCTGCCTTGTAAACAAGTGCCTTTAGCATTCTAGAGCCCAGAAGCACCTAAGACAAAAGGACAGAAATAGTTTTCAGTTTGCAGATGTACTGCCAGTGAAAAAACAAGGGAAGATGAGAACTGAGCAAGCTGCTTCCCAGAATCTCTAAAGTAGATCATACTAAAATTCCCAGGTAACCACTCCTGTAGCATGAAGGTAACTCTTTGCTATCTGCAGTAACGAAGAGTGTATTTTATGCAGAGTGCTAATAAAATGACATAAGGGAGAAGATATTTCTTAGATTTGAAAAAGGTGGCAAATAAAATCAGGTAAGAAAACATATTTATGTTGATAATGTAGGCTTGCTTTTCTCTATCAGATATCAGATCAGGAATCACAGACACAGCAGTGTGAGAAAACCTGAATCTGATCATAATTCTGAATGAGTGGATTTGTAATATTTTCAAATCCATAAGTGATGAGTTGTAATTAGTTAGATAAAGACAGTCATGAAAAAGTAATTAATCTACTGAAACAGCTCAGATTACTATTGCTTTTTACTTTTTTGGTGTAAATTGTGCACTAGCTCTCTTTCAAGCAATACAGTAGCAGTAAAATAAACTATAACGAGGGTGGAAAAAAAAGAGGAACAGCAAGAGCTATGCTGATAAGAAAGAAAATGCTGCTCAGGAGCATAAATTGCTTCTACTGCTTCCTTGAAGAGGCAAGTGTCTACGTGACCCTAGATTCCTCCGTGCTACAGATTAGGTAATGTGCACTTTACACACAATCACTTCTTTGGTCTTGAGGATGAGCTGTGTTTTTCATGACAATACCCTGAAAAAAATCATAGATGATGGTATTGCATGTGACAATGAAGAGTGAACGTGAGTGACAATGCAGTGGCAAGGGAGCAAAGGCACACTCAAGAAATGAATGACACATTGACTATATGTGGAGAAGTCACCAGCTGCTTCTTTCCTACTTTTAATCCAGCAAGGCTGACAAGACCAAAAATAATTGCCAAATTAAGGTGTTTAGTAGTCTACATGTACTGAATTGTGGCTGTAATTCCAATTCCTTGCGGACTGATTATCCTTAACTTATCTTTCCCCCTTCCTAGTGGATTACCACTGTTCTGCTGAACTGCTGGGCATTCTGTATGTAACTGATACGTTTTAAGGAAAACTGCAAAGATAACATGCAAAGACACTTCGGTCCAAAGCATATGAAAATGAAGACACCTGCTTTCTTTTTTGTGCTGATCTTGTATACACTTTGTATGTAATTTTTTTCACTTCTGCTTCCACCCTTCCCTCCTATCTATGAAATCAATCAGTCACTTTCTGCTCTGTGCAAGCTGCCAAAAGGTCTCCAAGTAGAAAATATAGCGTATGAGCTCAGCATTGTATTATTATATCCCATAGGTCATCAGCAGACACATAGAAAAACTTTTCTTCAGGTGCTACTTTTCCAGTCCTTTGTTTAAGCTCCAATTTTTATTATAGTTTTTTTTAAAAATGTAGTTGCTACAGCAACTAGAATAAAAGCAGGGAGGGAATAAAGTAAATATAAATGTTAAATGGGACAGGAAAAGACAGAAAGCCTCTTGCTACTGAAGCATAGATTATAAATTAGTGCTGCTATGCTGCAGAACAGAACAATTTTGTGGAAGATATTTTTTGCCAGAAATAAAAGCCTAGCCAAGCGATATTTTGAAGCATGCCATTACCCTCAGGGTGGAATCTGGCAAAAGAGTCAAGTTGTTTTGCATGTTACCTTTGAAACTGTGTGTTTTTAAATCTTAGCTTGTGCTTTATTGAGATGCAATTCCAAGCACACATAAAGGCAAACTGCTAAAACAGCTATAAATGGTTATTTTATTTACTGTTTGATCACCTCCCCTGTAACCACTGATTTCTTTCTAACTATTATAACTGTAGTTTCTTACATTCAAAGTTGTTCCCCAAGGACAACAAAGGAAACCAATAAATTCAAAGGCAATAGTGTGAAATGAAATATAAGTTTGGCCTTTTATATGTATGTAGCAGCCAGATATACAAAATTTATGCTTTAAGCTGTCAATTAAATAAGCAGCATGAACTTTTTCTTAGTGACTAAATAACATCTTAATACTGTCCAATGTTTGGTGACAAAGCTCTAATAGGCCACAGTGGTGCAATAAGGATGACTAACAACTGATTGTGGGTTATTTGATTACCATGTAAGCAATATAGAACAAGCACCACATGTGAATGAAACTACCACAACGGCAATTTGTAAAACTCATGCAAGAAATTAATCTTAGAATTATTTGTTAACACTTCAGAAGAGAAAGTAGGATTGAGTTAGTCTTCACATGTTACTTACTGTCTCATTGTGCTTCTCTCTGCCCTACACCATTTCTTTTGTTTCTACCATGCATCAAATTTCTTGTGTAGGTTATCAGGTGATAACAGTTTCTCTTTGAACACTTATCTCACCACTGCATGTTAATTCAAGCTTGTATCCTCATGACAAGCATTATCTTAATGTGAAATTATTAATAATTTTTGCTTAAAAGCGATTCATCCTGATAAGGATTTCACAAAAAGATGTCATTTTTAGCTTTAATTGAATGGCCTGTTATTCAAAGACAGTTGAATTTGTGTTGTCGATAAACATCAAGTGTTAGTGGAATCTGTGAAGTTTTAAAAGTTAGCAAAAAAACCATTTTTAAATATCAGATCCCTAAGATTAGAAGATTCAAGATAAGCATATGTGAGAGTTTGGGATACATATAATTATAGAAAATTAGAAGTTATGGAAAATTAAGATATTGATATTTATAAAAATAAACAAAAGCCTACAGTATTTAATTGCCCGAAACATTAAAGTAATATGAAATCATAAGACTTTGTACATGTCCTACCTTAATTATAGTTACCTATTCTGATTTTCATCAGCATTGTACCAGGCTGAGGCAAAAAATTTCTGCAACACGTAACTCTATAACAAAGGAAAATGATACAATGCAGATGAAAAGACATAGCACTAATGAGTAAGATGTGAAAATGTCAAAGTGATTACACCAGTGCAGTTAAATACGTAGGATTTCTGAACATAAGTCCATCAAGCAATACAGTGATTCTGTATGCAGCAACATTGATAACAGAGAGGTTAGTTTTTGTAAGAAAGAAGAGGAAAGGATCTTAATGATTGCTGCATGAGCAAATTTACTAGTTGAGCTTGTTTCTCTTAATGTGTCGAAATAGTGATATAATTTTAAATATGCTTACTCTAAATGAAGAATTTTTCAGTGCATAATTCAGATTTCAGTCATATCATTTAATGGTTAAGGAGCAGGTTCAGCAAATGGACAGCTACAGAGTAATTTTTTAAGGTGTCACTAATATTGCCTTTTAAATATTTCATTACTTGAATCAGTGCTATGTCTTAGAAAGTGGAAACTGTGCTTCTTTGACAATATTACCCTCACTAAATAATTTTTTTTTCACAAGTATCAGTCCATCAAATATTTTTTTAGAACTGTTGGTATGTAATTTTGAAGGTATTTTTTTCATGTAATTAGATATTTAAAAACTTACCATTCTTTTAATATATGGAAGCCCATTATGATATATCCAGCAGACACCTGACTAAGTCAAGGTATTTATGAAAAAATGGGCGTGGGGGCATCTCCCTAAAATGCATATTGCTGGAGGAACTCTGGTTTAGCTTCCAAAAAAACCTGAATGAAAAGTATAAAAATTAGAAATAGACATATCCAGAAATTTCATCATTTTCGAAATTTTTCTAAATATTTGAGCTCTTTGGAGTCTTAACACCTTCAGTGAATGACCACAGCAAATTATATTGGCCATTGCACCAACAGGATTTTTTGAATCCCTCTGTTCTGAAAGATATGAGGGTTTTTAAAAAATATTTGTGTTTTTAAAGTCTTCACTGAGCTTTAGAGAAATACAAAATAAAAGTAAAGCATTTCTGAAGGTTTTCAATCCTTCTCCTCCACTTGTGGACATATTTCAAAGTGTGTTTTTTTGAAATAGGTAGAAATTATTGTTTGACTGAGAAATACTGAGTACCGCTTTTGGTTAGCATTTATGGAACTAATTTCTGAATGTGATAGCTTTTCCTGTTCAGGAAATCTCGACCTGGGTAATCAAAAACTGATTGTATGACACAGCACTGAGAAATGACTGGTGAAGCACTTCAGCACAACCCTTGTCCATTCTTCAGAGTGAGTCGCAGAGTAACTCAGACTTTCACAGTCTAGTGCCATCATCCTCTGACAAAAATAGGCTTTTTCACCCTACCATGATGTACTCAGTATCTGCTTTCTTTTCATCCAGCCGCCAAGCTGAACTCAACATTAGATACTGTTAAAAATAAATAGCTCTAAAGCCCGGGGAGAAGGGAAAATAATAGGGCTAACATTTCTCTGCATCAGTGATTATACTGAAGATTTCCTTTTGCCTTTCTAGCTTAAAAAGTTACATTTTACTGGCTGAACCAAAACCTCACCTAATGTTTAAAAAGAAGAGAGTGTTAAGGAATTTGCAACAGCAAAAATATATTCCTAATGAACCTTGAAATGAGCCTTCTTACTGAAACTCTTTCTATACCTGAAAACAAGCTCCAATAGTTGACACATCACTGCCTATTGTATATGAAACATAAACAAAAGAAATCCCTGACTAATACATTCTGCAAGAAGACTAGATTAAACGGATTTTCAAAATGAGATTGTAAAGCTGATCTTAATTGTAATATCTCACTGAAGTTATTGTTGTGTTGTGGACGTTTAAGGTACCACTCTGAATACTGTATGTATGTCATTCTTTATCGTGGGGAAAGCCATGAGGGTATCAGAGTTAGCTCAATTTGCTAATTTTATCCACCTTCTAAAATATGCAGTTACGAGTTTATGTAATTAATAAATGCATTTAATTTCAAATAATCAAAAGTTTTGAGCACAGTGACTTGGTTCTGGAACATATTTCTAGTAGTATTAGTGCAGCAAAACACAAGCTAAGATGGAACTAGATAAGTTAAAGGAATGGATTAGATGATGTGGTTCCCTATGATAGCAGGGGCCTGCATTTGATAACCCAAGATCATTTCTAGTCCTATCTCCTGTAGAAAAAGAAAGATACTGATCCTGTGGATTAGTGGAACATCCTTACCTTAGCAAAAGACTAAGAGCTAGATTCTATCATGAAGTCATAGCAGGTATGGTACAGAAAGCCTGATAGAAAAGAGATACATAAGCCATAGTACAGAAGAAGATCTCTCTTCTCTTAACAGTACAGCATTCCCCATGCCCTCAAATGTTTTGCTGATCCCTTCCTTCCCTACTTAAAATGAAGGAAGAAACATCTAACCAATAGAAGCAGATTTTTTTGTAGTAAAATCTTAATTTGGAACTAAACACTAACCCCAGTGTTCATAAAGACATTTATGCCTATCCACAACTGACTCAAAAAATTTAAATATTAGACTGATTAATTTAATGTTTCTTTTCCACTGATCTGCTTAAATACTGCAAAGGAAAAACACCTTTTTACACAGCTGGGTGGGAAAAGAGAGAAGCCACACATGCCTCAGCTGTCCTGTGCAGATCACTTCTGGTTCCCAGTGGGCTATTGTGCAATGGAATTGATGACTGGATTTGCTACTGCTTCCATGATAAAGATTAGATGCTGAAAATACAGTGTTTCACTGTGGGTGGCATATTTTGGTAAAAGCATCAGCTGCCTATTTCTCCAACCTCTGAAGAAAAGTTGGAGATTTTCTTCAAAAATTACCTATTTAATTTTAAGAGGCCATTGGAATCTCTGTAGCTTTTTTACTCATCATAGGCAGAGATGAAGTTACCAAAAGTGATAGTCAATATGAAAGGTTTATAAAATCAATGTGAGCATTCTTTGTTCATACTTTAAATTCCTTTCCAGCCCCTCTAATTTCCTTTCCTCTTTTCATTCAAGCAAAATTTTGTAAAAGCCATCCTTTTTCATGTGATAGTTTCCTTAACTTTCTCAGTGTGCTGTGTTTATTAGGGGTAGGGTGTTTGGACCATTTTTTTTCTTCTTGAATTGTGGGACAAATTTGCTTGGGCTTTGATTTAAAAAAAACTTTAGAGTCTTCAATCTGTTGGTAAATTTCATTCTTTTTGGACTGGTATTTTTATGTTCTTCCTGCCTTCTTTATGTATTTACCTCTCATGAATTTGAACATTCACATGCTAGATTTACTTCCAGTAAGTGCTACTGCAGTAGCATTTTTTATATCCTTCCTATTCCTGTCCCCAGAGGTAGGACACAAGCAGTCGTATCACTCTGAGTCGAGTGTACTTTTGCATATCTTAGCTTTATCACAGTTTCCCCCTTCTTATTCTAAATGTTAGTCTTTTCATTCACACTTTTCATTTTCATTACCTGACTTCATTATTATTAAGTTTCAGTCTATGCTGCCTGTTCAATTTCCTTCTTCACAGAAATTCCCCTGCTCCTAGCATACCTATATCACTCCTATATACACCATTGCTTCATTCACACATTTGGGTTTCAGACCTCTACCTACTCCTCAGGTCTTGAGAAAAGAGCTGACAGGATTCTAAGAATGTTATTTTTGAGGTGTTAGTCTTAGTTCTCCTACCTAAGAGTCAGAATTTATCTTACAAAAGCTAAGGCTCAAAAAAGCACTTCATTTTCCCATGCTTAATCATTCCTTTATCTCTAATTTATTTTGCAAGTAAAGGCAGCAGCTGTCTGCATCAACAATTTACAGGTTACAGCAATAAATTCTGTGATGTTGAACATTTTGTGTAGGAATCATGAATCAAAGAAAAGGCAACCAATAATGAACCACACAGTGAGTCCCAGATAACTCAGATATTCAGTTCATGTTAAAATAGACCATTCATTGTTATTTTCTTTGCACTAAGAGCTATTGAAGTAGAGATATGCCTTGTTATTTGATATCATATGGGCCTAATTATCTAGAATGTTACACTGACTTATCATAAAGGTCACATCTGCCTTAAAGAGCTACAGTTCTAGGAATTACTTTAGGTGATGACAACATGTAGCCATTGCTATTCCAGATCGTACAGAACAAATAAATCTGAAGTTAGGAGGTCTGATACTGCATTAAAAGTAAATAATCCAACAGAGAATAAAATTCAGATTTAAATGAGTGAAAATTAATTGAAAGCAGCTATAAATTTGCCATCTTTTTAACTCAGTCTTCCCTCCTCCCACTTTCTCTCTTTGCACAACAACACATCCCAGACAGAAAGTAGAGAAACCATGTAAAGGGGTTGCATTTGCTTGGAGGAAAGAATTAACCTCTCAGGAGAGACTTAAACTTCGTAGTTACTCAGGAAATATTTTGATGCTACAAAATCTGAAAAACACATGCATAGAAATGATTTAAGGAAGGTGAAATTGACTGTATATACTCAGTGGAAATTAGGTCAATTGTGTGGACAGTCAAAGGAGAAGCAGGAAAATCAGATCAAACTGCGCAGGTGTACATTGCAGAAATGTTCAATATATTTTTAATTGTTCAATTGGTGTAGACAACATTGACATTTACCGTGTGATTAAGGTCAAAGGTCTTCAAACATCTGTAAATAGCAGGAAAACAGATTTCATATAAACTCAAAAGTTTTAGAACAGAAGTGAACACATATTGACCTCAAGAATTTTAGAAGATGCTATTCCTTTATTATTTCTTGTTCACTCATCATGCATTGCTACTGTTTTCTTCTAGACTTGAAAAGAAAGCAGTGGAAAAAAGTAATAATAGGTCTTCCTGGCTCTAAATAAAGTCAATTTATACTATAAAAACACTAAACCAGTCAGTGCTGGGTATTAGTACGTTAGTATTGGAGATACTAAGTCCACCCACATAGAATTCTAGGTAGTCAATACTTTTCATTTCCTTGGGTGTAACAGATGTGATTTTATACTCAATACAAGCCACATATTGATAAAACTTCTTTCTGAAGCCAAACTTAGGATTTAAATGGCTTGTGCTATCACAAGCTACAAAGAAAACCATGGGTTTTAAAACCCATTTCGACTCAAAAGTGTGCTTAGACTGACTTACCCTGTCTTCTTTGTTGTCCTTCTCCATAGATGTAGATTCCGTGATAGATTCTTACTGCATTCCTGGTCTTTCTCATGCATTAGCAGAGTACTTTATTTTCCATAAAGCTCCAGGCTACTATGAGTTCCTTCAGCTGTTATTTAAACACAGAGGAATGAATCACTAACATAATCACATCTGACACCAATCATGTTGGTGTTTAGTTGTATGTCTGGGCTCTGTAGCTTCAGTAGCTAATTTATATAATGAGGTAGAGGATTCCCCTCACCCTATAAATATAAGACATGAGCAAGTTTTCACGAGCACAAAGAAGCAGCTACATATAGCTGATAAACTGGGGCTTCCTGAAACAAAATTTCTTCAATTTTGTGTGTTAATTATTCAATATTTATAAGTGTTTGCTGTGACAGATGGGAAAATGTGTCTGTGTCAACCTGTTTTTGACACATTTTGCTTTGTGAATGTGTTTCTGTAATTGCCTTCAGAGATTATGCATTCTATTTGATACTGGAGACTGTTTATGTGTATAGAGAACAGAGTTCATTTAGGGCATGGTGTCTGTGTTCTTATTTTCAATAAAATACCAATTTTATTGAAATGATTCACCCTACAATCACCTGTCAAGAGTCATTAAGGAATTCT
This sequence comes from Oriolus oriolus, assembly GCA_013400235.1. Lineage (NCBI taxonomy): Eukaryota > Metazoa > Chordata > Aves > Passeriformes > Corvidae > Oriolus > Oriolus oriolus. Next base: position 882,101 of record VXBT01006750.1, read on the forward strand.
TCCCAAAAGAGGGGTGTAGCGATTTTTTTTCAGAAATTCTCTTTTGTATAACTCTCAACTCTTTTGATGAGATGAGGTAATGATCTCACTGATTTTTTCCTGTCCACCAATATAACTTCTTCATCTGTCTTTTATTAGGACCTCTATAAAAATAGAGATTAAATCCTGGTTTGCTTTAGTTACAAGTATTCCTTTATTTTTAAATAACATTGTGGTGGTTTGACCTGGCTGGATGCCAGGTACCAATGAAAGCTACTCTATGACTTCCCTCCTCAACTGGACAGAGGGATAGAAAACAATATGATGAGAGGTCCATGGGTTGAGACAAGGACATGAAGAGATCACTCACTGATTACCATCACAGGCAAATCAGACTCCATTTGGGGAAATTAACTGAATTTTTTGCAAATCATATCAGAGTGGGATAATGAGAAGTAGAACCAAATATTAAACATGCCTTCTCCCTGATAGTCCGTACTGGGCTTAACGTTATTCTTGACCCTCTAACTCCTTCTGCAAGCAGTGAAGCAGGGACAAGGAATAGGGTTTACAGTCAGTTCATCAAGTTGTATCTGCCTCTGCTTCCTCCTCAGGGAGAGGACTCTTTCCACTTGTCCAGGATCCCTCCAAGAGGAGACAGTCCTCCACAGACTTCTTCAGTGTGAATCCTTCCCACGGGCTACAACTCTTCATTAACTTTTCCAGAGTGGGTCTCTTCCTCAGGCTGTAGCCTTTCAAAAAAAGCCCGCTCCAGTGCAGGTTCCTCATGGTATCACTAGTCCTGCCAGCAAACCCGCTCCAGCGTAGGCTCCTCTCTTCACAGGCCCACAGGTCCTCTCAGGACCCTGCTCCAGTGCAGACCTCCCATGGAGTCACATCTGGGCACATCCACCTGCCCTGACATGGGGTCCTCCACAGGCTGCAGGTGGATCTCTTCCATGGGGAAGTAAGGCCAGTAGGCGGAGGAAGGTGATCCTCTTCCTCTACCCTGTCCTGGTGAGACACCACCACCAAGGGTGTTGTGTCCAGGTCTGGAGTCCTCAGTACAAGAAATGGGGACCTGTTGAACCAAGTCCAAAAGGCCATTAAGATGATCTGATGGCTGGAACATCTCTTCTACAAAGACAGGCTCAGAGAACTGCGGTATTTCAGCGTGGAGAAGAGAAGGCTCTGGGGAGAGCTCATTGCAGCCTACCAGTATTTAAAGCTCATAAAAAAGAAGAGTGACTTTGAAAACAGGTAATGATATGACAAGGGGAAAAGGCTTTAAACTGAAGGAGGATAGATTTAAATTAGATATTAGGAAGAAATTCTTTCTGTGAGGGTGGTGAAGCACTGGAACAGGTTACCTAGAAAAGCTGGATCTCCTATCCCTGGAAATGTCCTAGGCTGGGCTGGATGGAGCCCTGAGCAACATGATCTAGTGGAATGCATCATGGCTATGACCCCCATTTAAGGGTGCCCATTTGGGGCACTCTCAACTGCAGCTTTCAGTCATGTGCTGGCAATAAGCCTTTTTCAGCAGACAGGAAACTGAGATAGCTGCTCAGAGCTATGCATCAGCAGCCTGCCATCTATTTTTCAGTTTTACACAGTATCATCTTTCTCCTTTTTTTCTGAATCTTAAATCATGTAATTTCTTCCTTACTATAATTCCTGGTATTTTTGTTGCTCTCAATTTTTTTTCCCCATCTTCTCCGCTCCCCACTTTTTCCCTATTATACAGTTTAATATAAACTAAAGAAACACTTCCAAAGTTAAAAGCATTGAATAAACACATGAAACAAACATTTCACGAGCAGGTACATATAGTTCCAGCTTCTTGTATCAAAGTTTATATAATTGTTTTCTTTTGACTTAGTAAATAAGTTATTGGGAGATACTTCACACAGATGAAGCAGTATCCAGTGTGGATCTCAATTTACCTAATTTTCTCTTTCTAAGATCTAACCATACTATTTAATTTATCTGTTGAGACTTTTCTATAGTAAATGGAGAGAGTCCAGTACCTCCAGGGGATAATTCGTCTCAATAAATGTAGATGTCTAGGGCAGATAGAACAATTCTTTCACTGGTGGTGCTACCTGTGGATTCAATCACTAATCAGCTTTAAATTTCTCCCAAGAGTTGTGCTATTTTGATCTGAAAGAACAATGTCCAAATAATGTGGACCAATGCCATAATATCACTTTCTTATTTGTAATTTCTTTGCTGACTCTGCATCTTGGTATTGTACAAAGCTTATCCTAAGGCCATGTTCTATACCATGAGAATTCAGTTTCAGATTTTCATTTAAAAGAGTTAGTCTATTGTTTATAGGGTAGGAGTCTCCTCAGCTTTGAAATTTCTTTTTGACAGATTAGACACTTGATGAAATGTTCTTTTCAGAAGTCCATAGGTGAGCTGTTTTTTCTAGGACCAAATAAAAAGCTCCATGAAACAACTTATATTCATACAAACATTTTCTTTTCAGTGCCCTAAAAATGTTACTAAAAAGAAAATTAATGTGAAAAATGAATGCTATATACTATAAAAAGTGAAAGGCTTTTTGGATATCAACCTCATTAAATTCTCATTATTTACAGATGAAATGGTTTGGATTATCCTTCTAAATTTTTTACTGATTTTCTGTTTCTTCCATTGTTCTTATCAGCAACATTTTTGCCAGTTAGATGCTTAAATTTATATTGAGTATTTAATTATTTTGACAGCTGATAACAGTATGTTAAATAGGAAGTAGGTTGAATTATTTGAATAATTACCTGAATTGCATCAGGAAAAGAATGAAACAAAACCCTTTAAAAGAAACTACGTCAGTAGAATTCCAAAGAGATAAATATATTGGTTTTCAATCCAGTCACAACAGAATTAAAGTCTGATCCAAAGACACTGAAATCAATAGGAGCATTTCCACTGAGCTGGCCTTGGATCAAGCTCCTCATGCAGAAAGTGAAAAATCAAAGCTCCTTTATCTGTATTCATTGCACATGCAAAAATAAAGTAGCTTCATCCTGTACTCAAGTAAAGACAAAGAATTGTGATCTTGAGTAAACTACTGTAACTTCTGTTCACACAGAACCTTGTTCAATCTAATAATGACCTGTTAGACAGAAAAAGTTTAAAAATAGTTTTCAAATATTTTACTCCTAACAGTTCAGAAAAAAATTTCTCAACATACTTTAAAACCATTTTCTACTAGCAGCACAATGACTAGTCGCTCAATTTAGACTCTCCTTTATTCCTTTTCAATACATATATGGTGTACTGCTAAACATCAAGGAAGCCACCAAGTTACCACAATAAAATAAGATTATATTACACATATGGAAAATACAACACGTTTGACATAGTAGAAAACAAATACTTTTTTTAACAAACTACGTAAAAAATGTAATCCATTATTGCAGTCTGGAAACAAAGAAACTGCCAGAGCCTGAGGGCCAGGGACAGCTTGGGACAGCACAGTGTCACTGGTGAAATGTTTGGATAGTCAAGATGGCATTTGTGTATCTTAGAGAAATAGGATCTTCCTTCACACTGTGTTCAACTATATAATTATTTCCACAGATTCCTAAGTTAATCATTGAGTCTCTTGGCAGTTTTAACAACAAATGTTGTCTCTCTTCCTTGGTGTTATGTACCTCATTATGCATAAAGTCCAAATTCTTCCCTGAGACCAAATTCTTTAAATACTTAATTTTTGGTGACTAGCATGTCACTTCTGATAGGTTTAATTGTAAAATTTCCCCTGGATTTTTAAAAATTAATTGTTGCTCTAATGATAAACCATTTAAACCTCACTCTATTGTGTACCCTGACACAAAAATCACGAGAGGAAGATACTGCGCAGGAAAGAATTAATTGTTTGAGTTTTTAGTTTCTTTTTCCATTCCAGAACCCTTTTTATGTTCTAAGCCCACAAAAAACTATAGCGTACAGTCATAACTAGCATTTCCTCACATGAGTCAGAGAGATCCTACATAGGGTTCACACACTGGACTGCAAGCTGGTGGGAGTAAATTCCCTAGTTTTCCTCTTTGGTCTGTGAGAGCAGAGAAATGCTATTTATCGCATTTTAAGACCTGCCTAGGCCAGTGAGCTTAGGCCTATTCTGCATCAAAAATTCTCCAAAGAAATTTCCTCTCAATGAATATGGATTCATTCATAGCAAATCCCACTCTTTCTTTTTCCTTTCTCAGTTTAGCAAAAAAGCATGAGGGTTTACTACAGATTTCAGGGAGAATTTCCAAGGTAGTAAGTTTACAGAATTGTATCACAAAAGTTCTGTTGGTCTAGAGACTGATGGTTCATTTTATAGCTGATGGCCAGTTTTCAAGTCTGTTACAGAATAATACATGTATGACCATAAATTTTTACCTTCCAGACACTTGAATGATGAACATTCATTGAAATGCAAGTGAAAAAATGTATGTATGTAGGTGGGAAATTAACCAGATTTTAAAAATATTGTTATGATTTTTGGTGATTCATATCCTCCTTTATAACAAGAAATAAATAATCAGCAGACAGCATAATATGATTAACAGGGAAAAATAAAACTTTTAACCCTTTTTTGTTTCACCACAGGCTTATGATGACTAGGTATTTGTACTATTTTTCATTTCTCTATAAACTTTTTATAATCTGAAATAGACTGTAACTATAATACTGAGAACATAGTTCTAAAATGCCATGATAGCCTTCTTGTTTGAGACAGCAATATTTAATTTACAAATCTATACCAAATAATGGGGTCACATATCTTTTTTTTTTGTTTGTTTTGTTATTGTTTTCCAAGAGAGCCCAAGTTTTGATATTTACCCCAAGGATCACACTGATACTCAGAGTCAGCCCAAAGTCCTGTCTAAATTTTCTATGTTACAGGAATCTTTAGAGTCAATTACAGCTTTGTGGTCTGTCTGCCCACTTCTATTTATAATTACTCTTTTTGCATTTAATGCATATTTGTTTCAGTGGTTGACTATTGTCAAATAAAACATACAGTTAAGTAGCTTTATGGGCTCTAACCCCTCAAATAAAAATAAAAATATAGATGTAGTGTCCTATGCCAACTAGAAAGCAGTAAAGAGCTTTTTAAGTTCTAAAATCTAAAATTACATACATGACTTATAGAAAACATTTTGAATATGCACCACTTGTCATGTATTCATATGACATTTTCTATTAAAGATGACACTTTCATTATTTTTTATTTTAACTGAGTAGTGCTCTTCAGTTCAAGTACCCTGTCTCTGATTATAATGGATGGTCTTACTTTAAATGAAAATTTGCTCCTGTCATAAAGAAATCTACTATTACATTCTACTGAAATAATGTATTAACATCAAGAATATTAAATGAAAACACAGTGAGTATGGGAAACCTCTTTTTTTATGCTAGTTTAAGAGGGTTTTTTTCAGGTATTTGGAAGTATCAATAGCTATGCTGGAAAATAGTTGGCTGCTCAAAGATTTCAAAGTAAAAAGGTAAGGAACTATTTTAAATCTATGTAAAGGTTTCACTAAGGCTTCTTCCAGCCTTCCTTTTTTTTGGCTACTGACTTCTTAGAAAGGAAAATTAGATGTTCCAAATTATTAACAAACCAAGCACTCCTCAGACACTAAATCTACCTAAAATTCAGCAAAGATTTACAATACAATAATTTTATGATCAATTTTCTATGTATTGTATTCGACAAACCATACCGTAAAAATTCATTGGTTTCATACTACAGTTCTCCTACTGGAAAGAAGTCCAGCCTTCTGCTCAATCTCCTCCTCAAAGGTACTCTTAGCCTGCTTCCAGGTCTCTCTCAAGCCACCTCTTTTCCTGCTAAGCAACACCACTTCCCCCTGCAACTCCTCACAAGCCATGTGCTCCATAATGCTCCAAATTATCTTGGTGGTTTTCTGGAGTTTACCTGGAGTATTTTTCCTGTAAATTGTACTCAAGTTTTCTTGTCAACTGAGACCCAAACTGCACACAGTACCCAAGCATGGCCTAACAAATGTCATGTATAGGGGGATGATAACTTTCCCCAAAATATTGGCTCTACTGCAGTGAACCCAGCCCCAGATATTGATGGCCTTCTCTGTTGCCAGGAAGTTATGTTGGGTCATGTTCTGGTCACTTCCTTCCTGAGGTCCACAAGGTCTTTGCCACAGAGCTGTGCCCCAGCCAGTCAGTCTCCTGCCTGCATTGTCTCAAGAGGGTGTTCCTTCCCAGGTGCAGGACTCCGCATTTGCCTTTGCTAAATTTCGTGAGGTTCTCATCAGTCCGTTCCTCCAGCCTTGTGAGGATTGAGCCTCTGAACAAAAGCCCTGCCCTGGTCTGCTTCCTACTCCCACCCCTCTCAGGTTGGTGTCATTTGCAAAATTAATGAGTGCAATTCAAGTGTTGATGGATTCCAATTTAATTCAAAAAAATGTTTCATTCCTCTTTTAAATAGGAATCTCTATTGTAGATACACAAAACTGACAATATCTGTATTCCTCCTTTTTTTTTTAAATACGTGTGTAAACCATATTGTGGATGCATTAGCCCATCCTGAGGATGTTCCATAAGCCATTCTTTTGTTCATGATGCTCCTTCAAATATTGTTGTAGGACTATAAAACCTACAAATGTAATTTGGTTTTCTGACATTTCTACACAGAGTGGAGACACAGGTTGTTAAACTAAAATCTTGTAGAAGAAAAATTCTTTTGATTAAAAACAGGCAAGAAAAAAGAAAACCTGTTAATATTTTTATTTAAGAACTATATTATTGAGCGGAATCCAGTGACTCCAGGAGAAGTGGCTCATAAAGGAATGTAGTCCAGAATGAACGGTCATGGGAGCCTGTGAAGAACTCTGTTTTTCTCTTTTTTGAAAGAAATATTATTTTATGCCAATTTCCAAATATTGACAAAATAGCAGACTTGAAAAATGAGAAAACTGAATATAAGAATTTTCAGATCAGTATTTAGACTTAGTTTCTATGCCATCCCTACTGAATTGTGCAAGGAAAATCAGCTGACTTAAATATCATTTCAATTAATGTAAATTAGAAGTTACTCTAAAAAATCTAGTTATGACAATGTTCAGAAAATAAATGTTCATGAGTCTAATTTCTCACAGGCATAAATTATTGCATCTGATGGGTTATGCTCAGAATTCAGTGTAAAACAGAAGTGTACCTAAAAATGTTCAGCAGTAGTAATAAACAGAAAATCTTCTTGAAATTATTAAATTGTATAAATATTTCATATGTATCAAACCTATCATGCTGATTTCAAGGGAAAGTGAGAAGTGTAACAAATGATCTCAAAACAAGATCATACCAAGTGACAAACTGGCAGATCTTGGTGTCAAGTTTGACTACAGAGGAGGACAAAAATCCCATAATGCAGCCATTGCCATACAGATACTATTTATTGTCTTGGAATATATCTGCATGAAAACCCATTACGTATAGAGTTCCCTGCTGAATTAAGAACTTGAGAAAAGTAAAAAAATTACGAATGAAAGATTTGTCCTTAAGCAGTGAATTTGGATATTCCAGAATGACTGGGCTGAGTTTAAATAATAACCTAATGAATCTTCTCAATATTTAAGAAAAAAATAGGGTTTGGGGTTTTTTTCTGTAGGCAGTCTCTGGTATCATAGTGAATTTTTTTAAATTAATTCTCTGTTTTTAGCAGGAGTGGGAGGAGGGAGCAACTGGTGACACTAGTTTATATTTTAAAAAAGGAAATTTTCTATGCTCTGTAAAAGTCAGGAAATAAAGAGCATCTGCTTCACTATATGCCATATTCTTCATTCTTTTGTGTCAACCTGGGCTCATTTTTTATCATGAATAAAAGAAAACAAGAACTAGAGTAGACCATCAGCTCTCTTGAATTAGGAAACACATCAGATCAAGGAATCTGGAATCCTTAAAATACTTTTGACTGAGACACCGAATAAAATCAAACAGACGTTTTAAATTCATTTATCGTCATTCTTTCCCAGTTCCTAAAACCCCCTTCACTTTACAGGTTTGTATTATCCTAATCATTCTTCCAATGATTCCCATTATCTCACGAAGAAACAAACCCCTTCTTTTCTTCCTTTGTTTTTCCTCTTTTTTTTTTCCTAAAAAATTTTATCCAACATCACAGTAAAATTCCAGTTGGGTAGAGGCCAACAGCCCAGTTTGGATGTCTTACAAGCATCCTTTTTTTTTTGTCTAGTGTTTCTGTAATCCCTGGACCATAATTCAATTTTACTTATCAGACAAGTGTGTGTGATTAATTAAAAAATATTTGTTTTTCTGGCATATATTCAGCTTCATCCTAAATCAGAATCTGCTGACATTTCATATATAATGCCATATCCATCAACTTGCAGATAGTTTTGGGCTTGTTTCATTCTTAATCTTTTACATGTAGCTAGTTTGTAACTTTTTCAATACATAACTCTTCGGGGAAAAGAAATATCTCGAACTTAAAAAACAGACAGGATACTGAATTTTGTTACCCTTGGTGGAAAAAGTACTCTTTGAATTTTGAGTAAAAATGGAAATGTTAGCTAATTCAACCTAAAACAAATTGCTTCTTGCATCAGCCGGTGGAAAATAATGGCAGTATTGTGGTCAGTACAAATAAATACGTTATTCCCCAAGCTCCTCTGCTGCATATTACTGATTTATGACATCAAACATTTTCCAAGGTTGCTAATGAACTATATTACAAGAAAGGTATGAATTGAGAGTAGCTCTGCAGAGTTCCTCCCACAATCTTTTCCATAGATGTTCTCTTGAGGAAAGGAAAATTAAATCACCCAGAAAGTAAACCCTGGGTAATGTACGATAATAAATGATGGCATCGTTTGGCAAGTACATTAAGTACCAAACTTCCAGTTTCTTCACTGTCTGAGTTTGACAATGAATGCAGTCATTCTGTATTTTTCCCAACAGAGATAAACTAGTTGGCCTAAACCCAGTCAGAGTAGCTCCTACACAAACAGCTTTGCATTATGGGGATAGCATCGAGCACTGCAGCTAGTAATACAAAGGGAAATTCTCTTTGTTTAGAAAACTCTCAGCTTGCTTGTAGCCCTTTTAACCACATTTCAAGTTAAAGTTTACATTCTTTACTGCAATGCAGTGTAGAGGTAGATAGCACTGTCGCTGAAAATGCGCCATCCTGAGTGTTGCAGCAGTTTAGTTGCTGTACTCTCCCCAGCATTTAATTGACCCTTCTGAAATGCAAAATGGCTCATGCAAAGCTTCGCCGCAGTTGTACTGTTCCTGACACTTAGAGTCAGTCATTCTGTATCGAGTCAGAATTTCTCCTCCAGATCTCTGCATTCAGGAGAAACACGCTCTGCCCAGATTTACACAGGTTCTGGGGTTTTCTGAAAATCTATTGTCTGTTATTTCCCAGCATATTAGTTAGTATTCAGAACATGTAAGAATGAGAAATAATCTCATGTACGTATGACACATAGTGATGCCATGGTGATTTTCTGCTTTTTCTTTTATACCCCTTTTATATACTCTTTTATATAGCTTTTATGTATTCTTAGTGCTTTTAACCTACATAGTTATAATTCTTTAAGTTTGATAACTTCACTGAAAACCAATTATTCCATTAAGACAAGAGACCAAACATTCTGGAAACCCCAGACACCAAGGTCCTCTCCAGAACACATTCTGTAAACAAAGATAAACCCATCCAGGGGGAGGGTTCCTCAATGAGGGGTCTTGCCTGAGTCCCTCACTGGGGAATCTTTGATAGATATGCTAATTTTTGCAAGGCATATAATTGTATACACATCACACTGTGTGTGGCCATTTTCTTCAGGGGCATTTCGGGTTGCATTTCGATGTGTATTTCAGTGCACCTGAGGATCCTTAAATAAATACTGAGGTAAAACCCTTTTTCCCTCTTAACCGTGTTTAGCTCTTAATTTTAAGACCAGGAAAAGGCATCAATAGGATTTAAAAAATAAGAAAGGAGTAAGACAAAAGAAAGCCTCTAAAAATATGTAAACTGTACAGATTCAAAAAAAGAAAAAATGCAGATTGTTAACTGGCTTTTGGAATTCTCATTTGGAAATCTTAATTTCTACATCTTATGCATTCTCACTCAGAATCTTTTCCCACTTCATGAAGTGCTGACACATCATTCATCTGCTGTATATATTAACCTTTAATATCAAACAAACTTACCTAAGCAAGTGACAAAACGAAGTGAAGCAATGACACCTTATCTTAATGGAATGGAGATTACTTGGAGTATTCTCTTTATTTTGCTTATCCTGTTTCCTCATCAGAACACATTAACTTAAATCATCAATCGATAAGATCCTAGATTCTGTTCATTTAATCAAAAAGACATTTCAGTCTTAGGTGAGAAAAAATAGCTTTTATTGAGCACACCATCAATGCAAGCATTTCCTGGCTGTGGTCCAGTTCAACAGGCCTTGATTGTCTCAACAGAAGATATAATCAAATCAAAGCAGACTTAAGTTTTCAAAACTGTTAGTTTTATAATGCCTTGTAACTTCATAGTACTATTATTTCTTCAAGAATGTTATCCCATTTGTTTTTACAACCTGACCATTCATCTTATCTCACAGCAGTGATCTAAATTTCAAGTACACTTGAGCTATTGTGAGAGTTCAACCCACTCCTCAGATGCAAGTCTGCATTGCCACTTGCCTTTTATGATCTGCTACTGCATTTGAAGTCATACGTATACCGTACACATTGCAGTGTGCTTGTACCTTCAAAGCCAAGAGCAGCTCCTCAGATTATACCTGTATTGCAAAGACATCTTCAGGAACTTCTTAAGGTAAGACTGGACAGGAATGGAAAACGTGGTTTCTTACACTCTTCCTCCTTCTTCCTGTGTCTTTCTCCATTCATTTACAATTGAAGAGAGCTTGATTTTCACTGTAGAAATTATTAAAACTGTTAGAATGTTTTGCAACCTTCAAAAACTGGTTGCCACCCTACTTTGCTTTATAAAGAAGGTGCTGATTACTCAGTCACAGCATGTATTAAGTTCAGATTAACAGAAAATAGACCCTATATCATGTTGAATGCTGAAATGGTGCATCATCAGGTATCAGCAGCTGGCACACAGCTATGGGATTTTCTCTTTTTTTGCCTAGAAATGTAAGCTGAGAAGTATGAAGTTTCTAATTCATACACAGAAAAACTAAAAAAGAAAAAAATTGCTTTGAGAGAGACATGGAATCATATCACTGATATTACACAATGGTAGAGAAAAAAACTGAAACAGTAAACTCACTTAGCAGCAGGAATAGTACTTTTACCAAGTAACAGATATTAGTCGTGCTGTTTTGTACTTTCCTGGAAGTTACTAAAGTACATTATTGTGTAAAAATGTGTATAAAGTGTGAAAAAAAAGAAGAATCAGAATAGAAAATTAATGTAAAAAGTCATGCTTTCTTGGTCTGTAAAGGATGTCCATTTGTAGGCCAAAATTTCACATTAAAATATGGCTCCATCATAGAGGACTGGACTTTAACATCCATTTCCCTTTCCTGTCTATATTACTGGATGATATATTCAGGAAGGAATAATATAAATTAATCATAGTCCTGGAAGATTCAGAATGGTAGTCGTCAGCTCTAGTAGTGGTACCAATGGTTTGAAAAGAGATTGAATGATTAACTCTACCTCTTTGCCTGAGCCAGATAAAAACATTGGTCCCATTTCCAGTGTATTGACTTAAGTAACTGGAAAGGGTTTATAAAGAACATGTTATCCTGACTATCACCTCAGTTAACTCAAATTAGTTGAAGGATAAACTTGTTCTGAATACAGAGTGGAAATTTTGGTAAGTGGTGTCAGTATCCTGCTAGATTCACAGGCTAGTGAAAGTGAAAATGTGTTGGACATCTTCAGTAATTCAGCAGACCACATCTTGATATAAATATGTTTACCAATAAATGTATTTTAAAATTCATTGGAAAAGCTGGATGAGTTTAAGACTTTGTCATAGGATGGCTTTAACTTCTTCTTTAATAAACACATGTAGGCAGAGAGATGCCAAACATCTAAAGAAAGAACCTGCTGATGCAGACTGTGAAACATTGTTCATAAGGAAGTGCTCTACTGATGGCATTTAATTTCTGTCCTATCAAATGATGCACATAGATCTAATAATTTTCTTTATTGGATCTTGGTTAAGTAGAAATAAGCTACTTAAAGTAATAGTGTGAAAAAACAGAATTTGGTTTGGTTAGGGAAGGGATCTTCTAATAAAATTCAACTAATCACAGAGTAACCTCTTAAGGAAGGACATGTCACCGCTGATTGAAGAATTACTGTTACCAGTAAGTAAAATGCAGCTTCCATGTGAATCAAACTCTGGTTTAGATTTCACTTTTAGCCACTTTAAATATGAAGATCACTCATCGCATATGGCTCCTATACTGACATTTCATTCCAGGGTCAATTCCTCATGGATCCTGACTGACTTGTAGATGCTCAACACGTGCAGTTGTCCCATGTAGAGAAAACTGCAGGCCTCACAAGAAGTCATGTTCAATTCACCAGTTGTTAAAGCTATGTAAAACTCAAAATATTAGCTCCAAACCTTCTTGAACTTACAGTTTAGTCCTTTGTTTATCCAATACCTAACTTAAACTAGTTTTAAAAATGATTGCTTATGATTTTTTTCAGAAAATGAAAAGGCAAATATTTGAATGAGGCCTAGGTGTTGAAATATGAAATCAAACCAACTGGAACAATCACATTCTGCTAGTTGGTCGGATGGTTGTTTGATTTCACTTGATTTAAAAATCACAGAAATGATTTATCAGTATCTTAGAAAATAATGTTTCCATAAAAATAACAAAACAAATCGAAACAAACTGAAACAAACCCCAAGACACGGAATATGGAAAGAAAGGTCATCCACTTTTCAAGAGTAACAAAATTGTTTCAATTTTTTATGGTTTAGAGTAAACCTGATTTTTTTTTTTTGCCTAAATATGTTTTAGTCTTGATTCTCATAATAATTCCTTAAGTGTACCTTTCTCCTGTCCCTCTACCAAGAGAGAGCTGTTGCAATGGATGAAATGAGCAGAGACAAGATGGAAAATTCTTTTTATTATTTACATTTATTGAAAAAGCAGGTCTCTGGTTCAGATACAGGTGAGAAAAATTATTATTGAAAGGAGAAGAGGAAGGAAAAGTTTCCTGGTATGCTTTCAGTTGAAAATCTGACAGCATTATGACTATGGTCATTTTCATTCTTTAAAATGGGAGTGTCTATAGCCTGAGCCAAAACTAAAAATTAGATTTTGATCATGAAAGGGCAAGGATGAACCGGAAATAGAAAAATTATACTGTTTGCATCAGTTATTTAAACAAAAGCAGAAAATCACAAAGTAAAAATCACTAAGGTCCAACATAAAGCTTGATGTTTTCCTTGGAATATGTCTTTATTGCTGCTGCTAGAGCAGAGGTGACTTTTTAAAGACATTAGGGAACTAAGAGAAAAATCTTTTAATTCATTTTCCTGCAATACTGTGTGTACCTACTTTGGAAGTTTTGGAAGACTGCAGGCAATCACTTTTCCTAGTGAGGACCTGACCTGTGGATCCCTGTAGTTTTTTACACCTGCTGAAAGAATGAGAAATCAGAGCATTCTAATATGCTTTTCTTAAAGATATGAAAAGCAGTTTTTCTGGATCAATTAAGCTCTTTGCCTTCTCAGTAAAGTCAGACCTTGATGGAATGAAGACATGGGTAGGAGCAAGGGAACTCTGCCTTCATGACTCTGCCTTCATGACTCTGCCGTCAAGAGCACAGAGGTGTTCTTATACTTAGGAAACCAAGGCAGTGATTTGGCCTAAAGGACACGAGAGAGGCTAGAGCAGAAAAAGCCTAAAAATCTCCTAATTTCTTTCCTTATTTTATATAAATATTTTTATTAATTCTTTCTCCCACTTTCCTTAACAAACCGCTTTCTTCCTGCATTTACTCAGTCTCTCCCTGCTGCAGCTGCAAGAATTCATACCACTACCCAACCTCTCCATGTAATCCACTCAACTTTCAACAATATCATCTGTTCTTCGACCATTGCCCCATATTTCTCCCAAAAGAGCAGCTCTGCTCCCCAGTTCTTGAAGCCCTTTAAAGGGGCATTGTGGGGGAAGACCTCATGAAAAAATCATAGGTTATCCTCACAGTATTTCTCAATTCTTTGGATAACCTGTGAAAATAATTCATGAAGTCGCACAAGACTTAAGCTACGACAGAACATTAATACATAAACCACACAGGATTACATAGGGAATAAACAATAAATGGCATTAACAGTAGCATACAAATATATTAGGTAATTAATATGATGGGCAAGAATTATACAAACTGCAAACAACTAAATACTATATTTTAGTAATCTGTGTACATGCAAATTTCCCTCATATTTTTACATGTGAGAAGGGGAATATTATGTTTTCCATACTTCCTATTCTTCCTTTGATTTTCTTTATTCTTCCTTTCCTCCTTCCTTCTTTTTTTTCTTTCTAGAGACTTCTGAAATGAGCAAAATTTTATGACTGCACCTGAACTTTGCACAGTACAATATCATAAATCAATATGATAAATCAGTTTCTGTGTTCTCTTCATCATAGATAGCATGGGGCTTCATTGCTGCAGTGATTATCACTTGCTGCAGTGATGATTATGGCAAAGGGAAAAAAAGGAAAGAAGAAAAATATTACATCTGTGACTAGAGCAAGCCTAACAATGGATATCTCATCATTTATTTAATTACTTTTGCTATACCTTTTAAAATATAATCTGATCTATATCTTTGTAATTTTTCACAGAGATCTCAATGTTTGAGAATGGTTGGAGAGATAACAGTCACTTCAGTGTCTGAAGAAGTTGTGGAACTAATTCAACCCAGCAAAATAATCTTAGCCAAGTATATCTGACACCTGGGAGTGAAAAAGGAAGCAAATATGATAGTGACAGAATTCGCTGCAGGAAGCAACAGTAACAGTGATTCTGTCTCAAGCCAGAGGTGTTTTACTGTAATTGCTGCTAGATGATCTAACATATACCCTTTTTCTGTAATGCAGCCTTGGACAAAGCCTGGCTACCAGCTGACTGGCTTTAACACCTGAATGCCAAAAAGTGCAATTTTAGAAGTGACATTGCTGATCTATTTGCAGAACACATCACCTGCCATTCGCAACATTGCCGGGGAGGGGGATCCATTAGAAAAAGAAGCTTCAGAACAGAAATGAGGAGCTTTTCTTTCTTCTTGCTGGCCTCTTTTCATCTCTTCTTATGTTTCAGTAGGTAATTTTTCCCACTTCTTCCAGGCTTTACACTGTGGTAGTGGTGCTGAATGCTGATGAGGCTCTGCTTAATGCAACTTCAGGCAATGCAGCCTAAGCTTTCTATAGTGGCAGAGCCTGTAAAGAACCTTCAATTAACAAGCATCTAGACAGAAAAGATAATAGAATAAAATACTTAATAAGCCCTTAAAAAGAGACCCAGTGAAGGCACCAAGGCAAAACTTTGAATACGGTATAATCATTCATATACTTGAGGCACATGTACAGTCTGAAAAACACATCTAAGGTTTACGTTTATTTTACTCCAATTTAAAAAATTTGCTTCAATATGTCTAATATTGCTGGTTTTGTCTTTAAATGATTGTGCTCCATCTATCCTGTGTTTAGCTGGAACTTGTACAGTAAGTCTGCATATTTTAGATTCAAGAATTCAGATTAAATTTCCTATTTCTCTAGCAGACCCACTAGAAATTTTGCATTCTAGTGGTGTATAGCTTTCAAAACAATTATACCACCATGCAGACTTTGATTAGCACAAATGATATTCCAATTATAGAGGGGTAGTGCCTGCTGAAAAAAACCTCATACCTGTTTGAAAAGTCATTGATTAAATATACATCATATTGGCAGGAAAACCATTTTGGAAGTTTCTTTCTTTTTTCCTTTCTTTCTTTCTAATTTTTATAAATAGTGATTACCGCAGACAGTACACTTTCAAAATACAGAATTGCTTCTTTGCACTATAAATAAAATGGAAACAGGGTACTAATCACCTTTAAAAACTTTCAGATTGAATGTTCCAAAGCATCCAAATATTTTCACATTTTAGTACAAATACTGAGGTAAATTTTGAAGCTGAAATTCAAGCATCTTGAGAATGAAATATATCTCTTCATAAATAAAGAGGTCCATAGGGACAACTGTTAATTATCCAATATGTAGCTAAACTTTAATTTACATAAGAGAAAATTAAGAGAGATCAGAAGGGCACATACTTTGTATTATGCACATCACTTTCTAAATTGCATTCAGAAATAAATGATGACTAAAAATAGAGCTGTTCAAGTAGTATTTTCAAATAAACTAGAACTATAATATTTCAGCTCTATTCAGATCCAGATTTCCCATCAAAATGGAAAAAATACCCCTTCAGTGATATGTATAGGTTCAGTTTTCCAGAACTGGAATTGCAGATTTTTTTACCTCCAGTAGCCTCCATGTAATTGTAGACCTACCTGAAGACCCCATGGATGATGCCATTACAGCAGATGACTCTTCTTTTGATTGAATAAGTCAAAGCCATATACTTCTTGCAGAGACTGCAATCAAGTTTCATGCCCATTTGTTTTAATATGATGTGACAGAGATGAGGAATAATGCAGTGTTCAGGGTTCTCTGCCTCACCCACACTTTTCCTCTCTGAAACAGAGATGGGATTCCCTCAGAACAGTGATGGGATTCAGAAAAATTCTTAAAACTAATCTGGGATTACAAAGCTAATTTCCATTGGATTAAGGCAAGGTTTAGAAATTAGATCTCCAGGGAAATTTATTTTTTTCAGTCCTGATTGTGTGAAGACTTGTATATATGTTCATCTTTACATATGCAAGTAAAGAAGCTGTAGATAACAGAACAATTCACAAAAATGGTATTTAAACACGTGCACCACAGCTGTCAGGAGAGAAACGTCTCTAAAATTGTGTCAAACAAGTGACTCGGTACATAGTTACATAGTTTTCAGGGAAAAAAAGACATTCTATTCAACTGAATAGATTATTTATTAAAAATGAGACTATCAATAGCTGAGTATTCTGCCTAATTCTATTCCACGAAATGAATCTTACCTGACTTGTTAATGTGGTGACAGCTATGAATCTCATTATTTTAAGTTCTGACTGCTGGACACAAGTTTTATTGCGACAACTGCCATGAGAAATATTTTACTTAAAAACCAGAGTACTAAAACCACAAACCCCTACCTTAAGGCGAGCTTGCAGCAGTTCTATCTGTTCTTGGTAGAGTTGCTCTCAATAGCTACTGTGGGTTTAGAGCACCTCTTTGTGGTATGTTAGTGAGATGTTACTTATGAAAAGAAAATTCATAGGAAAATGTATTTCTTATAATGGATAGAAATCTATTTTTTTAAAAGAGAGAAAAAAAGCCTTAAAAATATTAGTATTAATTGCTAAAGAAAGTGACAGAGAGTAGTAATGTGCATCCTTCCTGTGTTCCTTTTCTGTTGCTTCTGTTGGTGTTCTAAAAAGTATATTCTAGCCCATGAAAATTTATGTACAACATGTATTTAATATCTATTGTGATTACACAATAATAATATTCTTATTTTAGAAATAATAACAGTAATGGTACTAGATATTATTGGCTTTAAAATACTTCCTGCAATTATCTCAAAATCTATGGTGAAATACATCTGCTATGATAAGGATGAAATTTTATCTAAACAACGTTGCATTAAAATTTTCCATTATGCAGATATACATAAGTATATATACATAAATAAATAAGTATGGAAACATAAAAGTTACATTTACTTAAGTTCAGTTCTACCACTGACTCATTCCTTCACTGGCTGAATAACTGCATCCTCTTTATTCACAGAAAAGGTAAAGGCAAGTGAGAATGATGCTGGGAAAAGAAAGTACATACCTTACTTTCTCCCAGAGATAATGAATTTCCCAGAGCTTCTCAGCTGACTCTGCAAGTCTCAAGGCAGCATAATTCTAGGACTTAGAGGGAAGGTGTTAGGGTAGAGATGTCTGTTTTGGAGAGTACCTCAAGGAGTTTTATTTATTTATGTTGTATAAAAGGAGCAGTTCTTTATGAATCAGTGACACGTCTGAAAAGTGCTCTGTTATGGAAATTAGCATCGGAATCAGGTGGAGTTCAAGTGAGCTTGTATAATTAGTATTTTAAGAGTGTGGTTTTTCAAAGGAAGAATTTTCAAAACTGATACTTTCAACTGTTTCCATTAAAATAATGATAGATTATCTCACAAAAATACATATCTATTTTAAAGTATTGCTGTTTTAATGCAGAAACTAAACTAATTCTGGTAATACAATGGAAAAGATTCTAAAATTAGTCACAGTAGGTAAGCCATCACACATAGGCAAATTATAGAAATAGTATGAAATATCTGCCTAGAACTGCATTTAGAGAATTGTCACTGGTCATTTCTTTGGAAAGACAGAATTTGGAAGAAGGATCAGCCAGTTTAGTATTATGCAATACATAAAGTATACATTTTTCCATAAAAATAGTATTTAATACAAAAAGCAATAAAAAATATTTTTGGACAGAGTAATCCTCTGTCCTTGCCCTGGTAGATATCCAGGGGGCAATTTCTTGTTCATATATGCTAGAGAATAAACCAGTCCTCAGAAGTAGGACTTTTATGCGTTAGGAGACATTCCCATTGGAAATTCATGTACATTTTAATATAAATGAGCATTTATCATTTAGAAAGCTTAAACCCCCCACAACCGTTCCCTAGCCAGCATTTATGTATAATACCTTTGTTATTCTGTCTAGCCAATCTTTAGGATTTTTTTCCTATTATTGCAGAGACCACTCTTGCAAGGATTATAACAAATGACAAATATGGAAAGATAAGAGATTTTGGTATTTACTCTAAAGCTTATGTCAGCTTTCCTGCTCTTTGAAGCATAAGCCTCTTTTTGAATTGTATCCAAATAGCCAGACATCTTGTGTGAAAAATGTCTTACTACGCAAAGGTCTGTGAGATGACCATGGAATTCAAAGGGTGTTCTGTCCACTGGGAACTTTTAGACAGAAAAGGAATCTCACTTCAGCTTAGCATAGTTGCTTGAAATTAGTCTGCAAGTCTTTTCTGAATTTTACTGTCATTTTATTCAGAAACAATGCTGCAATCCTGTTACGCATTTTTAGCCTGACTAGCAAACTGAAGCTATTGAAAGGCAGTCTGGTACACTGAGACAGTGGGCTACATCCTGACCTTTCTGTCATACACATCAGTTAATGTGTCACCTTGACACTGCAAGTAACTTTAAGAAGGAGCAGAGTTAAGCAAATACTTTCACAATGCCAAGGACCACAGTTTACTGGGGTATATTGAATCCTCCAACACTGTAAGATATGAATGTTATATGTGACCATTACTAAAGATAATTTTTGAATACTGGATGTAGTCTTTACTGTGGATGTATCTGAATGTTGCTTAATTATATTTGATAACAAAATTTCAGGTGTGTTAGAAAGAGGAGAAATTAATCATAAAAAATTGGTTCACTGATTTGTTTTGGTTCTTTTTCCATTCAGGAATTAAATGTGATCTGGCTACAGTTTTCTAGAATTCATTATTATCTGTGGAATAAGGTTTGTGAATTATTCTTAATCTGTAACTCATTCACCAGCAATTAGCTGGAAGAAATATACATTTTAATTCCTTGATTAAAGATATGACTGCTCCCTATAAGGGTGAGAGCAATGGCTAAATTTCAATTAATGCTGAGAGCATCAGACCCCAGAAGAGTTGTACAGCAAGACATAGAGCATGAGACATACATTTGACTCTGAAGTGTCTATGCATGCATACAAGTGTAGTTGGAAAGTCTGCAAGCTTTTTCCAATACATACATGAAACTTCCTGTTTCAATATATTCGTGCTAGTAAAATGATTTCCAGAAAGAAAAGAGGGGGGAAAGGAACAGAAAGAGATGAAGAGATGCAAAGACAGGCAAAAAAATTGTTCTGAGAATAAAATTATTTTTGATTGTTCTAACACAGATTATGAGCAAATTATTCATATGACCTTTTCTTTATGTCTGTTAAAATTCTTTGCCTATTACAAATTCATTGTCAAGACTTTCATGGCAATGTTGTTCAACACGGAAAGCTAAATATATTTATGTTTCAGCTGAAGATTTTGAATGCCAACTGCTGGTAGGAGCAGAGTCATGGGGATTTGATTGCTACTGTGACTTTTTAGAAGTGATTGGTGCCAATATTTACTGGGTAACTAACTTTGCTAATACCGGGGCAATAGTTACAAGGTTTTGTTTGAATTGTTATTTGGTGGTAGGATAAATGCAGAAAGATAAATCAGAATTACATCCATAATGAATTAAATTTGTCTCAGCTAGACATGGCTTGGCATTCAGGTGCTTCTCAAAACCAAAAAAGGTCATCTCTGAACAAGGAGGATAAAAAGGGTCAGAGGGAAAAACAGTAACACAACAATAATGAATCTCTGGTGATCCCAGAAATAGTAACTTTTTCTGTAAACAACACCTCTCACACAAAGAAGGGGCCTGAAAATATGTTATTTTGCCGCCTGGTTTTTCCAGACACTTGTTATGCATCCAACCAGTTGTACCAAGGCTGTTAATACAAACATGAACTCAGGGGATGGAAAATGACAACTGCGTCTGTTGCATGTTAAAAGCTTTCCATAGACTAAGCCATCAGCAGCTTTTTCATTATTCTACAGAACTGCTCACTGTTCCCAGTGACAGCCAGCACCCTCTTTGGCTTTCACCATTCTGATTCATGACATGTCACAATAAAAGCAAGCTTATACTTTAGTAGGTTTTGTAGCTCCTATTGAGATCTGCACAGTTTGATAAAATGGCAATTGCCTTTAGAGGGGAAAGCTTAAAACAATTGTGACCCATTTCTCCAACACAAAAAGCAGATACAGAATACATGACATCGCCTGAAAAATTGCATAGGTAAGAAAATTTCATCAAATACATTTAAATATTTGTTGATATATTCTCAAAATGTGTAAAGAAAAAAGAAGTTTCTCAAATGTCCTCACTGTACTTCTTAAAACTTCTAAGGAAAATATGTCTTTATTTCTTTTACTTCTCTGTGAATACTGCTAAAATTTATATAACGTTTAGAGCTCAGTAGGTACATTTTTGTCCATTTGAAATCAATTTCAGTTTGGTAGACCCAAATATTTTATATCAGTAAGGCAAGGTTGAAGTATATTCTTCTGCTTATTTGAAGGAATATGCTCTTCATTTATAACCTCAGACTGGTATTTTAAAGTCCTGCCTAAATGATTGACAATGATACATTTTTGTCACTGTATGATTGCATTCTGAAAAAATATTGGCTTTTCCAACGTAGGTTTTTTGTATTTTGCCTGAGAACTTCAGATAAGTCTCTATTTATGTGCATGTGCCTGTCTGCTGCCTGTCTGTGAGGGGAAATTACAAATTTTTGAGTATTCTGAAACTGCTTAGGATCCCATATGTTTCTTTGTCTGTATATTATTTTAGTTTCAGTAAAAGAAGCAATTACAAGTATACTTGTAGATCTAAGTATCTAAAAATTTAGACATAGTTTTAATTTTACAATTCAAGGAAATATTTTAATAAAAATCAATACTGTTCTTCAATTTTGTAAGGACAGTTCATAAAACACTGCTAATGTTTAAGTAATAATTCTAGTTAACAGCAAATTGCCCAGAGGGATTGTACAGGTGTACATTGAAAGACTTTTATCAAAATTATGCTCTTAATTTTGGGGAAGGATAAAAGTCCTTTAAAATTATATGTTAAATTAAAATGTACATGCAAATGCATAGCCTTTTTTTTTTTTTGAATGCTCTTCTCTTCAAGTGCCTTGAAGAAGGGAAGAGTAATCATATACCCATGTTTCTATTTTGTCATCAGAATTCAAAGTCTTTTTCTTATAATTATTTTAATTAAGTATAATGAGTTACAATATGTTTACATTGATATGCAGCGTGCTTTGCGAGACCCTTTCCACGCACCACATAGTTATTTTCAGTGGTCTCTCACATGAATGTCTTTTTCCATGGTTGAGTTTTTTGACTCTTTTTGGGGAATCATTTTACAGATGTGAGACTAATTGACTGAGCAGTCTTTAAGGACTTCAGTTAATTTTAGTTGTATAAGTGTATGCATATTTATTAAAAAACTAATTGGAAAATATGAATTATTTGTATTATTTAGCCAATATTAAGCTGACAACTTCATGAACCCTTCAGTGAGTGCACAAACACTTCTCCCTCATCTTTTCTCTCTATGCCTTTTCTATTCTCAAGGTCATGACACTCTCCACTTATATCTCTTGCTGTGTTTATTCTGTTTCAGATGGCCACTCCACCGCACTTGTTCTTATTCTCTGAGCAGTAAGATAGCTGCCACTGTAATCAGTGTATTTCTTTTTCCTCTGGTTATTGCCTGCAGCCTTGTTTATCACTTGTTTTGCTCTTCCCTATCTCTCCCACATCCCCATCCCTTGTCCCCAACTCCTTCCCGAGCACACTTGTACTCATTCCTGACAGAATACTCCCTTATAAAAGGCAAGTTTCCATAATTTTAATTTCAGGGCTAAAACTGAGGCAATGAGAAAGCCGTCACAGTAGCAAAGAGCAAAAATTGTTATTCTTTCAGCATCCATGAAAACGCCGATTTCAGCAGCCCGCTGCTTTCCCCTACAGGCACTAGATGGCAGAATGGATCACTGCTGCATTGCATCAGGATCAGAACGTGCTAGGAGTGAAACAGCAACAAGGCTTTCAATGAGGATTTTAATTGAGGAGGGGAAAGCTTCATTATGGTTGCTCTTCATTTTTATTAAAATTAGTTTCAAAACTCTCAAACTCTCATTGTCTTTGTAGAGAAAGACTAAGCCACAATGCTGAATGTCAAGCCCATTCCCCCACTATCTAAGGCAATCACATCTATAATCTATTCCACCTTAAAATGACAGGCACCCTTTTTCTTCTGTGACTTTTCATGAAAGGTTGTTCCAACCTGTCTCCCATATTTAACGAATTTGTATTTGAAAAATGCACTTAAATGCAATTTCGTTCCTAGCTGAATGAAAATTCACGTCACAATTGCCCCAAAAAGAGGGAACAGTAAGATACAAAGATGAACATGGTTAATAGATAAAAGTGAAATGATCTAAGGGTGATTTATATGCCTGGTCAGTTTCTTTTATTTGCCATTTCAGTGTTCCTCTTATTCTGAACAGACTACAAACAGTGGTTGAAGATGATCTCCTGCACCAAAACTCTTGCTTGCTTTTGTTTTACTGAAAGACAATCATTCCTGCTTGTGCTTATACTCAGAAATAAAAATCAATTCCCACAAGGGAAGAATGCAGGAGAATGGGACAGGTGATTCTGTTGAATTACCTAGAATCATATAGTAAATTGACATGTATCATTTCATTTGAGCAAAAATGCATCTCAGACAAAAGACTCATACAACAAAGTAAGTTGGAAGGCATGTCTGGAGGTCAGACAGTCCAATTATTTGTTGAAAGCAGAACTAATTTTGATATGAGATCAGTTTGCTCAGCGTCTTGTCAAGACAAGTTCTGGAAAATTTTCAGGAATTGTTATTCCACAGGCCCTTCGAGAAGAAAAAGAGGAAACTGACAGAAACTGATGCACAGGAAGTTCCATCTAAACATGAGAAATAACTGTACTGTTCAGATGACCTAGCACTGGAACAGGCTGTGCAGGGAGTTTGTGGAGCCTCCTCACTGGAGATATTCAAGAACTGTCTGGATCAATCCTGTGCCATGTGCGCCGGGCTGACCCTGCTTGAGCAGGGAGGTTGGAGCAGATGACCCAGTGTGCTCTCTTCCACCCTGACCCATTCTGTCATTCCGTGAAAAAGAGGGCAGATGAAGATAGGAAGCAGCGAATGAGTGAAATGTATCCCAGAGCAGCAAGGTGAAAGTATCTTACTGACACTGGGGCATGTGTGCACCTGTGTGTGTACACATGTGGATTTGGAGCTGGGGCCGGGGGCAGAGGGGAGCATCCACAGTTACCAGACATCATCTCGCTGGAGAAGCCTCTCTGAAAAGAAAATTGAGAACATGGTACCTCTCTTCCCTTGAAGAGTTAGAAAGGGCATATGTCTTTTATCTGTCTCTTCTTGTAGAAGAAACCTTGCTTCATAAAAAACAAACTTCTGCTAGATGAAAAACTTCAGAACAAATATTGGCTTTTGTCCATATTTATGTCCCTCCCCTCAATTTTCATATGATTAGTCTCAAGACTTTTACCAGTAATGGTTATCCTTTCTGTTCTATGGCTCTAAATTGGCCACATTCCTCACCTTCTCTGTTGCTTTCTTCATCTGACTTATGAACAGGTATGTTAAAAATATCTCCAGCACAGAAGAGTGTTACTTCTTTTTCTGCCTCCATAAACTGAAGTCAGATGAGAGCTTCTGGTTCTAAGTAGGTGAACTAAGAAGCAGGAATAAATAGAGGGGATCTACAGTTATTTGAAAAAACAAATTAAAAAAATAACTGGAAAACAGCAAACTGGGAAAAAAAAGAGACAAGAAGATAAGCCTCTGCTATGTAAGTCACATAATGGGCTCTGTCCTTTTGTTTGCTACTGCATGATATTACAATGAGCAAGATGCAGTATTAATATTAAATGCAAGATAAACTATATTTTTAGTGTTTGAAAATGTTTATTTTTAGTTTCCCAGTAGGGACACTGCTTTCTTCTTTTGGACCACCTTGTTATATAGACACTGACTGAGTACTGATTCCATTTCAAATTAAGGAAATAAATCGATTTTCTTACTCAGCAGTACTTCTGGATTCATCCACTAGTAAAGAGTTTCATGTTCTAACAGTGTAAACTATTACTATTATGTGAAAAATCCATGTATTCTGTTCAGTAGGGTGGCTTCTACTTCTTACACAACAAGTGATAAGCAATAACTTTTTTTATTCTACTTATTCTGTGCCATTCTTAAGGCATAGCAGTGTAATCCATTGGACTGCTGAAAGCCATGACTTCATTGCATGAAAAAATGAGAAGCAGTCTGCATGTGCTACAAAAGATACTCAGTTATTTATTGTGAATAGCATAACCTACATTATATTATGGCTCATAGCAATAGAATAGGTGGAAATTCATATCCTCATCCTTGACATTGGCTGGATTGTCACTCAAAGTAATTTTCCCAGCCAGAAACCTATCCATTGAGAAGTGATTGTTTCACAATTCAATTGTGCAGAGTCAATATCACAGAAAATACTACAGTAGTATTTCCTTGGATTCCCTTCAAGGTGTTTATCAAGAGACGGCAATGCACCATATTTGAAGATTGCTAGGTAAATGAGGAATACTTTTCCATAAATTTTTTTAATTCACCTGCTCTATCAGTGAGACTTTTAGCATGCTTTCTTACTTTTTCATCCCATTTATTTTTATGATTCAAGGCTTTATTTATTTTTTAAATAACTCAGTAGCTCTGCCAATAAAAAAAATGCCAAGGAATATAACAATTTTGTTTGGCTGCATTTACCATTTGGGGAAAACAGAATTACAGTTAAGAGACCAGAAAGCAACAATTTCATGTAAACTGCAGTGGCTGATAACAGCTTTGAGATACAGAATAATCATGCATGATATTGGTAGCTGTAAAAATACAATGAAAGTAAGCATCATACCTTCAGACATGCGCAAATTATCCATCTGTGTGGAAGATTTTGGAGTAGATTTGCAATATCACTGTCATATAAGGTAACTCCAAACAATAAGAGCATGCATGAGTGTTTGAAATAATCAGTTTACTGTTAGAATTTTTAGTTATGAAACATTATACATACTTCTTTTACTTGTATGGTAACTTCTAGAATGAATGAATTCCTATTCCATTCTTGGAAATAGTATTATGGTTCTTTCAAACCTTGTTTCAGATGCAAACCAAAAATAGTACAATATTTTCTTCAGGCCCATATTGAAAAAAATTTTTTAAAAATTATTATTTATTCTTTAAGCTTTCCTCAGTGTAATATTCTTCTAATGATGAGTAAAAGCAGAATTTTAAAAATTTAATTTTTTTTGGTTAATTATTTTATTAATTTTGTTTCTTAATAATTCAAGAATGTCTATTCTTTCTCAAATAGTTTTTATACATTGTCTCAATTATCTCTTAATCCTAAAAAGATTGTCTATGAACATAGTTCTGTGTTTCCTACACTTACATGAGTATTAATACTTAAACACTAATTTTTATTTATTTCAATACGTAAAAATATGTCCAATTACCTGCCCAGCTTTGCTTACAGTTTAGTGTGGGGTTCGTTTATTTTTTTTTGTATAATTTCTTAGGAAAATCCAGCAATGCTTTAGCAGCTTTAACTTTGCCCACTGGAGGGAGTGCACGGGCACTTTTCTGCGATGTGAGGTAATGCCTCGTGCTCTGCAGGGGAAGATTTTCTCTTTACAGGTTGCAGTTATAGAAATGAACTCTAAAAGCGTAAAAATACACGAGCAGGTGAATTTAAAAAAAAAATCTAATGAAATTCTGACCTTCCTAAATGCTAGGCTTTCCAAAACAAATGAAGAACCCCGGCCTATGCACATTTATAGACACCATTTAAGTTTCCAATTTCATTTCCCTCAATTAAAAATGTCAGGTATTTGCTTAATCAATTTTTCTAGCAGGAGGTAAAAAAAGGAAAGGGAAATGAAAAGGAATGAAAAATAAAGAAGAAAAAGAGCAAAAAGGGAGGAAAAAAGAAAAAAAGGAAAGGCTCAAAGTCAAGATGGAAAGAGACATGAGACTTTGGAAATCTTATTCCATATGCAACAGAATGTGCAGGTCATTGCTAATATGAGATCAAAATGTGTATTTATGAGAGGAAGTATGTTCTTCTGTGTACATATACCAAATTGCCCATGTTTTACCATAAACAGAGATGTTCTTTGACGTACAATATATTTGCAAGCTGAAAATAAAACAGAAATCCTCATCACATTATTGTTCTATCACATAATCCTTATCAGTCCTCTTTTGTAGTCTTAATTGGGCTTCATTTTCTTTTCTGCTCTGCTTATGAAATACTTCCTTCAGTTCAATGGAGTTTTGCATGAGTACATATCAGAGGAACTTTTTTCATCGTGCAGTGTATAGCTCTATTGAAATAAGATTCTGTATCTGTAATGTCAGCAATTTAGTTAGAATAAAAAGGTATTACAAATTAAGTATCGTAAATAGGGATTAGTAGGCACATGCTAAGTTTGGTAAATAACTCAGCCAAGTGAAATCAGAATAAATTACGGTATAAAAAAACTGCATCAATCACAAGGAAATTATTTGTTTTGAAATAGGTCTTAATACCTTTTTTAATTTGAGTGAAGTATGAGTTTGATTCGTGGTAGTTTAGAGCTAGAGACAAGTGAGAAATTTACAGTGTGAACTGAAATAAAAAGCTGCATAGTGGGGATTAATAATCAGAAAACTTCTATAACTTTGAAACCTGATAGAAGCACTATAAAGGAGAAAAGTCTGACTGCATCAGCTGATTTTAGAATGGCTTTGAGCTGTCAACATGAAACCAACATGACAATAGCAAATATAATTTCCCAATCATCTCAGTCATATTATTTACGAAATAACAGTAATTAAATATTTAAGGCTCCAGTGAAACTAAATTTAGAATACAACTTGCAATGATAAATATTGATATTGAGAGTAGATTGACTGAACCGAAAAGAAACACAAAGTAGGAACCTCTGTTATGTTCACCAAAATTATGACTTACCATGTAGGAACAGGCTAAAAGAGTTTTTCAGTTCACAAGTTATTGAATAGGAGCGTATTCCTGTAATTCCACAAAAGACAAAACATTCAGGGTAGGTGATATTTAAAATCATATATTTAATATAGAGCCATCTGTTACATTTTGCATGGTGTTTTTAATGAACTGCTTGATGCAGTTCAACTGAGTTCTGCAAGACTACATCTTAGAGAAATATGGTTAATTATGTAATGCCATCAGTTACAACTGGGCTCTTCACAAAGTAAACTCTTAGCATGATACTTAGCATATTACATTAATTGTAAAATATGAGGTCCAGAACACTGTTTTTCAGTGTCTGAGATCCTTATAATATCGGATGGCTATCAGGCAGAGCACCACAAGCTGCGTTCCCAAATACCAATCCAAGACGTAAACTTTTAAAAGGTCCTTACACTCTAATTGCGATGTCAGTGTTGGAATGAGCTGGCAATGAGATTTTTCTGCTTTGCTAATTTGGGCCAGACAAACCACAGTATATATTTAGTTTAACTTCTCTGAATCTTAGATAAAATACCTTTACACTAAATAGTATTACACTGTGTATTTAAATGTAATACGGTAGTTTTCATAAAATTATTTTTTTTAATATTATTGATAGAAATGCCTTAAATGCTAAATTTAGTTCCACCTAATCAGTAGATTTTACAACAAACACAACATAAGCATCGTAATTATTGTCATAAAACATTACTCCCATTCCTTTTAATTTTTCCAGACATCTATTCTATAACCAGAATTCTTTCCAAAAGAACTCCAGAGGGATAATTAACCACCATTGGTTCTACCTGCTCTGGGCAGTGAGAAGCACAGCAGGAGATTTTTAAGGAAAGGACTGAAAATAACACCACTGAAATGCATTCCTGCTCATACACACAAGATACTCAAGCAGTGAGTCACTGTTAGCTGTCTGTATACAATGGTTGCTGACAGGTTGTCTCGTCAGACTGTATGATGCTTAAATTTTTTGTATAGGCATTCCACGGATACACAAGTTGTATGATGCAATGCTGTGTATGCTTTCTGTAACACTCACCATGTTGAGGCTGAAGAATCAAAGTCTTTTTCCACAAGAGGGGGCTAATGCTCCTTACTAGGCCCTGAGTGGTAAGTTTTCTTCAACAGAAGTCTGAAACTTAGGCATGCCACAGAGAGAAAGAGTGAAAGAAGGAGAGAGAGAAAGAGGAAGGAAGGAAGGAAGGAAGGAAGGAAGGAAGGAAGGAAGGAAGGCTCAATA